>CM055190.1:22371385-22816385 GCA_029224185.1 Karalla daura
ACGGAGCACCAGCAAAGGCACCCTGAAAGGCCATAATACTTTGGAGATATGTGTGAGCACCTGCCACCCACCTCTGCCCCCGTATCTGCTCCACTCTGTGGTCGGACAACATGGTCGCCTATTCAGACGCGCCACATCAACAACAGACAGTAAGGAAACACTAATCCCAAACCAGGAAGGTCATCCCTGTGATGCTAGACAGACAGAGGGACAGAGAGAGAGAGAGAGAGAGAGAGAGAGAGAGAGAGAGAGAGGGCTTGGTGACCCTGTGTTGTCTCAGGAGAGTCAGCCCTTGGCCTGAGGAACAGAGAGGAGCTTTGTCGGGGGAAGAGCTGGCCTTTGGCTCTGTCCTGGCCACCAGTGCAGCTCTCCCTTTAAAGATAATCTCTCCCTCTCTCGCTGTCATCACTCGCTCGCTGTTCTGAGAAGAGTGGCGAGTGACGGAAGGAGGAAATGACTAAAAGAAACGATTCATTCACGCCCCTGCAATGCACTGACAGCAGCGAACCCACGCCTTTGCTCTTTTCCTGAGTCCTCCACCCGCCTGACCACCATTACGCATTAGCCCCCTTGTCCTGATTACAAACCCCTAGTCGTAATTGCAGCATGTGTGTCTGCGATTAGCCTGTGTGTGTGTGTGTGTGTGCGCGCGTGTGTGTGTGTACGGATTCGATTGCATGTGTTTTTTGGTACGACTTCCTTGTTTTGTGTGAGACGTTGTAGACTGATTTTAAAGATAATGTCTCCCCTCATTTTTTTCTGGACTCCCTTTCATGTTGGTAGTTGTTACAAACCAATTATGCTAATAAAGCCAATTGAATTGCGACAGATATTGAAATACAAAAGCTCTCTCTCCCTCCCTCCCTCCCTCCCTCCCTCCCTCTCTCTCTCTCTCTCTCTCTCTCTCTCTCTCTCTCTCTCTCTCTCTCTCTCTCTCTCTCTCTCTCTCTCTCTCTCTCTCTCCCATGCTGTAGGGCTTGACACAGGCCAGGACTTGTCCTCTTTCTTTCCTTCTCTACGTCTGTAGAAGGGCAGGGCGCCTCACATATTTAACCCTCACCCCCCCCCCCCACCCCTCCACCCACCATTTATATACATACATACACACTGCCTGTCGCTCCCCAGCAATGGGGTCAGATGTGGTGACCGGCTGAGCCCTCCCCCTCCTCCTCCTCCTCCTCCTGTTCAGCACCTCTCCTCTCCTCCTCCTCCTCCTCCTCCTACCCTCCTCCAGCTCGCCTTGGCAGGGCATGCATGCCTGTGTCTGTTATCTACAAATGGCTGAGGAATTATAGGTTGAGAGGGGAGGAGGAGGAGCGAGGGAGAGTGTGAGAAGGGAGGGAGGGAGGGAGGGAGGGGACGGGTGGTGGGTTGTGGGTGGGGGGGCGAGGTCATGTGACATCGCAGCAGCTGCTAGGTTAAGAATTTCTGTTTTCTCACTTAGAGAGAGAGAGAGAGAGAGGGTAGAGCGAGGAGGGGAGAGATAGGCAGCGTGTGTGGCGGGTTGCTTTGTTAGATAAGCTCTAAACGGTCTTTGTGAGAGGCAGCACCAGAGACAGGAAGGCAGGGAGAGAGAGGGAGAGGGAGAGAGAGAGAGTGGACAGATACAGATAGACGAGAGAGGAGCAGGAAGATGGTGTGTGTCCTGTCGCTGGCTGCCGGTGTGTGCGGGGCTGGGCTCAACGTGAAGATGCAGCCATGGGGGATCCAGGCAGCTCCACTCCTTTGTGCAGTAAGAAGGAGCTTCGGCCACGCTTTTAATCTATGGGGTGGGGGGAGGGGGGTGGGTGGGTTGTGAACCAATGCCAGACCTCCAGCACTGTGCTGCTGTGTGTATTTGTCAAGCTAAGTCCCCGTCTGTCTCGTACTGTGTCTGCTGTTTGTGCTGAGGTTTTACGTGTGTGTCTGTGTGTGTGTGTGTGTCTGGGGCTGGATTCAGCCCTTGAATTGAGCTCGCTCAGCTTCTACGGTGTTAGTTTTTCAGCAATAACAATGAAAAAAAAAAGTTCCACATGTATTTCTGACACTCTCCACTCACCTCCTCTGACTCTCTGTGAAGGAGGAGGTGTCTCGGCAAAGTCGAGTCACTGGACATACCGGGCAGTTGGTGTGTGATTTTTTTTTCTGCTTGTTTGCTCATCTCTCAGTGGTTTGTGTGTGTTGAGACAGTAGTCATTGTTGATTCCATTATTAATTGTGTACCGGGTTCATGGGGAGTGCACTGGGTAACCGGGAGGTTACGGGCAGGACAACTGGAGAAGTGTGGGGAATGTTATTCACTCTCTCATGCCTGACTTGCTGCTTGTATGTCTACTCAAACACACACACACACACACACGCAGAGTCACAGGGTGCTGTGCCCCCCCCCCTGTCCTCTTAGGAGGAAACATGATCTTTTTATAGCCCTCTCAACCTCCAGGGTAAACCCAGATATAACTCCTACTTATCTAATTGTGCTATAGATGTACGGTCGGTAAGCAGCTTTTATTTCAGTCAGTGTGTCTTTGTCTTTGGAAGTGGTTGTACTGGCTGGAAGTTTACTCTCAATGTTGATTTAAGGGAGGATTTCTGAAGAATCCCTAGCGTGTTTGTGTGTGTGTGTGTGTGTTTTAGTGTAACAGTTAATACCTCTGCCACACATAAACTTTGCTAGTCTGAATTTACACTGCCACTGAACCACCCTTCGATGTGTGTGTGTGTGTGTGTGTGTGTGTGTGTGTGTGTGTGTGTTGAAAGGTGACACCCTGTTGACAACCCCTCAGTCAGTTGAATCCCTAAATGCCAGAGCAGCATGTAATATCCCTACATGCTTTGCAATGTACACACACATGCACACACACACACTCTATAAAGAAAGCGATAACCATCCCAGTCTCTCTAGCCACCAACATCTTAAAATCTGACTTGTGAAGTGGGACCCCCCCCCCCCCCCCTCCAAAAAAAACACTGCACTGCAACTGATATAAGGTGACAACCTTATCTCTCGCCAGCGTGACACCGAGGTTCCTTTTTAAGTTGAACTGAAAGCTCCGGTCGGCGAGAGACGCAGACCTTGAAATCTGGCGGTCCTGTTGTAATTCTCTTCCTTCCTGATTAGAGAAAGGTCTTAGTGGCAGCTCCCTGACAGTATTAATTGGATCAGGCCCTTTGTGAACGAGGCTCTGTCTCTTAAGTGATAGTGGTGTGAGGGAGCCAATGAGTCCCTAATTTGTCCATTTGGACCTGTTTACGCCGGGGCCGGCCTGTGTGGCGTTTGTGATGTACTGCCACTAAGAAAAGAGGCGCTCGGTGCGATGTGCCGTCTGCGACCTCTGGCAGACGCAGCCAGACTGGAGGTCTGTGAGTGAGGGAAGGCTGACCTGCCCTCCTAACCTCTCCCCTCTGACCCTAAGCCGTAAGCCCCCGCGCAGCCCCTTTCACCCCTCTACCCCTCACACCACCTATCCCCGTCCACCCCAGCTGTCACAAACAGACTCCCCGCTCCACACTCTGCCCTGACACTTCCTGCATCCAAAGGGAACAGCTCTGCGCTCGATCTTACTCTCTTTTTTTTGTCTGCGTCTGGTTCACTGTCACTCTAGTTTTTTTTTTTTTTGGTCTTTCATCTGAATTGATTGTTAATACTTCCTCTCTGTCCTATCGGTAGGCATGAGCCATGAGCCAAAGTCACCATCGTTAGGAATGATCTCCACGGCGACCCGTACCACGGCGACGGTCAGCCCACTCACCCCGTCGCCTCTCAACGGCTCCATCGTAGCCAATGGAAGCCCGGCCACGCAGTCTGCTCACTCCGGATTCGCTGCGGCTCTCCGTAAACTGGCCAAACAGGCTGAAGAACCTCGAGGTAAAGCCACACAGCCCGGGACGCCATGCTCACAACCAGTAACAGCCAGCCAGCATTTACGACTGCATCATGGATGAGGAGAATGTGAACAGCGGCTCTGACCCTAAGGCAGAGTCCACGTTTGGGAGGTTTGTTGTCGGTGGCACTGAAACGTCTTGGGAGGGAGACTCACAGGTTGTGGTTTGCAGTCTCCGTTCTGTCAGCACGTTGCGGTTGAGGGTTCACCAAATGCGATTTTCTAGACCAATTTCGTTTTTTTCCCCCCCCCAGATTCAGAATTCTGTGCTTGCTTAACTTTACTTTCATAGCAGCATAAATAATTAGCTTGTAAGTGCTCCGTCCGACACTGTGAAAAGCTGCAGTCTCCCCTCTTATCTGACATGTTTCTGGGGGCGTTTTTAAGGGTCTGGCGAGGTTTGTTGCTCCAGTCATTTTTGTGGTGTGGCTCCCATAAGATTTCCTTTCACACTAACCACATGTTGGTGCGCTACTGTAAAGATGAAGGAGTGCTTCCGTGGCTGCGGTCTGCGCACATGGTGTGTATACTACGCTTAATGTAAATATCTGTCACGTGCCGGAAGATGAAAGACACTCCATGTGTACTGGGTGGCACATACTGTACGGGCCACACTGACGACTGGATGCTATCGATCTGAACGGATCAGCTCTCAATTTGAAATATATAGATCGATTGGCTAGTCTGGTCCACATTCAGCCAGAGACATTGATTAGTACTAGAAATACACTCAAAAATACCTGAGGTAGGACATAATAATATGTATTCTATTCTATTGAACTTAATTGTGAATCAAAGTAAGGTGTCGTTATATCTTGCTCCTTGAGCTTTACCTATGAACCTGTTAGACTGGGTGTTCTGATCGTCCTCTACAGCATGTGTGTGTGCTAGTTCATTCTGTTCAGTGTGTGTGTGTGTGCATGTGTGCATGGGTGTGTGTCAGGGTCACAGAGGTGTGTGTGTGCTCATGCCATGCACCATCACCGGATTGTGTAGCGGAGTGCAGAACTGCTAATAGCAGTGGGATGATATCCACACAGGATTGAATTAGTGGTTGTCCCTGGAGATGCAGGGGACGAAGAGCAGCCACTCCAGATGACCCACTTAATGTGCTGCGTGCACGAGTGCACGTATGCCCCGGTGTGCTTGTCACCGTGTGCGCGTGTGATGGTTTTATGAATCACCCCTCATACGTTTATCATCCGTCTTTGTCTACAAACAATCGGACAGGAAACATGCCGCTGACGGCCCTGTCTCTCAGAGCTCCACGCAGATGTGCGAACGCGGAGCGGGCATCAGGTGGTTGAATTACAGGTTCCCGCTGCCTCATCTCAGAAATTCTGAACTTTCCCTTCAAGGCCAAACCGCGTTTGTTTGATATGCAAATGCTTTTTTAAGTATGTGCTCTGCCGAGGGGTGTTTGTGGGTTCCTGGTAGAAGATGCAAAACGGGCCTTTTGGTGTGTTTGTGCAAGTGGGTTCAAACCTGTGTGCTCCGTGTCAATACACACACACGCACACACACACACACACACTCAAAGCAAAATGTTAACAGCAGAGCCTCAGAAGTGAGATTCTCGACGATTGACTGAGGTGTGTGTGAGCTGGGTTTCCACTACAGTTTACATGCATATGTTAAAAGTCGCTCGGTGAGGCTTGAGCAGTAGGAACCACTCAGGAACGGTTTTTCTCTAAATAAAATCAGGACTTCTGTCATGTCAAGTACAATGCTGAGGGGCATTTTGTGCTTGAGCTGTAGCTCATAAAGTCTCTTAGTGGCATTACATACGTTTCATAGAATATCATCCCGCAAGACTCTACTTTGAGGTAGATGGACATCCAAAACATTGCTTTATTACATAGTTTTTATCAGATTTGGAAAAGTTCAGCCTCTCTCCAAGCTGCACCATATTATTTGCAGTGAGCTGATCATGTGCCCCCCCCCCCCCCCCTACATCCTGTATGGTCATGTCTAAATGTGAAAATGTGTTTGAAATACACCTCTGCGATGTCGCTGCATGTGGAAAAAACACCTCATGAGAGCCTTATTAATGTTTTAGTGACGTTTTTAAACATTGAAGCGTTTCCATATTTATGTTTTTGCACCTCGCTTGGGGTAATGGAAACGTGCCTCCTATACTAGCGTGTCCGCATGCCTTGGCTCCAGAGAGGCCCGGCTACCCCAGCTGTCCAGCCTCGTTCTGGATCTTAAATCAGCTGATCCCCTCCTTCTTGGCTGTCCCTGGATACCTTGCCCCCAGCCCACTGCATCCTGGGTCCCAGGCCCCGGCAAATGATTTATTACACACACACAAAGAGAGAGAGAGGGAGGGAGAGAGAGAGAGAGAGGGAGAGGGCCCTCAGCCACGACCTCTTCTCACCTCCCTCTCCATCCTTCTCCCCTTCATCTCTCCCCTCAGCCCTGCATGCCAGCCCGATTGTCTCTCCCCCCAAAACAAAGATCCCCTAACCCTGGATACTGTCCCGCCTTTGTACTGGAAGTTTTCAGTCGCAGCTAAAGAACAGAACGTTTGCGTTCTGAGTCATGTTGTGTGTGTTTTTTTTTCAATCTCCTCCTCTTAATAACCTCTGCTTTTTTTTATTTTCCATTGTGTTCGGGAGGTGAGAAGAAGCGTGCGCTATCCCATTTTTCAATTCTTCCCAGGCAGAGAGCGCCTGTTATCTTTTGTCATACAAACAGAGGGCAGATCTGATTAAACAGTGCTACCTCTTTTTAAAAAAATGATTTTAATGAAAAGCACAGAAAATCCCCTCTTTTGTTATTTTTGAGGCCCGCCAGACTTCGCCTCCTGGCTGGTGTGGGCAGTGATGTGTCGGTGAGTCACCAAAACAAAAAAGAAAAAAGAAAAAAGGGGGGCAACTCTAACTGCCGAGGAGCTCCGGCTCCAGGATGGGCAGGGAGGCATGTTAGCCCCTGGAGCTGCAGTCACCTCTCTGTCTGCAGAGCCTGTATTTATAGGCAACACACACACACACACACCCAAACGCCCCCACACATGCAAACAGTTGTCTTTGCCACTGCGTAAGCCTCGTGATTTCATAGCATGCTGCAGCCTGCTGTCCTTTCATTAGCAACTTTGACTCAACCTCTCTCTCTCTCTCCCCCCCTCTCTCTCGCTCTGTCTCGCTCGTCCTCCGGCTGATGCTTTGAGGTGTGCAGCGCCTGTATATGCGAGGTGCCGTGACTCACTGTCCTAAGGCCTGGAGGAATTAGTTAGGGTTCGAGGACTAGTATTACCGCCACCAGCTGCTGAACTGATTTAAGACCCTAAGCACGGCTGCTGTTTATACATACACACACCCACCCACACACACACACACACACACACACACATATACAGACGCGTACATCGTCACTTGTCTGTCGCGGGTATAATGAATAGCTCTGTGTACCGAGTGCCGCGCTGAAGAGGGGAGGTGATGGATAATGAGTATCAGTGCAGCGTAAAGGACACACACACACACACACACATACAGATAACACGCTGCCATAAAAAGGCAGGCCTGCTGATATCTGATTAATTAGGCAGACCTGGGTTTAATCCTCTCAGTTGTTGTTTCTTCTTCCACTGACACTCACACACCAGCAGCACCAGAATTTTGTGACAGCCCAGCGTCCGCACACACACACCCGCGTGGAGAAAGGCTAGATTAAAGGTGTACAAGAGAGACTGGATGCATTTGCTCGGGGAGAAAAAAGGAGGAAGTGGAAGTAATTAGCAGATGGGTGAAAACCTGAGGTGTTTGTCACATTATATGTGTGTGTGTGTGTGTGGCCAGAGGCTCCCCTTGTTTCTGGGAGCCCAGAGCATGCTGGGACAGCAGGGCAGTGTGTCTCTGACCTCTCCATCTGGAGCCTGCCTGGAGCTCACACAGCCTTGCTGTGCTCAGTGTGTCTGTCTGTGCGAGCGTGTGTGTGTGCGTGCGTGCGTGTGCGTGCGTGCGTGTGTTTCTTGAAGGCAAAACCCTTCAGGCTGCGACTGTCCCTGAAACACTCACAAACAAGCTCAATTTGCTTCCCCTTCTTCGCTCTCTCTCTCTCTCTGTCTCCATACACACTCACCCGGCTCCACTCATCACTGCTCGGTGGCGAAGCAGCATTTAAGTGTAATATACAGTTTGTACAGTCAGCAGAAGGCACCGAGGATTGCTCCTCTTATTTCCATCCGCCATCTTGTACTGTCTTTCTTTTCCCTCGCTGGCACAGCAACACACACACGCACACACGCACACACACACACACACACACACACACACACACGCACACACACACTGGTGCTCGCCTCCCCTCCCCCCACTCAGTGATGCAGATTACAGGCTTTGTGGTGTGTTGTCAGTGCGCGGCCAAGACTGTAGTAGCAGGTGTGTGCGCTGTTTGGTGTGTGTGTGTGTGCAGCAGTGGTTTTTGTGTGTCTGCAGGCGTGGGGACGTTGCCTGGCGTGTGTTAGAGTGCACGTGTTGAGGCTTGTGCTGGTGCGTGCTGCTGGGGTGGCATATGGATGCAGGGTTGGCTGGGCACTGCTATGCACACCAGGTGTGAAATGGACTGTTTAATTAAGTGCTGATGTTGTTGTAATGCATGCTGGGAGGGAGTTGGATGGAGGAGGAGGAGGAGGAGGAGGAGGTGGTGGGAATGGAGTGGATGTGGGTGTGTGAGGCAGGGTGGAGGAGAGGAGAGCACCGTCTGGGGGGCTGCCCAGACTTGGCTGGTTTTGGTGATGGTGGTGGCGGACAATTTCATGTTGTCCTCCCGAGAGATTCTGTGCTCCGGCCGCCCCATTGACGGTCTGCGGTGACACATCTTGGCTTTTTGATTGGGTCGATGGTGGAAGTAAAAGGTGCTGTGTATGCAGGAGCACTTGGCCGTAGCCTCTGACCACAGCTCGCTCTGTTTGTTTGTTGCTGCTGCTGTTGGTTGTATCTAGTGTGTGTGTGTGTGTGTGTGTGTGTGTGTGTGTGTGTGTGTGTGTGTGTGTGTGTGTGTGAGTGTGCGCATGTGTGGCTCAGCTTGAGCGGTCAAGTGTGGAGGCAGTCTGGGAGAGTGGGACTGGTAATAGAGGAGGCGATAGAGAAGGGAGCTTCACATTAATCACACACAGCTTGGGACTGAGACAGCGTTTGATTTCTTTCTCTCTTTCCCCTCTGCCTCTTCTGTCGCTCTCTGCCTCTACGGCCCCCCTCCCAACCTGATCAACACACACACACACACGCACACACGCACACACACCTCAAGCAAGTGACAATCAGCACAGCTAATGAAGTGCAGGTCGAGAGCTGATGAGCCTATTTTTCGACTCTAGGGACGAAGGCTGTGCCTCACCCCTCCTCCCTCCTCCCTCCTCCCTTCTCCCTCCTCCCTTCTCCCTCCTCCAGCGCCCTACAGGGCCAGCATATATGGCCATCGTCTGTCTTTCTCTATGGATGTAAATGGCGGCACATATGGCAGTAATGACACCAGCTCAGTGCCAATCACATGTCTCTCGTATGATATTTCTCCAGTCGAGTGGCACGGCGACGTGAGGAAGGGATTGGCATTGGAATGGGAGCAAGATGGTTGAAAGTGGTCAAGAGGAAATCTTGGGTTTTAGGGAAGGATGTAGGCTTGATGGTGGAAAGAGGCTTATGGGCACACATGACTTTCTGCGGTTTAAATAGGGGGATAAAGGGAAACATGTGTAGATGTACGCATGCAAACATGCAGCTACCCTCCCAGGCATTTTCCCCATGACTGTAAGTGTTGGACGCGCGTTTATGAAAATCGGGCACAGCGTCTGACAGCTCGGCGTCTGCTTGGCAGGCACCGTGTTTGAGGAACAGAAGGAAAAGGAAACTGGGGGTGTACGAGGAGGCAGTGGGTGGGTGGTGGTTGTGTGAGGGGTGTGTTGTTAGAGAGCAGGAGGAGGAGGAGGAATAATAGCTGTTTTTTTAGTTTGCGCACACATCGAGGAGGGAGCCTTAAGTGCACACGCAAATTTGGCACGCTGCGAAAAGACAGTCCACATCTCCTCTACCCCCCCCCCCCCCTCACCTGCCGCTCTGGCTGCTCTCTTAATTATTTAGCCTTCCTTTCCCTCTTCTTCTGTCCGCTTTGCCTCTACATGGAAAAGGGGGAGGAAAAGGAGAAGATGACGAGGGTGGAGGGATGGAGAGTGGTGGGGGGGTTAGATGAAGGTCTGTTGCTTAGCAGTCCAGAATCACTGTGATCACCCCCCACTCCACTACTACCACTCTACTCTCTACCTCTTCCCTCCCTCCCTCCCTCCAGCCAGCCTTGTTTGTTCCTCCACCCTTGTGTATGCATGTTTTGAGCGTGTGTGTGTGTGTGTGTGTGTGTGTGCGCAGTGAGTGAATAGGCTGTGACACTAGAGCTGCATGAAGTGTAGCTCCATTCCCCAGGCTGAGTGGGCTGCTATTGATTGGCCTAGTCTTGCGCAGGAGAGTAATGGCTCTCAGAGGTGAGGGGGGGAGGATTAGGCCACTAATTGCCATTGTGCGTGACCCCCCACACACACACCTCCCTCACCCCCCCCCCCCTACTGTGTCCCTCCCTGCCACCCACTAACCCATCTGCCCCCCTTATCTCTCTGCCTCCCTCCATCTCTCACCTCACCTCGCACCTCTTTACCACTCTCAATCGCAGTTCCCCAATCACTCCCCGTGTTCTCTCGTTTTTCATTTTCATGTCTCTGCTCGCATGTCTCATCACACGCAACCCCCCCAGCCACTCCTCCCTCCGCCGCTTCCACCCCTCGCTGCTCAAACCACCGTTCACGCAGAGATTTTCAGCCTCACCTCACTGCCATTATCGATCCTCTCCATTATTTAGTGGTATTAGTTAAAATGAGGTGTTTAAAATCGGTCAATAGCCCCGACTGACCGCACCTACCGTATGGAGATGACGTTATCTTGTTAGGTCGTGTCGTCATGGCAACCGAGGTCAGGAAAAGAAATGGCAGTTGGGGAGAGATCTGTGGTTTTTGTTTTGACTGTGATATCTGAAGAGGAAGTAGCCCGACCTGAAACTGGCCTGAGGTTTTGGCAACCTTTTTTCTCTTTTAGTGCCGATATGTGGGTAATACGTTGATGTACAAAAAAATTGCTACGCACTCACACACACACACACAGACACACACTTATACACTCACGCATTTCCTGCTGTCCTTGCAATGCTGCAACACTGAAGTGTGTGTCCCAATGAGAGGGTTGTGACCCAGTTAAGCCGCATAATGTCGTGCTCTCCTGGAGAGACGGACACATACTGTACAGGCAGAGAGGAAATGGGAGGTAATGTATACACAGGAGAGAGCAAATCTAAAATCTGAATAAGAAGGGAGAGGCTGAGACAGTGGCTGGACACATTTGAGAGGAGCAGAGGGTGCCGCCCGCGCTGTGGGAGGTGAGGATGGAAGGAGGAGGGGAAAAAAATCACAGACATGTACATATGTGAATGGGAGCATATCATAGGAGGGCTGTGGAACTAAACCGATAGAAAGCAAGATGTGTGGAAAGCGAGGCATGTGACCAGACCGTGACCCTGCGCTACAGGGTTTCCCTGGAGGGCTTTGTTAATGTGGCACAGCTACAGCACAGAGGAGAAGCTCATTGGGCCAGCTTTTCACCACCTGCTGTGTGTGTCCGTGTGTGTCTGTGTGTGTGTGTGTGTGTGTGTGTGTGTGTGTGTGTGTGTGTGTGTGTGTGTGTGTGTGTGTGTGTGTGTGTGTGTGTGTGTGTGGAGGAGGGAGTTCTGTGTGTGGCTGCAAGCGCCACCGACTGTATATACATTCAGTGTGGCCATTCATTCCCAATCAGTGTGTTCTTCACTGTGTGTGTGTGTGTGTGTGTGTGTGTGTGTGTGTGTGTGTGTGTGTGTGTGTGTGTGAGAGAGACTCTCACAGGGCTGCTCATCCTGATCACTGTCACTTCATAATAGGGGCCTAGGGCCATCCATCTGGTCCTCCTTGTGTGTGTACGTGTGTGTGAGCGCGCACGTTATTTGTTGCCATTGTATCTCTGCAACCTCCTTTTATTCCCAAGTGAAGGTGCCACAGGATCGTACAGCGCTGCTGTTGCATTGGCGGTTTTATTAATAGAGCGGGAGCACAGGCTGGAGCCGCCTTTATGTTCTCTCTTTCACTCATCTTTCTGTCTCCATCTCTCTCTCTCGCTCTCTCTCTCTCCGCAGCTGCATCCTCCATCAGCAGCGAGTCCTCTCCAGTGTCCTCCCCAGCCACCAACCACAGCTCTCCAGTCAGCACACCCAAGAGGGGTCCCCTCGGCCCAGGGCCCGTCCTGGTCCCCTCGGCAGGCCACAGCGTGCCAAACACTCCACCCGTAGTCACCATTGCTCCCACAAAGACCAGCAACGGGCTCTGGAGGAACGAGGGACGCCAGGTAACGACCGCAGTCAAACACGCCTTGACCTTGACTCTGTTCTAGCTTCCGGAAATCTCAAATTCCTTCATAATTTCCCCTCTGTCACTTTGTTGCGTTGAGAAAGACGTTCACGTGCTCTATTTCTACAGCTTACACGCACACACAGAGAGGCTTTTGACGGATTATGGATTTCATAGAAAGCCTACAACCCATAGTGGGACACTAGGCATTTGACATATGTACATGTGCTATAGCTCCCAGGTCTCTGTATGTCTGCTTCCTCACAGCCGCCCCCTCCTTCTCTCCCTCCCTCCCTCCCTCCCTCGCCTCCATGGCTCCATGTGTTAAACAATGCCAGCTGCCAGTGGGGCGGCGGGCTGACTGCCTCAACGGCAGCTAACATCTGTGCCCTTGCAGCCCCCCCCACTCCCCCTCTACTCACCCCCGGACCTGCCCTTCCCAAGTCCGCGGCCTTTTTGCCCTCCTAACCCACCCACCTCTGGCCTCACCCTCTCCTCTCAAGCAGTCAAGTGCATCGTCCGCCTCATCACCCCGGACACCCACTCCCTGTTACGTAGTGGGGGAGAGGGAGAGTGGGAGGAGGGAGGGAGGGAGGGAGGGAGAGCTGCTTGCTTTGATAAGGAGTGGATTATGGATTATGGCCTTGCTTTAAGCCTTCTTATCTCAGCTCAGGGCTAATAGTCGAGGCCAAGCGCACGGTTATGAACAGCACTCGGCAACATGCGGAAACTCTCTGCGACACTTTGACGGCTCCCCAGAGACGGACAAAATGGGGGGTGGGGGTGGGGGTCAGGGAAGTGAAGGGCGAGGGAGGGAGGTCAGCCAGCCAACAGTGCATGGTCACATTCAGGCCATTGTCCTTTCTCCCGCTGGACCCACACGCCCCCTGCCCGCCCCCTGTGGCCTGTAGCTTTTACAAAATGACCCCTCTGCAGTTCAGAGGTCAAACCAGTATTGGGAGTCACCGGAGAGCCAGTGGAGGTCTCACCTAGGCCTCGAACAGTCATTTTTTGTCATTGATCAATCTGTCATTTATTTTCTCAATTAAATAGCTAGTTTGGTCTACAGATTATGTGAAAACTGTTAATGCCTGTTTCACAAAGGTTACGATGCCTCCAGATGTCTTCACCTCGAGGGCAAAATAAACCAGAGAATATTCACAGTTAACGCTCGATTAGACTTGTGACTTAGACTCTCACCCTCCTTCACCACAGCAACTTTCGGAGAGAGAAGCGAGCACCCGTCTCCCCTGTCCACATGTAGTTGGGCTAATCCTGTGTTTATGTTTGCACGCATGTGTTTTTCTGTGTGCACGCATGTGTCCCAGAGGTCAAGCTCAAATTGAAAAGGTCGTGTCACCGAGGGTGTGCGGTGCCTCCAGCAGCTCAGGGCCACCCAGCCGAAGAATGAGGAGGTTACGGGAGGTGATGAGGACAAGGGAGGAGATTGAGACTAGGGGGGAGGAGGGGGATGGGGTAGAGGTTGAGGGGAATGCGTCACAAAAGCTGGCGTCGCTGCATCTCCCCGGTTTCCACGGCGCCGCCCCAGCGAGCACATACAGCCCCGTGGTCAGTCACAAAGAGCCACGAGGCCATAAAGAGGACACATGCGTACGCGGGCGCCCTCGAAACGTCCCCCTTAAACAAAGATGATACTGTCTGAACCTGCCAGCGCTAATTGCCAGTCAGCGAGGCTGCAACTGACCTCCGACCCTCACCCTTGTTTCCATCTCCGACACAACGTGTGGGCGATAACCGTTTACACTCGGTGCCAGATCCGCGGTCCCAACGACCAACCTGTTCCTCCGTGTCCGACAGTGGAAGGAGGAAACGCAGAGAAAATGGTGACAGAGGCAGCAGATCCCCTCTAAAGCGTCCAAGAGAAGCTTGTTTGTTGCTGTGTGTGCGTGGACCTGTGTGTGTGTGTGTGTGTGTCCTGCTTTCTGTGTTTTAAAAGGGTTGATTAGTGTCTCTCTGGCTGAGATATGAGTCTGTCTTGCACAGAGGGAGAGGAGGAGGAGGAGGAGGCGGAATAGGAGGAGGGGGTGATAGGCAAGGCAGTGAAGGAGGGAGGGCTTGGTGCGTTGGCATTTTGCTTTAATGACTGCAGGAGTCTGCTCCCGCTGCTGCCTGTAATTGCTTTTTAATTGGCAATTTGGATTCATGGCTCCATCTGAGAGGCGTAAACGAGCGCTCTACAATGCGCGGGGTCTCCCACCCTCGCTGGGGGTTACAGGGTCTGGCTCTCACAGAGGAAGATGGCAGTTAATGGATGTGTCTTTGAGTCCTGAGTGCTTGTGTTTGCGCCCCGCTCTCTGTGTACATGCCATGCGCTGCCGGTGAATAGTGTGCGTTTGAGGATGGAGGGCTTTTTTGGCAGGGTCGCACGGGTCACAGTGGGACGGCTGGTTGGACGTGTAGGTGCCTGAGTGACTGAACTCCCTCTCTTATGGGGATGGAAGCTCCTGCCTCTCTTACATGTGTGTGCTCCATCAAGGTGCTGACCCGTTATACCCACACCTTTCGCTTTTTTTTTTTGCCGCAGCCGGGAACAGACTGAACCGAGATGTGCGTACGCTCAATTATGGGTTTCAGTGCTCCTTTTGCATCCTGCGTGGAAGGAAGGCTTTCAGCATACGACATCAATTATAAAGGCAGGAGAGCAGAAGCCTCAGTCAGACGCAAAAGTGCGGCCGCGCCGTCACACTTTGTTGTTTTACAGGCATCTTTGTTCCATCCTCTCATGATGGGATTTCTCTGAAATTTGTTAGAGAGGAACAGTTGATTCAATTTCAGTGGTATCTGTGTCTGGCAGTAGCACCAATTGACAGTTATTGAGTCATAGCTGTGATTATGAAACCATGCTCCTGTCACACAGACGCACACACAAAGTCTGCGTACGAGGCAGGATATTGAGCAAAGATTTGACCCACATTTGATTCATTACAACAGCTAATCACCAGATAAAGACCATTTAGTCAGTCGGTTCAAATCCTCAGATTAAATTACATCAAACCTCTGGTTTACATGTCTGTATCAGTGATTTGTTCTTGGAACAGCACGTTGCTTCATATCGCCTCGCTCTGCAACTCTTCCTAGAATGAAATACCCCTTAAACGCCATTTACTCAGAGATTTTGTCTTCCATTTACAAAATAATACGCATTTCCTAAAATTATTTGGATCTACTCGACGGGGCTGTCCGCTCCGCAAACCCGACAAATTTAAATAAACAAGTCAGCCGACGAACATCATCAGTGGCGATGGGTCAAGCCGCGATGACAGCTTTGCTAAACACCGATCACTTGGTTAGCGAAACTGTCATCAGTGATAATGGGAATTGATTAACTGACAGACAGTGTGAAATGCAGCAGCTTCTCCTCATTCCACCGGCGAGGCATTTCTCATGCAGTACAGTACGTACCTGCAGCGTTCACGACGAAATGCACGGAGGCCATGTGTTCATCTGCTAGTTCGTGCGGGTGAGAAGAGGAATTTTAATAAATCTGCTTTCCTGCCACACACAAGGAGGCTTACAATGGGACTTCCTGACAGCTGTCCATCATATTTTGCTCCCATTGGATGTAAAACAGACTGAAAAAAAAAGCTTTTTTTTTTGCTCCCTCTGTTTTCCCAGCATTTTATTTCTCCCACTCAGCTAGGTGATATTAACTCCCTTTGACACGTACGGACCTCTTTTCCAGTGGGCCGCTGATTGGGAGGGAGCGTCTCTCTGCAGCTCGGAAAGGAAGGAAGGATGGATGGATGTGGGGTTGTGGGGGGAGGTTGGAGCACCCTGCCTCCCAGTTTGGTGAAGCGCAGCCAAGAAAAGGGAGCGAATGGTAACTTTAAACCCCCGGAAAGCGGGGGAACGCACAAGGAATAAGGGGGAAGGGGCGGCGGGATGTGAGGAATCCAAACATTAGAGGCATTTAAGATTGGATGTTAGCACATCTGTGTCAGCCCGGGTCAGTGGCTGCAGAGCAGAACGTGGAGGTAATGGCTCCCTAAATTGGATTTATTTTACCAGAGGCAGTAGAGACAGGAGAGAGGGAGGACGGAGCGCCTGGAAGGTCTCTCTTTAATTCCGGGGAGCCAAGAGGTTAATTTAGAGGGGCAGGAGCTGCCTTCTTCACCCCCTTTTTTTTTTGGTGTGTCTTTACATCTATATTTCCCCGTCTTTCCACATTTCACTTCTTGCAGTTGTTCCCTCGACAACTTCAAGTCTCGTTTCGCAGCAGATGAGATAACGGTTTCACCACGCCTGTGAAAATCCTCGACTGCATATCCCCCTCTATAAACAATTTCCTTGTGCAACTTACAAGGGTTGTAAGTTCCTCTGTTCTGATAGCATTTGTAGGCAGAGGGAAACCAAAGCTTCTGAAAATGCACTCCCACTCCCACAGCAGGATGTCTTTGTAGCTCTGAAACGGCGAATGTGCCCGCTGAGTGTGTATGTGTGTTTGTTGTGGGATTGAATAAGTGAGACCAGGCTTGCTGCCAGAGAGGGAGGTGAAAGAGAGAAAGGGAAAAAAAGAGAAAGGGAGACAGAAACAGAGGGATTTTTGCTTCCTGGACTCAGCCTGTCCCCGTAGATTTTGCTGTGTTTGAGCCATGTACACCAGAGCGCACACACACACACGCTCATCCACACACACACACACACGTTCTTGTGTATGTCGTCTGCATAATTTACCAACATCAAAGTCGTCCTCTTGGAGCGCTGCTGTCGTACATCTGCCATTACCACATCCTCATCGATCATAAGGATGACAACACCCCTTGTTTACAATTAAAGGAAAAACTGAGATGATTTTTTTTTTCATTCCACCTGCTCTCTCCATTTCAACTCATATTCCCCTCGGAGAAATGTCGTTCTGTCTATTTTTACAAGGAAGAGATCGTGTGAGAACGTGTATAAAAATGCCCCGAGGTAGGAAGAGAGCGTCGGGGAAGCTGCCGCTCTACAAACGGGCCTCCTCTATTCTTCCCAGTGTCTCTCCCCTCATGGGATGGACTCCATGAGCATCGACAACCGTGACGGTCACAGGTCCTGGTGAACAATGACTAAGCCTCTCTCCCTCTCTCTCTCTCTCTCTCTCTCTGTCTCTCTCCAGGCTGACTCGGGGCCTCGTGGGGCCAGCAGGGAGCGTCTGGGTGCAGAGGGGACCCTCCCCCAGGAGAAGGGTGGCCCCTCGGTCCCTGCCCACCTCCTGGGAAACCCCTATGCCTTTGGTCTCACACCCGGGGCTGTCATGCAGGATTCTCGTTTCCAACCCCTCAAGTGAGTCACATGCTGCTCTGTCACCTGTTGCTCCGAGTTAACAGTTCAAAATGACCTTCCACTTTCACTCACTAGGGATTTTACTGATAACTTCCCATCTTTCTCTCTACTGATACTGCTAACTGATTATTAGTTAGTCTTTAGTTTAGATTAAATTTTATGGCCTGGTATGGTCTTAAGTTGCCGTAACAAGGAGTTACGACTCAAAAAAGTTCAATTATTGATGTTGTTTAATTAATCAGCTGCATCAGTCTAGCCTTCTTGCTAGCTTTGGCATTAGCTTTGGAGTTCACATTAACGTTAGCTCCCTCATGTTCTTTCCATGCCCTGCTGTTTCAGTGGCGAAACTTTGAGAGATTAGGTGTACTCTTTCCCAGAGCTCCTTCCCAGAGCTTTGCCTGAGCATCCACAGCACACTGCAGTCCCGTTTTCTTTTTCAGAAACCATAAACACAGCCCAAAACAAGAGAAAGGGGCACTGTGTTCATGTTTTAGGTGATGCATCAAAGTCAGGCACGCAGTGGTGCACGGAAAATTGATGGAAAACGAGCTAAATCAATGCATTGTTGTTATAATTGCCTCTAATTATCAGAAAAAAAACAGAAAAAACGCATTAATGTGACATCCATTGTCAGTGCCGGTAGTTATCGTGCATCCTTTATATTTACTGAATACTAAACCATGGCTTTCCCCCGTCCTCCTCCTCCTCCTCCTCCCTCCAGTCTGCCCAGACAGTTGCCTAATGCAGTGCCGCCCGGCCCCGTCCCAGAGGAGTACCTCCGTGGTTTCCGGCCCTACGCCACGACCGAGGATGCCCTCCGCATGCCCTCGCTGCCCCTGGGCTTGGACCCTGCCACGGCAGCCGCCGCAGCTGCCTACTACCACCCCAGCTACCTGCCCCACCCCTCCTTCACGCCATACAGGTTGGCCCCTCCTTCCCTTCGTTCTGTTGACTTGGCACCCATGTCCCCCCCGGGAGCAAATCGTGCAAGCCAGAGCGTGCGACCCAACTGACTATTTCACTGCTCAGCAGGAAACGCGCGAGCGTATAGCTGACCGTGAATTCGTGTTCCCCGAGGCGGGATGTTGTTGATGCGGATGTTCTTCATTTGTACGTTTATTTAACCGAAGGGGAGACTTTATCGAGCGTCACAATAGTTTAAAAGCGCTGCGACTAAGACAGATGGAAGTGTTCCAGGTCGGCAGAAAGGCAAAGCGAGGCAGATACGGAATAACCAGCTGTTTATCCTTCATACATTGCTCCATACGATGTGCCGGCGCACTCGCAAGCTCCCATTTGAAAATACCCTGGTCAGCCGTGTCAAGATGCTTTTAAGAGATTGATTTAAAAATAGACGTCCATCACTCTTTATTGCCAGAGGCCGAGGTAATGCTGTTTACAACCTTCAGAGCTGATGTAATGATGCCGTAGTGCTTGCTAAACTGCAAATAAAGCGAGCGCCGTCTGTGGGTGTCTAATATTTTTGGCAGCAGGAAGCAAACAAAACTCCGCGCTTGCATTATTGATGAAGCAGTCGTATTCTCCGTGAAGCCAAGCCAATTAACGGGCCCCGTTTTCCATGCCTTTAGCCAAGCTAGACTACATATACCGACTACTATACCTTTGGATGAAACACAAACAGACAAAAGAGGATGAAATTCTATGTATCTGGAGTTTGCTCGTCCATGAATTCTGATAGACAATGCAGAGGAGCATTTCGGAGGCGTTTATACACGTGGGATGAGGCACATCTCGGAGGGAAAACCAGCGTTCTCTGTTCCAGCCCGGTGATCGTACACGGGGAAACCCCCAACATCCATGCGAGGTGTTTGTCAAAGAAACGGGATGGATTTTAAAAAGGGCGCGTGGATCATGTGCGCCGCGTGTGGCGAGACAGACCCCGCTCACTCTGGGCTATCGCACAGACTCGCTGCCCCCTGGTCTGTCAACCAAGCCGGATCAGAGCACTGCAGCACCCATCAAACACTGCACTGTAATGGGTTTAATGAGGGGGTGATGTCACACACACAAACACACACACACACACACACAGTGTGCTGTCTCCTGCTGGCTGCGTTGGTGATTGAGGTCAGCTGACAGACAGAGCTGCTTTCTTGAAAGACGTAATACCCTGCGATGTCGCCGCCTCGGGAGGCGCACAGGTTAATGAAAGTGAATGCGGCGCCGTCACAAGGGGAGACTGACTCCTCTTCGCTCTCTCCTCCCTCTCTTTCTCCTCATTGCTGTCCCCATCTCCCAGGATGGACGACCCGTTCTGCCTTTCTGCTTTGAGGTCACCTTTCTACTCGTTGCCAGCAGGGGGAGCGTTGCCTCCCATCCATCCTTCGGCCGTGCACATGCACCTCCCAGGGGTCCGCTACCCAGGAGATTTCACGCACCCTTCGCTGTCGGCGCTGCAGTCTGAGAGGTAAAGTCTCCGTAATTCCACCAGAGGTGCAATTTATAAATGAGCGAGCCGCACTCTCGGCAGTGCAGCCGTGATTATGGATCGGCCTTGTTTCTTTCCAGTCTGCCTGACCTTTTCCCCACTCCCGCCTTTTCTCTGCTTTTTCAGACTTCAGCTGGAGGATGAGCTGCGGCAGAGGGAGCGGGAGCGCGAACGGGAGAGGGAGCGAGAGAAGGAGCGAGAGCGGGAGGTGGAGCGAGAGAAGGAACGGGAGAGGGAGAGGGAGCGAGAGAGGGAGAGGGAGCGGGAAAAGGAGCTGGAGAGGGAGAGGGAGCGCGAGCGGGAGCGGGAGCGAGAGAGAGAGCGGGAGAAGGAGAGAGAGAGGGAGAAGGAGCTGGAGAGGCAGAAGGAGAGAGCGCTGAGGGAGAAGGAGCTGCAGGCGTCCAAGGCCATGGAGAGCCACTACCTGGCCGAGCTGCACGCCATGAGGGGCCAGGAAGACCGGACCAAGCCTGAGAGACTCACCCCTAATCGGGCGGGTATGTGTCCGGGCCGCCCCGGTAGCTTCTGTGAGCTACAAAACACTTGTCAGCAGACACAAACTGAACGTAAAGCATGAGGGAAAAACTTAAAGTCCAGGTCGTCTTCATGCGTGTATTGTAACCATGTTGCTGCCAGGGCTTCTTGACTAATTGATTCATTGTTTGGTTCATAAAATGAGGGAAAATCTGTGAGAATGTTTTGTGCCTGTTTCACGAAGGCCAAGATAAGGACTTTAAATGATTATTTTTGTCCTCACATCAAAAGCATTCAATTTTCTGTCTCTGAACTAAAGAAACCAGAAAATATTCACATATAAGAAGCTGAGATTAGAGAATTTCGACATCATTTCTTAAAGTCATTCTCAAGAAAAATGGAAATCCTTAAATCGACTAAGCAGTTTTTTAAAAAGTTGTTGGTTATTTTGTTTGTCCCTTTAGTGGATAAGTTGTAGATAAAGACTAACTACATAGAATAGGAATTAGAGCTAAAACAAATGATAATTTTCTTGGTCGATTTGTCAGGTTACAATCTCCATTAGTAGTTTGGTTGATAAGATATCCAGAAAGTAATTGTCAGTCTCAATCGACGTCCTTAGAAAGTCTGTTGCTCCACTGCTTCTCAGGTGCGGGGTAACCTTTCGTTCTTACTTTTCTTACAATGTTACACAGATTTTGGACTGTGAAACAAATCAAGCAATTTTAAGACCTTGCTGTAAGTGGGGGGGTGGTGATTTTCCACTCTTCACTGACATTTTAAACACCAAGGGAAGAATTTAGAGGAACCAATAAAATAATCTTCGGAACAGCCCAAATATCAAAATGTTAATGCTGCCCTTTTCTCTCTCTTTCTCTCTCGGCAGATAAAACCAAAGAGCCCGGTCCTCCCGCTCCCAAACCGGTCCCACCAGGGCTCCACTCTCCCATGGTCCAGTCCCACCACCCTGTCACCAGTCTGATCTCGGGCCACACGCTCTACATGGGGCCCGGCGGCGTCGGGCCCGGGCTCTCTGCCTCCTTGATGGCTCAGAGGACCAACGAGGAGGAGAGGTGGTTGGCGCGGCAGCGGAAGCTGCGGCAGGAGAAGGAGGATCGTCAGTACCAGGTGTCTGAATTCCGCCAGCAGGTTCTGGAGCAGCACCTGGACCTGGGCCGACCCGGGGACGTGCCAGATCACAGGACAGATTCTCACAGGTGAGACCGCACGCTCACACCTCGGCGTTATTTGCTTCTCCTCCCTTGCGGTTGGCACTGAGGTCAACAAGGGGAATGCAACAGAAAAGTGTTGCGTCCGAGAGATGATGCAATCACAGATGCTATGCAGAGTGGAAAGCTAGCAAACCCATGAAACAAATGTAATACTCAAATGTTGCAGAAAAACAACACACAAACGCTAAAAACACACAAAACCCAAAAACAAATGCAAGAGAGAGGTGCTGCATATTCACCTACAACTGCTGTAGTCAGCCAGGCAAGATCCTTTGGAACTAGATCCAATTTATACGTCCACGGGACTTATAAAGGATCAAGGCAGCTTTATTGTCAATACATATAGCTACATATATGCCTACGTGCTACATAAAACATACAGATTGGAATTTTGATACTCATGGGATCGTGGTGCAACATGCAGAGGTAGAAAAAAAGATTCATAAAACATACCTGAGTCGTAAAATATGTCTTGAATTAATTCCATGGTGTGTATGAAGAGGGTTTGTTGCATAGGACTACTCTGTCCCTCAGGTTGGGTCCCCCTAGTGGCCTGGATGACCATTGCAGTTTTTAATGAACTCTCGCATTTGTTTGGGGGGACTTATGTGCTTTTTTTTGTATCTGCTGCGTTTTTCTTTCACATTTGTGTTGCGGGTTTTCATGTTTTTTGTGCTGCATCATTTCTCAGTTGCAGAAGTTTTTTCTTTTGTTGCATTTGTTTGCGTGCTTTTAGTTTGGCAGCATTTCTGTTTTTTGCAGCATTGCATCATGTTCGCCCTTGTCAGCCACCGTACTCCTGATAGAGGTGATCCATGCTCGCATGCACGAAAACACCATCGCCGGGGTATTCGGCCGCCTGTCTCTGCTCGCCCGATCGGAGCAGTGGCGCACGCGCTTTTGAAGCCTCAGAGGCTGGCAGGCTTCAGAAGTTTGTTTTCAGGCAGAACTGGAAAAAAGATAAACCTGTCAGAGGCACGCTTCCATTTTACTGCTTTTGTCTGCTCTATTTTTGTCCGCACCCCCTTCCAGGGTAGCCATAGACAGACAAACAGGCAGCTATGTTTAGGTGATGATGTAGGATGTAAAGCGGGGGTCCTGGTGACTGCCGCTCCGTGAGCAGTGGGCAGGGGGTTTCAAACCTGGAGCATGTGGGATGGCTAAGGCACACAAAGGCTAATTCTCTGCTAATCCTCTCAACCTTGCACAACGTAAGCCCTTTGCTTACCCTCCTTTGTCACCACGCCTGTGTCTGTGTTGTTGTGTTTGATTCACAAGTGAGGTTGTGGTGAAAACTGAACTGTTGGGACAGGATAGAGGCACACACACAGACACACACACACACACACACACACACACACACACACACACACACACTATCAACCACCCTACGGTATAATCGCAGAATCACAGCTCACAGGCTGCAGATTGCAGATAACACACACACACACAAGCAGACACACACATTTACTCACTCGCAGACACCCACACAGCAATGCAAACACAAACAGGAGGCATAGATAATTTGACTGGTCATGCAGTGTGCACTCCTGCCAGGTTTGATTTGGAAAGATGGCTGAGACAGTGTCCATCAGCCAGCTGCCTGTCTTTCTTTCTCTCCCCCGCTGCCATTTCTGTTCCTCCCTCACACCATCATTCCCCTTTCAAATCTCTCTCTCTCTCTCCACCCTTATTCTCTCTTTACTTATATAATCTCCTTCTCTCTCACGCATCATTGAGTCTGATTCCCTCTCTAACAATCCGTTGGCCTCCTTACCCTCTTTATGTCAGTCATTCCCCCGTCTATGTCTGTATGTCTGTCTGTCTGTCAGGAGAACATTTCTCCTGGCCTCTCCTTCAGTTAGACCGCTGTCTGAACTTGCTGTGTGTGCGTGCGTGCGTGCATGTGCATGTGCATGCGTGCCTGCCACACTACAAGGACCTAACAGATCAAAACCAGGCCTGTATATCTGGAGGACATTGTGTGCCTTGGCCACATCCTCACTCTGCTCTGGGCTACTCTGTCTGGGCTTGATAACACTGTTTTGCACAGATACACCAACTCAAAGACATACTGACAGGGGGATGAAGGGGAAATGGGTTGGGCGTGGAAGCACTATGGTGTGTCTCTGCATCTCATGCATCAATTTTAAGAGGAGATGCTGCGTTTTTCTTAACGGATGAATACTTCATTGTGTCCCTACAGATCCATACCAAATCACCATGAACCCAGCAGCCGGGACCTCCACCCTCACTTAGGCGCTCCTCCTCCCCTCATCTCCCCCAAACCTCCTCAGCCACCACGGGAACACCACCCGCCGCCTCCCACCACCCTGTGGAACCCGGCGTCTCTCATAGAAACAACCTCGGAGTCCAGACGGAACCACGAGCCCTCAGGGATGGGACACTACGAGCTCAGCCGGCTGCCCCCGGTACCCTCGAAATACGAGGACGGAGTGCGGAGGAGAGACGGGGGCGCCATGGAGAAGTATCCCCCGCTGAGAGGTCCCCCGGGCCTGCCCGAGCCCAGCACATTCCTGGCAGATCTGGAGAAGTCCACCCAGAGCTTCTTCTCCCACCAGAGGGCGTCGCTGTCCCTGACCAGTCAGTACGAGCTGGAGGGAGCCATGAAGAGCAGCGCGGGGCTGAAGAGCCTGCAGGGACACCCGGGGCACAGCCGACACGGACAAGGGCTGGGGATGATCCCCGGCTCAGGGATGGGACCGGTAGCGACACTGGGAGGGATGGGTCCAGACTCCATGCTCATCTACGACGAGTTCCTTCAGCAGCACCGGAGGCCGGTCAGCAAACTGGACCTGGAGGAGAAGAGGAGGAGGGAGGCCAGGGAGAAAGGTACGGACCAGGAGATCTGATGCATTTAAATACCTTAACTTGGTCTTTGTGAAACAGGCATGAACATATTTTGCTGCTTTTTCATGGCTTTATAAGCTAATTGATTCATTGTGAAAGTACCGTTTCACTTGCTGAAAAATCTGCATCTGTTATCCGCAACACTTCCAAGATTCTAACTGGAAGACTGACCCCCTGTCTGCCACAGGTTACTACTATGAGCTGGACGACTCCTACGACGAGAGCGATGAAGAGGAGGTGAGAGCCCACCTGAGGAGGGTAGCAGAGCAGCCGCCACTCAAACTGGACGACTCCACGGAGGTAAACCACCTGGCAACACATGCCTGCATGCCGCAAGCATAGCCATGAGAAATCAGTGGAATGACCCCTTGGTTTTTTTTCCTCTCTCCTCTTTGCTCAGAAATTGGACTTCCTGGGGGTGTTCGGCCTGACCACCGTGGGCCGGCGAGAAGAGCTGGTGCATCAGAAAAGGAGGAAGAGGAGGAGGATGCTCAGGGAGCGCAGCCCCTCGCCACCCGCCTCGCAGTCCAAACGCACGCCTCCCCCTCCCCCGCAGCTCAGCACGCGCTTCACCCCCGAGGACATGGACCGGGCGCCGCAGCTGGAAGACAAGAAGCGCTTCCTCACCATGTTCAAACTGTCCCATGTGACCATGCAGCAGCGGAGAGGTAGGAATCCAGCCACGTGTGTGCTCAGTCTCTCTATGTCAGCCCTGGTAATAGGAGCAGATTTTTTATTTTTTCAAAATAAAAGCACTCAACACCATCTTATTTGAGGGAAACTGGTCGTGTGAAACACTACGTCAAATGTCACAAGCCTCTGTATCGACAAACCAACTCATGAGAGCATAACAATGTCTATTTTTAATATAATTTGTAGGTTTTTGCGACATTTAGGTATTTCCACCACCGCCGCTGGTGTTTTACTTCTAAATTTAGGCCCAGTGCATTTCTAGGGTTAATGGAACCACTCCGAAACAATAAACGTGTCTCCCTGTGCTCTGTTTAATTGTCTTTCAACAACAACAGTAATTAGAGGAGAATTTAATTGAGCACAACAGCCTCTCCTTGCTATTTTTAAACGGAATAAACCACCGTCCTCTAAGAAAAGCGTCGTCGAGAACCGACGCGGACACGACCGCCTTCGACGGTGAAATTTTAAGAATCGCCTTCGTGCGGGCAAATGCGAAGCTGCCGAGGAACCACCGCATCCCAGCGGTGACCCAGTTCCCTCCACTTGGCATGCCAGCCCCCCCCCCTCCCCACCTGCCCGTCCATTACTAGCAGCGCGTCTCTCCTCTTTGACGTCTCATTTCTGCCGAGATCAGAAGGAGGGCCGCTCGCACGCTCGTTTAGCTCCTAGTGAGAGAAAAAAAAGAGAGAGAGAGAGAGAGAGAGCTAGTTGCTCCCAGTCGGCCGCGCTCGTCTCGCTGACGCTTCACTTCAGCCCGGCTTCCTGGTGCTGCTTTACATGTGCTGCCTGCTCATTAACATGTTGACTGAAGCCTTGGAGGGAATCATCAAGGGGTCAAACAATGAACATGTCACCCTTTAAACCCCCTGTATTATATGCAGCATATATTAAACAGGCTATGCATAATGGAACGCCTCACGCTGCCCTAGTTAGAAAGGTGAACTCGTGTCAAGGTTCTGGTTGCAGTTATACACACGCAGGGATGTACGCACACACACACACACACGCACACACACTGAGGAGGGATTGGGAGTGGCAGCAGTGGGCTTACAGTGATCCCAGTCTAATCCTCTTGATTTACTGTTTGCTGCCTACAGATGGCAGCGCAGCCGCCTACACTGTCGGGCCACACTCCACCTCTCTTTACACACACACACACACGCACACACACACACACGCACACACACACACAAGCACTCAAGGGGAAATCGGTGTTATCAAAATGTGAATATGATCCACATAGACAAGAGCGATGCTATGAAGAATTTGATGTGATTTTTTTTTTCTCTCGTCTCCTTCTCCTCCTCTGTCTCTTAGATAATGAAAGGGTGGTGGAGCTGCTTCAGGCCATTAAAGAAAAGAGCGTAACCTTGGATACCATCAGACATGCCCCTCATCCACTGTGCAAGAGCCCTCCAGCACAGAGCTCGGGTGAGACACATACTAATGAACATAAACAGGCACACTTTGCCAACGTCTCTGGGTTGGAGGTGCATCTGAAGTAACAGTAGCAGTTTTTGGTGACAGACCTCACAGCGTGTCCTCGGGGTCTTAGAAGTTATTTAGAGTTGTTAAATTTGATTTGGGGGAAAATAAAGGCCCTTCACAAGTCTTAATCGTGATTTTATGAGGTGTTCAACTTTGTTGGTCTTCAAGCTCTTTCCAAATAGTTTTGACAGCAAAAAGTATGAATAAACGTTTGATTTATTCTTTCAAGCTTTGTTCCTCCCCAGCTGATCTGAGCTCTGTTGTGTCGTTGTGCTCTTTAGAATTCATTGCACACTACGACTGTTTAGTGAGGTAAAGATGCGCTGCCGATTGCAACTTGAAATGGCGACG
The DNA here is from genome assembly GCA_029224185.1 of Karalla daura. Taxonomy (NCBI): domain Eukaryota; kingdom Metazoa; phylum Chordata; class Actinopteri; order Chaetodontiformes; family Leiognathidae; genus Karalla; species Karalla daura. The sequence continues at coordinate 22,398,500 of CM055190.1, forward strand.
AGATCTTTTTTTGAAAAAGTTTTACAAAGGCGTTGGGATGAACTCCAGGCGTCCTCATCAGCACTAACGCACGTTCAAACGCTTACAGATGCCGCGCTTGCTCAGCCTTTGTCTGAGTCAGAGGACCACCACAGCGTCAGAGCGCACAGCCCCCCCTCGCATTGCCCAGCGTCCCCCAATGGCAACCCAAAACCCCTCGGGGACACATTAAGACCAAAGGAACCCCCTTCTCCAGCTGTCCACCCAGACAAGGCCCGGGGGCCCAGCGAGGGACCCATCTCCAAGAGGAGCTCCAGCCTGCTGAACAGTCTGCGGCCCCCGCTCCCCCTGCAGGCCAAGGAGGGCCTGCACAGCGTCAACGGACGCACCAAGCCCTGGGACAGCTTCACCCCGGAGGAGTTCGCCCAGCAGTTCCACGAGTCTGTGCTTCAGTCCACTCAGAAGGCTCTGCAGAAGCACAAAGGTAAGAAGCACCGCCTCCGAGTGTTTGCGGCTCAAACTCGTAAATGTTTGGCTAAAATAATCAACAGATAAAACAGAACAGAAATAATGAACATTTAAGACGTTGAGTCAAGATTCTCTGCTCTCCTCTTCTTCATATTGGATTATTTAGTCGGATATGACAGAAAATCTTGGACAAAAGAAAGGCATTTAATGACGTCATCTTGGCCTTTGTGCAACAAGACATTAGCAATTTCCACCGTTTTTGCCTCATTTTCTAAATCAAACAACTAATCAATCCACCAGAGAAAGTAATGGACCAATTAATCATAACAGTGGTTTGTCTCGGCCCCGGGGGCGAATAAAACTGAGCCCGCTCTCTCTCCCCATCGTGTCCCTAAGGCGGCGCTACGGGGATGTCGGAGTCGTCCCACCTGCAGGAATCGTCTGTTCACTACAACATTCCAGAGCTCCAGAGCGCTCCCGGCCGGCCCCCGCAGCCACACTCGCAGCCGCACCCCAACGCACACTCCTTCCCTCACCCGCTGCTGCACCCTCACCCGCAGCCCAACGGGCAGCACTCCGCACCCCCGCACCGGGAGGCCTCAGGGACGAGGGAGGACCTGTCGGGTCCGGATGACTCCGAGGAGGACGAGGAGGACGAGGAGGAGGAGCCTCCCGCCTCCAAGTGGCAGGGGATCGAATCCATATTTGAAGCCTATCAGGAATACGTCGAAGGTGAGCTGCCTCTGCATTAGTTTTTAAAGTCTTTGCTCCAGTGTAGAGCTCCATGGGTTATCTATCTATCTATCTATCTATCCATCTATGTCTCTCTCTCTCTCTCTCTCTCCCTCCCTCCCCCTACCTATGTATTTTGATTAAAAATTGATGCACAGCTGTGCACAGTTGCATATGGTCCAGTGGCTGGTCTAAAGTAGTGTTGGAGTGTTCTCTCACCACTAGAGGGTGGTATTTAGCCATCTAACCTTGTTCAAATAGCATGTGGTGTCGTGTTGAATTGTTTTTCCTCTTATGTTAAACTTTTTTTTGTTTGTTTCTCTTCACCAACGCGGTGTCGCCATTCAGAGCAAAGCTTGGAGCGACAAGTGCTGCAGAACCAGTGTCGAAGGCTAGAAGCCCAGAACTACAACCTCAGTCTGACTGCGGAGCAGCTGTCTCACACCATGGGGGTAAGACAAGCATCATTTCTCACTTTGGTGTTGTAATCTATGATTCAGTTCAGAAGACCTCATTCACGCCGGTGGTGGGATTCGAACACACACCACCAAAATGATAGCTCGTACATTGCGGACCCAACTTGAAGAGGTTGTGCCAATTCAAGCAGTTTAATGAATATGTGACATCATGCAAAATGATGCATAAAGCCTAAGCCTATCAAATTCTACTTTGATATCTCAATGTAAAGATAACTCAATATAAGATGACCCTAACCCTAACTTAGTGAAACCTTAACATAAGTGTTTTAATGTCTTTCCAGCCTTACCTAAAATAGAAAAAATAGCAATCGTAGCATATGTAACAAAATATAATAATTGCATATGAAGTGACATTATTTTAGATTTTTGACAATTTTAGGAAAGCTGAGCTTCTCCTAGCTTCACAGTAGCGTGAGCTAATGGTAGTCGTGGTCACTTGCTGACTCTCCGTCTCCTCCTCTGCACTTAGGAGCTGATGTCCCAGAGGCAGAAACTGGCCGTGGAGCGGGAGAAGCTGCAAGCGGAGCTGGAGCACTTCAGGAAGTGTTTGACGCTGCCACAGACGCCCTGGCCCCGGGGCGGCCATTACAAAGGCTACCCTCCCAGGTGACCCCAGCACGCCACCCAGCCCCCGGCCCCCGAGCCCCCGGCCGCCTCCCTTCCCAGACTCACACCCAGAGTTTATTTTTCGTGGCACGGTCCACGCGGCTTCATGGAGGATAGCACGGCCGGCTGGATGAGAGACAGAAAGAAAGAGTGAGTGAGTGTGTGAGTGAGTGAATGAGTGATCCAGGACCACACAGTGAAGGACAGTCTTTGGATTGTGGCCTGCCAGGGACTGTGCCACTAATGTGTGCCAATGTAGCCAACCCCATACCCCCCCACCCCCAGCCCACCCCCACCTCAGAGAGTACGGGGCAGGAGCACCTGAAGGTTGATACCCACACATACACACACGCACCTGCTTGACACACAGTCTCCAGTCCCTGCTGCTCTGCTGTTCAGTCCCTCCCTTGTTCCCCCCCCCCCCCCCCCCCCCTCCCTCGCCGCCACAGCCACACAGACAATCCTGCCAATGAGGGAGCAGCTGCCCCAGGAGGGTGTCATCAAAGAGACTTGAACACTCCAAAGGCTCCTGGCCAGTCGGGACTGATTTTTATCACAGTGGCCATGAGCTTTTGAACTGGAAAAATGCACTTAAGAATTAAAAAAGAAAAAAAGAAAAAAAGAAAAAAAAAAGCTGAAGAACTACCTGGTGGTACTGTGTTACAACAAAGAACTGTTCAAATTAGGGAAGAACTCAGAAAAATGCACATTTTTTGGAAAGAATTAAGGAAATGTTTTATTTCGAAATAGAAAATTTGAGAATAAGAATTTTAAAAGGTGCTTCAGCCTTGTATTGTATATATAATATGAAGACTTAAAAGAATTTTGTATGTTTTTATTACTTTAATCATTGTTCTTTTGAAAGAAAAAAAGCCTGCCATTTTTATATGTTTATGCTTTTTTTGTTTTGTTTTGTTTTGTTTTGTTTTTGTTTTTGTTTTTCTTGGGTTGGAAAAGAAAGCCTTGCTTTTAGTGTTTGTACTGCTGCTGGCCAGAACAGCTCGTTTTGAGACATTTAGATGAGTGACCGAGAACAGGACACACTCCTCCGACTCTCTGCTGGCGAGCGCCCAGCGGAGAGCCAGCCACAGCCTCCTCGTCCAGGCGTCCCAGCTCGGTGGAAAAAAAACGACCTCGCTGAGACCTCTCGACTCCAGCCCTCCCCCCGTCCGCAGCATGTGTCTCTAGGTTTTCACCTCCACCCCGCCCCCCCACACACACACACACACACACACACACACACACACACAGACACCCATTTTTCAACAACACCCACATCTCTGCTTGGCTGTTTGTTAAGCCTGTGATCGCCTCGGACAGAAACCGCTCGATTTGTTTCTTTCTCTTTTTGACATACTTGATTGCTTTGTGAAGACGTGAAGAGTCTCTCCCGAACTGGTTCTTGATGCTTTATCCTCCCATTGGACCTTTTTTTTTTTTTTTGTCTTTATTACTTTCACTAATACAGCATTGGACTTGAACAACACAACGGTTTGCGTCATTCTTAGGCCTTACAGAGATCAAGCCCTTATCAGCAGCCATGACAGCGTGCCAAAAATGAGAAAACGGTAGCATTTAGGATCCTAATTGAGTTGAGTTGGTCATCCTCCTTCAGCCAGTGTGTGTTCCAACTGGGCCTCGGTTCGGATCGGTTCGGTTTTGCCTCACGCCCGTTTACAACCTCTGCCTGTCCTTCGTCCTCCTCGAGATCCAGCCGCGAGTCTCTCGACTCCGTAGCTCCCGTCTGCAAAGTGTCCGCAGAGTGCGCTCAGAGAGCCGAGGCTCGGCTCCAGCCGCACACGTTGAAAGCTTTTCAAAACTGTAGAGATAAACTCAGAAAAAGTCGCCCAGTCTGCTCGTAGAGAAGACTGAAGCACAACTACTACCCGCCTGCCCGCCCGCCCGCCCGCCGCCAGCCTACTCTCACACAGTACGTCGATTACAAGTGCCTCAAGCCTTTTGGGAGCGTGTGACTGAGCTGCAGTACACATGAGGAACATTCTGCTCATAACATCAGTGATCAGGGATTATCCATTTCGCGTCCGAGTGTCTGTACATCTGCTGTACGTCTCGCACCCCTACAGAACACGTGCGTGTCAAGAAGCGACACGCAGTTTCTCGATCTGCATCCATTAAGTTACGAGACCACTTTTTCTGAGGACCAGGTCGGCCCAGAGAGGATCAGGAGTATGCATGCTGAGGCGAGCTGCCAACGACCTGGGTAGGAAGGTCTAAGGACAGTGAGCCCCCCCCCCCCCCCCCCCCCCCCCCCCGACACTCCCCACCCGCCCCCCAACACACACACACACACACTCACACGCACACAGCCTCCGTGTCCAACCCATGCACGCCCATGCAATAGCCCATTACTCAGTGGAGGATGTCTAGATGCTGTGAAATCCTGTTTTTAAAAATGTACTTGTTTGAATTCATTGTAATGTAATATATTCTTTGTTGAATGTAGTAATTAGGTATTTATGAATATATGGCTGTGATTTCAGACAAAAAAGAAAATAAAATATTTCAAAAATGTTCAATATCAACCGTTTTGTTTCTGGGTGCTGATGGGACAGCTTTCATTAAGTGATTCATTTTATTTTACTTGATTTAAAGGCAAGACAAGCGTGCTTCCACCACCTTGGGGTTCAGAAAATATAATAGAAACTTTTAGAAAGGAAACTGGTACATTGTGTGCTTAATCAAATACTTCCTGAAAACCACTGCAACTCAGGACTGCCTTTTGTCTAACTTGACATCAGCGATATAAAAGACGATATAGACGATATGAAACTGAGCTGAATCTGGAACCAGAGACATGTTGACTTGGCAGGAAAAACTGAAGATTCAGGGCACAATTTTACACCCACATTTATTTTGTCTCTTATTGACAAATAACAAATGGTGACGGCATCAAAGTACATTGATTTTCCGACAGGGAATGAATAGACACACACATCTGAAAAACCACAAAGCTATACAACAGTATTATTCACATCAGCCTCACGAATGACGCAAACCCTGAAATAGTTGCAGAGCAGGGTTCAGTTTTTGAGAGTCTCTGGGGAGTGAGAAGCCTGGTGTAACACACACACACACATACATACACATATTCACCTACACACACACACACACACACTCCTCAGTCCACAACTTTAACCCCAGCCTTCCCGTTGTCCTCAGCACAAGGATCAGTAGTCCGTGAAGTTAGCCTTACTGGACGCAGGCTGCAGGTTGGAGCGCAGCTTGTACATGCAGTTGAGAGAGTCCAGGAGGAACGTGCGTATGGTGTTGATCTCCATCAGAGTCAGGTTGTCCAGCTGCAGACAGGGGGAGGTACAGTGAGACAGGCAGCACACTCCACTTTAGAGCCACAACAACTAAGCAAAAACAACAATCAACACCCAATCTGCATTCAAGCTTTTCACTTGTTCTTTAAAGACTGAGTACTATACATGTATTTTGGTATCATTTTATAGACCTAACTAAGTGATGAATGAACTACAAGACAAGCTTTTGTTGCAGCCCAGAACCCCGTCAAACAAGCCGGCCTTTGGTTCCCTGACAGCTCTGCTCTGATCTGATCTGATGGATCTGAACACGAGTCAACCCGGAAACAGCCACCAGATAACGGATACCCTCAATTATTTATCAAGAAACAGGCGCCGGCTGTTGAGCTGGTTGAAAAATTATTCAAAAAGATCAGATGAGGTTGTTCGTCTCCCCGTGGGGAAATGTGCAGTCCCGATCGCACAAGAACAGCTCCACTGACCATTAAGACAAACACACACTCAGTCGACAGCTGAGAGACAGCTTCAGACAGCACATGCGCACACAGAGGTTCTCTTCTTGTCCTTTCCAGCTCTGCTCATCGTGAACCTGCGGTGGTTTTCCGAGGACAACCTCTTCTGAATCTGCCTGCGACTCGTCCCCGTCTGTCTAGCCACCGTTTGTTAACATTTAACCGAGCGTCTATTGAGCTAAGTATTGTCAGCAGGGCAGAGAGCATGCGCTGCAGCGTGTCCGGGGGCATCGTAAAGCCTGGAACAGGTGGGATCTGGGTGATTGCCTCGGCTCCGACACATTCCCCCTCGTTTCTGCACTGGGGAGTGCCATCGTCTCCCCCCTACAGGCGTACCTTGGCGTGGGCCTCCATCCGGCTGATGAAGCTGTCAGCGGAGAGGCGGAGTTTGGCAACTCGCGTGTCCCAGATGTCTTTGACCAGCGTGCGGATCTCATCGGCTTTGGGGATGTTGTCAGACGCACTGCGGAGAGAGGCACAGGGCGGCGTGTACGGTACCAACTGCTTGTTTGATCGGCGTGGGGGAAACGTGTGCATCACTCACTGGTTCAGCAGCAGCTTGGTCAGCTCCATGTAGTGGGGATTGGGCACCGGCGTGAAGGCATCTTCTTTCCTCTCGAGGTCTCGCATCTCCTCCAGTTTATCTGCGCGCCATCCACAGAAACATTCAGTGAGACACATTTTCGTATGGGAGGGGGGGGGGGGGTAGTCAAAATACGCCAGGGTTCAGCACAGGCTTTTAGGTAAAGCAACCGATGAGCACAGGAGAGAAAAAAACATTCAAGCTACGTCACAGAATAGACAACAGTGTAACAATGTTTTCTCTCTGAGGACAAAAAACATGCATTGACCTTGACCTGAGACTCAAAGTGCCCCTATGTCAGAGTGAGAGTGAGTGATCAAGTAATCATGTAATGACCTGGGCAAGATAATGGATGGACGGATGAGGCACAACTGTGGCAGCAAACTTCTGAACGAGTCGGATTTCCACCTCATTCGGCATGCAGACTGCAGCGGCGGAGTGCTGTGAAGTGTCTTACCCACATCCATCCACGCAGGAGGAACTATTCTGCACTTCTGCCTCTGCTTCAGGTTGAGCGCCAGCCACAGGGGCACGTCCGCAGGCATCCCCGGGTTGAAGGGGCCCAGGTCGCCCTGAGAACACACACACACACACACACACACACACACACACACACACACACACACACACACACACACACACACACACACACACACACACACACACACACACACACACACGGTTGACTATCGATCAGCGGCAGACTGTGGTGTAGCCACCAGCAACCCTTACACCGCGTAGTTCTTCTCACTCACCCCTATCAGGTAAACCTTGTCCAGGCTGAAGTTGGGGATAATTGTCACCAACTCTTTCTCGGCGAGAAACTCGACCTCCGCTGGGTCCATTGTTTTTCTCTGATACGCTGCCTCCGAAAACTTCCCTCGGCCGGGTCTTCCCGCGCTGCGCGCTGTACGTCCTCGGTGACGTAAGCACGCCTCTACGTCAACGTAAGGCGGAGCTGCTTGTACTTTGCAGCATGGACATTTATGATATTATTATATTTATGCGGGGCAAGTGAGTTTAGCACCTAAGTGTGAATTCTAAGATGGCATCTGTTACAGCAGTTGTTGTGCTCTAAAAGCCCTTGTTTGTTCGTGTTTTACTATTGAGAATAATAGTTTCAAGTCCAGTCTTATATATCAGCGAGCTTCCCGTACACCAAAACTCATTTGAGTCAATCAAAAGCTCTGTGCACGAACATCACCTGTTGTCTGCATTGTCAGAAGAGAAAATTGTGGCAGGAACCACAACTCAAGCTCCATATTTTGTTTGAGTGTTTTATCCCTCTTATGCAGGTTTTGCTGTTGTTGCTGGACTAGAATATCCTACAGAGGCTGTTAATTCATTTAAACACAGTTTGTGACTTGTTAAATTAATACACTCTGGACATTGAAAAATCCAAAGTGAAAAATTTGGATACAAAAAAATCCAGAAAATAAATAGAATTTGATATAAAGTGTGACAGTATACTACCCCCTGCTACCAAAATAACTTTCATGAACAGTAGATTCGTAACCCTACCAGAAAATGCCTGCTAATCTACAAAACCATTACTCCTGATCTAAATGGGAGATCATGTTATAACCTGAGATGTCCGAAACACTGGTGGCATGTGTAACCCAGCGAAGCACGGCCTCGTAGATGAGAGCCTCGTTTCTCACGTTGAAGTTGTCTCTGCTGAGGATCTCAATGAGCTCCAGTGCGGAGAACTGCTGGAAACAACATTCTCAGGATGATCCAAGATGTAGAGGAGGGCCTTGAGCTTCAGGTCGGGAGCCAAGATGACACTGGTGAACGACCAGATGCCCCCCCAAGGAATCACAGCAGGCCTGCACAATTTCAGTCATGTTGAACTGATCGGCTGCCATCAGCAGCTCCTGCACATTTTCTGCCATAACAGAGACCGAGCCGGTGTAGAAGACGTCGATGATAGGCTCCATCGTGGCAAGAGACAGGCCTTGTATGTTGAAAACCTTTTGATCTGTGGTAATCCAACAACTGCAGAGGGCTCCTTTTTATTTTTTTAATCAGCCATATTTTTTATGTCTGTCCAACAAGGCAGTATGGAGATGGTCTTTTACTATGGTGGTGTGGTGCTGAATGACATTGTTTGTCACAGCTCAGCTCTGTACCTGTCACACGCCTCTTGTGATGCCAATAATATGTAATATCAGTTTTTGCTTTGTTTTGTTAAAAGTCAATACTAAACAAACTGACAACAGCCTAGAAATGTAACTGTTTTATAATGAAACAGACACAATCCATAAAAAAACTTTCTATTACAGAAGTAATCAGTCACTCATTCTGAGCAGGGATTATTAAATAAGGAAACAGGGACATCAGAGCCACAAAGCATAGTGATAAGAAAATCAGGTTAAGTGACAGCTGGACTTGAACCAAACATTTTTCAGATGAGTCAACACACAAATCTACTTGACAGTGTAAAGACTGTGGCTGACCCCTCCCATCCTGGACACAACCTGCTTGAGATGCTCCCCTCTGGCAGAATCGAAACCTGACGCAACAAGAACAGCTTCACCCGCTGCTTCTCAGCCCCTACTGCACTGCACTGCCAATCTGTGTCATCTAACCTGCCTGTTTTCCCTGTCAGTCACTAAAGCCAATCACTCTATAGAACTGTGCAGCTGCTGTACCTGGTCATACTGTATATTCCATTCTGACACCAATTTTTTCAATGAAGCGGTTCAAAATGTGAATAATTGACTTAAACTCTAACAAATAAGCGGGCATTTCACATACGTGCACTCATGTGGAATTCAGTTTGTGTGAAGTGAAAACTTTATCCTGCAGCTTATCTCCTGTCTGGAATGCCACATGCCACATGTTCAAGTAGCTATCAAGGCTTCAGTAGAAATAACACGAGTTGCATGAGTTTCTTTTTTAAGGATGCAGTATGAAGGAATCTCTTCCTACAGGTCTATATATAATCTCTACATATACATATATAAATGTACTCATGTATTATATCTTAAGTTTCCATCTCGTGTTTCAACTCGTTTCAACTCAGACAAATTCAAAACTCACTGCCGTCAAAGTCAATATTAAGTGTAACAATTTGAAATATTTGGGAAAATTAACTAATTATTTTTTCCCCTAACTAGGTAAAATCTGTAAATAACTTTCAATTCCAATTATTTTATTTATTTAATTTTTTAGAAGTTTAATAGCAAGAAACAGGGATAAGAAATGTAGTTCTGCATTGTTTTAGGCATGGAGACAATCTTAAGTTGATTGCTCATTATGATATTGCTGCATCTATTGTGTGTTATGTGACGTGTCGGTCTTTAAGGTCACTGCTTTTATCAGGCAGAAAGGTATAGATGGACCATGCGAATAGTAGGTCTGCGCCATTGGGTGGCAGTATTAGCCACAGATAAGCATGGTCACTAACCGTAAATGTTGCCCTGGGGAGGTGTTAATATGTGATAGAGGTGGTTGTGCATATGATACTCTGAAGACACACAAGTAGGGTCCGGGAGTCCAGCCAACACAACATGTTAAGTGATGGTGAGATTAGGAAATGTCTAAATATGAAGGTGAAATCATCTGGAGATTTGAACATGTCACACAAGAACAAAATGATGAGCCAAGGTAAATGTATAGTTTCAAAAGTTGTTTTCATTGTACATTCAGTTCATAAAACCTCTGTAAAAAAAATTCCACACAGTTATTTAAGTTATTAGCTCTTACTGAAGACTTCTAATCTCAAATACAAAGGTTAATTCTGTGTCCCCCACATTAAGAGTTACATTTTATCACTGCTAATTCAATCATAGCATTTAGGGCGGTCAGCGAATATATATATATAATAAATATGAATCCCCAATTCTTCAAACAAATATTCAACGTAAAACAAAATTCACACATCATTGTATATCATAATCCGTATTCTGAAGCGCACCAACAATAGCATGAATGACAGGAACAGGACAAGTGCATCATAGAAACATTTTGGAAGCACTGGACATGTTGAGGCTCTTGACTGAGTTATCTTGTCATTGCTGGTGCTTCTATAGAGGAGCTTGAATTGGCACATGACACATACAAATGTCAGACACATCCATGTCATCTTCCAGACTCCATCTCTACGTGTGACTTTTGTTTCAGGTCTGAAAACAAACTACATGTTTAGTCAAGAGCATGTTTCGTAATATTTCAGTCATAGAATCATCGCCTAAAAATATTGGGTCATTTAGGACTCCATCTCTGTATGGCTACTGGCTTGAAACACAAGAGAAAAAAAAAATCATAGATCAAGTACTCTAGAATTTAATTTAATGCACACAACTAAGCATAAACACAAACCACTGCAGAGAAAACAAACAAACAAACAGAAAAAAAGTTAAGTTGCATTGAGAAAACCCAAGTTCCTTTTTTGCCTCAGCGTCAGCCTGTAAAGGTGGTTACACGCCGACAGTGCACATATGCTGCTTGCCCTTGACAGATTTTGGCTTCACCGTTCAGCGCTCCACAAGTTCCCATCAGTGCGGGTGGGCGGGGGACGGGGGCCTCATGATGGAACGAACACTAGGCACTTGGCACGCCGGTACTCCAGTGCTACGCGCCCCGTTGCATCACGCATGCTGAAATGGCCGCAGTATTTGAGAGCTCATGTCCGTGGGCTGTGGCGACTGAGGGCCTTAGCACAGGTCCAGGACGGACTTGTTGATCACTGGGTTCGTCCAGTCATTCCTGAGATCGTCCAAGTGATTATCAAAGTCAATCAAGTTCTCGTAGGATCGGCCCTCGAGCAGGGCCGATGTGATCTTCTGAGCTTCGCCCCAGTCCTCGAAACAGTCACTGGAGGGGAAATAAATAACCAGTCGTTTAACACCAAACTTCCTGTCCACACAAGCTTGTCTGTTAAATATTTAGCCCAGGCATGTCAAGTGTTGGACGTGAAATAGCTCAGACACTTACGAAGTCACTTCTCTGCTTTTCCACTTGTTTTCATGATGATCGTAGATGAGCACAATGGGCTCAAAACAGCTCATTGTTAATCTACTGTTGTCCACCTGTGGAGGAAAAACCAACAACTTCACCGACAGAATATTGGTTAGAAAAAGAACGATTTCGCAACACTTGTGAGGCATAATGAGTGAACCACGCCGGAGATTTGGCGTAGAAAAAAAAAGCAATCTGTGTACCAATAGTGCCACAGAAACAAAAGGCACCATTTATATTCCATTAACTAATTAACATTATCATTGTACATATCAGATGAGCAGAGGCAGGAAAACTCTTCTGGGCTTAAGTGCAGGCCATTAGCAACAGACCAAACGATCTATCATTACCATAACAATAGCAGTGTCGCTGAAGTTCTCAGAAATCCTGGCAGCCACTTTCTCTGCAACTTGGTTGGGTCTGCAAGAGAGACAGACACAAAATTAGAACTTGGTGCTTTCCTGCTTTCCGACATTTTGGCTTCAGTGTCACTGGCTCTGGGTACCTTGAATCCTTAGTGCGTTCGTTGGCTTGATAGTATCCAGCGATGATGTAATTATTTTCTTTACACCAGGTGTCAATCTGAGAGAGGAAAAGAAGCGCAGTAGAAGTCAGACCACAGTGATTTTATCAAACATTGGTCCGTCTCCAGTGTACATGGGGCAAAGCTAGGGAATGCATGCCCAGACACACGCGCTCACACCTGGGGCCAAATTAGAGCATGATTTTAGACAGTGGGAGGAAACCAGAGTAATCAGAGTATACCAATGTGGACGCAGGGAGAACGTGTAAACTAGACACAGAAAAGCTATGGCGTCGATACGAACCTCGACCGAACCGGATATTCTTTCTGAGGTGACATCAATAACCGTGTGGCCCTGGGTCAATGGCTAATTACTGCGAATGTTGCCCTTTAAGATAGTTTTATGTATTTTGGACGTGGCAGTGGATGAATTGAGAACATATAGGAAAGGTCCATAGACCACCAAGACAAAACTTCATGCTTAAGTGAGAAGTCAGCCTACTCACATGGCTGTTTCAACAACAGGTAACTGCAATGACACTGAAATATGATGATATCTTCTGAAAATGATAAATGAGCTGCAAAACATGAATTTTCCTTTGGGGACTAATAAAGCGGATTCCTATTAACGTGCCTATAAGTGAGAGGATGTTGTATGACTTCAAAAGTTTCAGTGTTGATTCTGTTCATAAAACCTCTGTAAACACCACTCTTGTTGAGCTGCCGCTCTGCACCCCTATCACTATACTGTTGTGAAAGCTGACCTCACACAGCATCCTCTCTGACAGAAACAGCCCAAAAACACCTGTTTGTGGCACACACAAACCACTCATAATTCATGCATCACTGGTGGGCTCTGCAGGACTGTGACAATAGCCTGCATGACCTCAATATGGGTTTAAAAAAAGAGAGTGTTTTGTGCGTTAGTTGGTGGATTTCTTACCAGAGTTAAAGCCACTTCCAGCATGGGTGCCAGAGCCAGAGTGCCGTGAAACAGCGGCACACAGTCCACGCACAGCACCGGCTCACTGTGACTCTTCTTCTCCTTGGACTTCTCCGCCACCAGGAGCCCATTGACGGCGCAGTGAGGGTACTTAGCGGCGTGGAGCAGCATCTTACAGTACGCCTGACTCGTCAGCTGGATAGGCATGGTTGGTAGAGACAGTACGGACAGAGCCAAGTTGCTCCGCTACTGCTACACGATGCGGAGGGAAGCGCTACGGATAAAGCTAACGTCAAAGCACGGACAAAAAGTTGCCTCCGCAGTCTCCTCGCTGCCAGAATGTGGGCTCGACGTTGAGCTAACTGAAGCGCACATGCACGGTTTACAATCGGAGACAAATCAGAGCAAGTTTTTCCGTGCGCTAGGTAAAAATGACTCCGTATCTGGGAATCTATCCATGAGAGCTAATCTCACTTCAACTCGTTGCTGTAGCACCGGTGGTGTCGTATTACAGCACGAGAGTGTCGTAAAAAACGAGGGCTGTCAATGTTGTTACGTCAGAGCGTCCGGCCATTGGATGTGGACTGTCTTTTTATTGAACAAATTACATTGTTCAACATATCAAATGAATGAATGAATGAATGAATGAATGAATGAATGAATGAATGAATGAATGAATGAATGAATGAATGAATGGCTAGGGCAGGTCCAGTCTTTCAATTTCATTGCATTCGTACTCATTATTTTGAGAGATGTAGTGAAGGGGAGAAACTCATGAAACACACTACTAAACCAAGGGTCTACTGAGAGACAGCAAGCTCCATTTGCGGCATAGGCACCTCTCAGTTTTGATTATGTAAAGGGTTTTGTTTTGCGGATGAGAATCTTGAAAATCTTGAAAATCATATCCCTTGGTACATGTGACAAAACCATAAAAAATGTCATTTTGAAAAAAGGAATTTTGGTGAGAAGCCTGTCATGTATAAGACAAGTAAGCCATTGCCATGTGTATTGTTTGTGACGTTTTGCTCTTAGAGCTATAGTGTAAAGTACTGAAGTGTCGCTATCATCACAGAATACACATTTATTTGTTTAAAATCCACGTCTTTCACATGAGGGATACACATCATTCAAAATTTGAAGGTGCATTTCTTTGGCTTTTGGAGTCGATGTGGCAGTCACATAACATATAAACTAACCTAAACCTGTAAATTTAACACTAATAAAGTGGCTTTCTACAAAGTGCTTTAATGTCAATGCCTTTCATTTCACAAGTCACGCACACACACTAACTAATATTTGGGAAATTAATAGACCCCAAAAACAGCGTATGATGCATGTTAACACTTAACATGATGATTATAAATGTTTAGGCTCTGCTTTGGACATAGGTAAGAAGCAATGGAATGTGTTTAAAGCTATCAATGTGTTGTCCCTTTTGTAATCACTGGTATTTTTAAAATTGAAATATTGAAATTGAAATGTTATTTTTAAATATGTAAAGTATGCATGATAAATTCACAGCAACTTAAATCACCGACTCCACTGCCACATGAAATATGGCGTAAACGTCGACGTACGATTCAAGGATCTTTGCGGCGTGGACGTCATTACGTCTTTGTACGTCCCTCAAATTTATGACGTGGGAACTTCCGTTCTCGGGCAGACTTCCTTTCTGACCGTCGGTGGACGACACCAGCGACAATACAGTAGGTAGTATTCATTTTTCTCCTCTTATTCTTCCATTTCTTTGCACTGTACACCACGCTTTAGTACTCATCTACAATATGGGAATCATCTTCTAGGTTTGAAGCCGTAACATGAACCTGGATAAAATACTGTCCGTTTGTGACTTTGTCAGAGCGGATCGCACCCGGGTCGGGCTATCGCGAGTTAGCCCGCTAACTGTTGTTAGCTTCTAGCATCCGATCGGGGTCGTCAGATATGTGGCTTAGACGGTTACTGTCACCCCAGTTATCATCGGGGCAGTGAGGTATAAGTAGGTTTGTGTAAGTGTTGTCAAACTGCGTAGTCGTCTCTAAAATAAACTGTATTATCTGTTAGGCTTTCTACACGGCCGCGATGACCTTGTGTTGAACAGCTACGGCTAACATTAGCACCAATAGGAGGGATTGCAGGCACCATCTCCACAGGTTTTTCGAACATTTCAATAAGTGCTGTGCAAGGCATCTATCTATCTAGTCTACTATGATCACGAGTCATAAAAATACTAGGTAATATCGAAATGTTGATCGTATTGCTGCTCTGGACATCTCTCTTGGCGTCCTTGGAGAAGAGTTCACATGCATAATAGCACTCTATATCTGTCCGTGGAGGGAAAATGTGTCAAAATATGATGCTATGATATCAATAAAATATAAGCTAACAAAGACACATGTTAACTGCTGAAGGAACCGTTAAGAGGTAAATGTCTAAATTGCTTGTGGCATTAACCTATTTTTATAGGCTATACAGTCTGTTAATCCCTCTTATGTTGTTTTTCTTTTTTCTCAGAATGTTGGCCGCCAGAGCCCTCAGCCTTGCTGGCAAACGTGCCATCTCCACGTCCGTCTGTGTACGTGGGGGACATGGTAAGTCTGACCGTAGCATTTGCTATTTTTGGAGGAAGGGTGGTGATTGTTAGGTAGACTAAGCCAGTGTATCATGTAATCATCGCATTGAGATTTAAGATCATAATAACAAAGGTCACATTGATGTAAGAGACTCAGTGTTTCCATTTTCAAAATTATTATATGTTGAGAACTCTTAATGGTCGCATTGGTGTGATATACATATATTACTGCTATTACCTGTGTTTGATCTTGTGCCAGTCGACTTCATATAAGGGCACTGATACATTGCAAGCTTCAAAGAGTAGATTCAAAGGCATGTTTATTTTGTAATGCACACATTTTAAGAAGCGTAACATTCTGTCTGTCGTCCTTTGCAGGTGTGGCAAAGGTGGAGGATTACACTCTCCCTTACTATTTTGACACCCGAGAGACTCCTCTGCCTGAGATCCGGTTTGTTCAAAATCTGACTCCCGAGCAGAAGTCCCTGAAAGAGAAAGAGATGGGCTCCTGGGCTGCGCTCTCCAATGAGGAGAAGATTGCATGTAGGGCTCCAGTGCACTCTACTTCTCTTTTTATGAGATGCTGAGATGCTTTAATGTGTTTTGGTCAGACTAATAGTGTTGTCAGCAAATTTTTAAAGGTGTTAAAATCTATCTTCATAGATTATGGTGTGAGTAATGATAAGGCTTTTGTCTATTTCCACTGCTCAGTGTATCGCATCAGCTTCCAGAAGAGCTTTGCCGAGATGAACCAGAAATCATCTGAGTGGAAATCTGTGGTTGGAGGAATCTTCTTCTTCGTCGGCCTCACTGGCTTTGTCGTGCTCTGGCAGAGGAAATTTGGTATGTCTTTCAAAACTTATGGTACAGGAAATGGCATCTCCTAAGTCTGTTTAAGGTTTGTTGTGCAGCATGAGAAATACTGTTATTTGACAGAGTTGGTACTCTCTCTTTTCAGTGTATGGGCCCGTCCCACACACATTTGATGAGGAGTACAAAGCAAAGGAGGTGCAGAGGATGTTGGACATGAGAGTCAACCCAGTGGAAGGCTTCGCATCTCAATGGGACTACGAAAACAAGCAGTGGAAAAAATAAAGGACCAGAGGACCATAACACATACTTGAAGATACAGGCAGACCAACTCAAAGATACAAGAATACCTATATTTCTGTATTTATCAATTGTCCACTTTACCTCAGTCTCTGTGTTTTGGAAGACCTCTTCCTCTTATGGTCGTTGTAAAATAGAAACAAGAATAAAAACTGTTAAACTCATGAAATGTTCTGATATTTTTTGTGCATTTCTTCATCCCCTATATTTATCCTTGATTTTCTATGCAAGTTTTAATTCTGAAAATTGTCCAAGTTCAACTTATAAAGCCTGTGGTTTACATCTTTTTTAACTTATGATCTAGGTCAGTCTGGATTGTTTCTCAGTATTTTTAAAAATTGTACACTTAGGTTGCAATGAACGCCGCCAAATGATCTACATTATTT
Source organism: Karalla daura (assembly GCA_029224185.1). NCBI lineage: Eukaryota > Metazoa > Chordata > Actinopteri > Chaetodontiformes > Leiognathidae > Karalla > Karalla daura. Next base: position 22,415,645 of record CM055190.1, read on the forward strand.
GTTTTTTAAGATAATCTGAACCTCGGATAGTATTGAAGAATAGAAAGCTTTCCTTTCCATTTTATTAATCTGATGATACTTATCTAATATCACAGATAACACATTCCTGTGTTTTGGGTTTTTAAGGCGTATTCTTGGTCAAGACCAAATATTTTGATTGAACTGAAGGTAAATTTAAGTTCCAGGTTGTAACACTATGAATGGGAAATGAAAGCACACATCTAATAGAGATATAAATATTTTCTGACGATAGCAGGTTAATAGGGCAAATGTTGCAGGTGATCTTGAGCAAAGTAACAGCATTTCTATGAGTGATGAGAAACATCAAATATATTAATAATGTAGCAACAGTGGTAAAATAAGTTAAGATAGTCGTCAAAACAGAACACCGTGATAGAAATCATTAGAATAATTGAATAAAAACAGATGTGGAGACGAATATATGACAATAACGAGAGATGTGGGAGCAGGGGCAAAGCGTGTGAAGTTTTCCACCCTCCGCCAAACTAGGTCATCTGAATGCTCCAAAGCGTTTGCTTCCAAGTAGCTGTTCAAAATGTGTGATCTATCATGTCTATCACGTCTATCGTGGAAAAATATCGCCTGGATTACGTGGTTATGCTCTGAATGTGGTTTATCCTGATTTAACCCCGAACCGCTAGTCCTCCCTCGGCAGGTGGAAGCAGGGGCCATGACACCATGCTGTGATGTCACGTACTGGACTGATATGAATGCAAGACCCGCCTCTATCTTTGCTTCCGATTGGCTCTTCCGCCAACGTTTTTTCTGCTCCAGACCATTTAACCAATCGTATTCCTCCAAAATCCACCAACGGTCCAACGCCAGCCAATCAGTAGCGGGGAGGGAGGGTTTCCGTAGAATGCGGGTGGGGTTTAAAAAAAATCAAGCTTGCTGTTGTTTCACGTCAAAACAATCCGGAAGATGATACAGCCTGACGAAACCGATGCTATTGTAGCTTAGGTTGAATTAATGTTGAATTGCGGAGAAACATAACGATTCTTGTGTAGAAGTGTGTCAGTGTAGCCTAGCCTCCCGGAGAGTCCATGTTAACCCATCGTAGCAGTTCCAGGTATCCCAAGTCTTGTAGCTCATCGCAGACTGTTTCAAAGTCACCATGGGCAATGGAATGAATAAGGTACCGTTACATCTTGGTCATAGCTTCAACTGTAATGTTTGTCCTTGGTTGTTGTGTGCTATAAGTCAGACTAAGTGTATGTTGGCTTGTTAGATGCTTCTCAGAAACCAATCGTGATGTTTTGCTGATATGAGGGGCAATGCAAACAAACCAGAGTGTACTTTGGCTGGTGGGTGCAGGATCTTTAAGGACAGCAGATAATACAGATATGTTTCGTTCAAACAGGCAGTAGATGTAATGCAAGTAAGAGGAGGAGTCAGGAGTCAAGGAAATGTGTGTTGATTAAGATTTTTTACCAAGTTGTATTATTGTGATATTGAAAATACACTCAATGATAATGATTTTTACTGGGTAGCACATTCACCTCACAAACCCAGGTACTGAATCACTGATCTCTTTATGACGAGGGTAACAGAACAGAAGCATGATTAGCTCGACTGATTTGCCCCAATGCTCCTCCATTAGTGTTTTCCAGGGATCCCGGTCTCTTCCACAGTCCAAAAACATGCATGTTTAGGTTGATTGGAGACTCCAAACTGCCTAGACTGTGATTGTGAGAGTGTGTATCTGCCCTGTGAAGAACTGGAGACCTGTCCAGGGTGAGCAGGGTGAGGAGCTTCTTTCATTGGAAATCAAGCATTTGAGGAGGTTTCCACCCTCCTCCTGCTGAGAGGTGTTTTTCATGGTTGTCATGTTCGTGCAAAGATGAGGTCTTGGAAGTGGATATGCAGGTCTTTCCTGATATCAGTCATCATAGGAAACTTTGTGTCCAACAAGAATTATGAGCTGGATATGCTGGTGTAGACTAAGAAATTACATATTTTTCATATCAGTGCCATAGCAATGTCATCAGCAATAACACTCATATCCAGTTCTCCATAAAGTGGTTGCTAGATTACAAACTTGACATCCTGGGGCTATGTGGATCAGTCATGTTGATGAATGATCAGGTGATGATGAATTCACTGTCGATGTAGCGGATAGATGCACCAAAGATGGCAGAGGCCTTTCTCAACAACTGAGATCATCCACTTCAAAACACCTTGATCGACCTGAACACGGAGGTGGTGGTGATGCTCCCCTCTTCAAGGCAGGGTGGAGAGAAACTGTGGAGAGAAATGCTCCTCTTTACCTACAGCCATCAGGTTTTTAAATGTTTCTGCGGACGGTTGATAAGCTGGAAGAAGAAAGACAGAAAGTCAATGCTACTCCCTGCCTTCGTGTGCCTGGACATTGTCTAGTTGACCCCATGACAAGCTAAGCGTAGAGCAGATGCAATAAGTGACTTTTGATTGTAAACAGTCAAAAGACAATGGAATGGTGGTCAAAATAGAAACCATTTTAAATCTGACTCCTGAATTCATTATTTTGTTTGTCACCATTCCTGAAAGTGTTTGTTGTGTTGTTGAGGAACATAAAATTGCTCCCCATTCTTGCTAGATACAAACTGCTATTCAGTCAGCATGGAAGCCATAAAACATGCAGATTACTGATGTGCAAGTCACTTGACTTAACTTTGAAGCTAACGTTGTGGATGGTCAGAGGACCACGGTGACCCAGATTTCTAACAACAAACCAAAATGTGGCCAGACAACAGCAGCCGGCTCTGGGTTGTGTCTTCATGTATGTGCAATTGTGTCTTGATGCTGTTGGTGTTCCCTTCACGTGTTAGTGTCTTAACTTTTGTTTGTACCTTCAATATTGACACAAGACCGCGTAAGAACAGCCTCGATCCAGGCCATATGTTTGCAGTTCAACTCAAAGAAATGAAGGTCACGGGGAGTCAACGTTAGTTTTCAGCTTTGACCTACATTTGCAAAGGATCTTTTTATGATACAATTGAATTTAAATTGTAACCTATTTCCCAAATTTTGAGTGAGAAATGTACTCAGTCCATCTCCGCTCATAAGGCCACACTGTCTCAACCTTTTGAGCTGGGGTTGTACTTTATTTTTCGGTTTGTCTGACGTTTGCATTACGTAACAGATAATGGCTGATATGTTTAGCAAATTCAATTGGAAATCTCAGCCACTGAAGTTAGACGAGCACAGTTCGTTCATTCATTCACTCATTCGTTTTATTGATTCCAGCACCAATTTCGCAAATTTTCAAAGAGAAAAAAACAAAACACAGGACATTCCCCTTTTGGAAAGGAGCAAAGAGAAGATACATCTCATATTCCCTGGCCCTAACTCACACATTGTTATTTGAAAAAAATGCTGAGAACACTGAGAAACAATAGCATTTGCAAATAAACAAGCACAACATACAAGGCTCTTATCTGACATTATGCATTGACAGAAGAGTTTGTGGCTTCTTTGTTGCTGTTGTCATAAGGTCTGACTGGTATTTGTTCTAGCAAATTCTTGAATTTGCTGAAAGTTAAAAAAAAAAAATTGGATCATATGTGGTGCCATTATTTCTGTAAGTCAGACATGTTATAAATGTGAATGTCCTGCACGTAATCGTCTTCAGACAACGTCTTGATACTGGTACAAGTTTCATTCAGTGACTGCAAAAGCCCCTCACCCTTTTGGTCCTGATAATCATGCATCGCTGCTCCAGGCCTTGTATGGCTGTAGGGAACCCTTGCTTTGCCGGTACTGGGTTCTTAAGCCCTAAGCTCTAAATCCAATCTGCCTCAGAGAGTGAAGTTTTCAGTGAGGCGCTATTATGAGTAGCTAACCTGAACGCAACATGTCTGTGACTTCTGCTTCGCAGGTGATCGATGGGCTGTATCTTGGGAATATAAGAGGTAAGACAGACATGATCTAACTTTGATTTGGTCCTGGGAAATTTGACTTGCACAACGTGTCTGGGTCAGACCAGGCTGTCCATACAAAAGGCAGAGGGCTATTAATGCATACATGAACTTGACATGACATAAATGCTTATTATTATTACTACTACATTGGTTTATCAATTAACTGATGTATCTTCCTTGTACTCTAATATGTTATAATATGTAAAAAAAATTGTTCTGTCCAGCATAGATTTTAGCATCATAAAGATTCAAGATTCAAGAGTTTTCTCGTACATTGTCAGGTGCAACATACGAGACACTGGCCATTCAGGGGGTTGTGACACACATGACAAGACCTTTGGTTCAAAAACAAACATACAATATAAAAATCTGAATTAAATGTAAGTATACCATAAGATGGATACTTAAGCTAGGGCTGACTATGCATCTATATACATGATTATCTTGTTTAAGTTGTTTAATTTACCAACAATATGTTAACAATAACAGTTATCAGTGACAGTAGGTAGGGACAATTATGTGTATGTTTTGGTACAACCTGATCTACAACATACTATCAGTTATTACCGTTGCTATTGTCAATAGTAATTACAATAATCATTCCTTGGTGTTGTGACCAACCCAGAACACAAACTGAACTAGAACTAAAACATGTACAGTATTCACAAATTAAGGACTTGTTGACCACAAGTAAGAGAAATGACGGAGGCAGTAGCACAGTTCTTAATGTTTGTCACTCTCTGGCCTGGAAACAAACCCTCCCCAGTTTATTTGGCATTCGCTGTGTTCTAACTTTAGCTGGTGTTGCTCCTGATGGCTCCACTTGATGGCACAAGCATAAAATCTAAAATTAGTTCGGGTGACCTGAGGCCCGTGTTGCAGTGCAGTGCTCGGCTCAGGCGCACAGACGTTCCTCCACAGAAAGTCCGAGTACCAGGGGTCAGAGCAGTTGAGTGAACTGACATTGCTGAGATACGTTCCTCTCCCCTCTCACCCCAGACGCAGAAAACAAAGAGAGCCTGACGAAGAACGGCATCACCCACATCCTCTCTGTGTACAACAATGCTAAGCCAGTGTTTGAGGTCGGTGGGACATCCATGTCCTGTTGGTCCATCCTGTGGAAATTTTACCTGTGAAACGTTGTGGCATGATCATGCATTTCAGTGTGCGATGTGCCCTGTCAGCCAGCTGGGGGTAGTGATGAGCTGTGGTTCAGCAAGAGGGTTTTTTTGTTTTTTTTTGGTCTCGGATCAACAGTCACACAACAGTTTTGGTTGGTTGTGTTTGTGAGTGTATTTCAAAAACAAACATGCAAAGTCCTATCACTGTGTAACCTTTTACCACTTTTCAATTATATTTTTACCTGCATTAACTATTAACTCATATTACCTCTGTAACCCTAACCCCAACTATTAATCATCATTTATCATCATTACTGTTTACTGTTTTTGTCTTATAATTGTTAGCAGTAGTAGTCGTAGCATTAGGTTGTTAAGATGACCTTTTTTTTGTGTCTACTACTAATTATTGTTATCATTTGCTGTGAAGATCATGTGTGGAGTGTTGCTGTGCGTCATGACTGTGATGTTCTTGTGTTGTTCTGGTTGATTGGCTGCAGGACACAACAATGTCTGTACAAATTCAAGTACTTGTTACATCTAACTTTTTCTATATGTTTCACAGGACATGACATACCTTTGTATTCATGCAGCTGACGCATCCAGCCAGAACCTGTGAGTGAGGACACACACACACACACGCACACACACACACACACACTGCGTGTACTTCAGGTCCCTGTGCCCCTCACATTTTCAACGTCCTTGACCATCAACAATTTTCAAGCGCGGATGAGTCAAGCAGGATTGTTTCAACACCATTACTCACCAGCGGTCCCAGGGTGTGACAGCGCAAACCGTTTTTTCATTTTTTTATTTTTCTCAGTAGTATGTCCCTCTTCTCAGTAGTTTGACCACACTACAAATGTTAGAAACAAATGTTAGAACACTTCAGGCCATGAGTAAGGCAAGGTGAAGGTGTTGCAGGACGGGACAAATCATTTCACACACGGCTCACCGATACTAACACACTCTTACTATAGAAACTGACAGTTTCTTTTGTTTGTTTGTTTTTTTTGTGCCGCAGTTGAAGTTTTTTCCATTGCACATCAGTCTGTCTCTTGTCTGAAAGTTGTTATGTAATATTATATGTTTGTTGTGTGAAAAATAATTGAATATATATGAATTGAATATATTTTGAATGGATGGGTACTGGTTGTCCAGCAGTGGGTCCTGGGACAGCCAGGCTGGGTCCAGCAGTTTTTTTTAAACTGTTCCCATGTTCTCATGCATTTATATCCTTTATATAATAATGCTCTCTTATCAGGATGACATCACCAGGAGATCAAAGGTCATGGCTATTCATTGTTGGCTTTGCCCCTGTCATGCCCCTGATGCTCCAGATTCTTTGAACCTATGTTCGCCTGAACAGGTTTTTTTGGAGCATTACACACTTTTTACACTTTTTTTCTCAACATGAAACATGCTGTTTAAAAATCCCTGACGTTTGTCAGTTTTAACTTCATGCGTTGAACATGAGGCCAGAAAGGTTCCGATCGTGCAGTCTTCCTCCATCCTTACTCTGTGTGATGAAAGACAGAGAGTGTTCAGGGCAAGTGTGCCCAGTGTGTCATTGTTAATCAGGAGTCAGACTCTGTGTTGAAAGAGCCGTGAGCTGTCCCCCCGTGCAAAGCAGAAGTATCAGTCATTGCTTGCAGATTGGCAGAAAAGGGCAACCTCATGTGGTGCGACCCTTGTATATAGCGCTGGCTGTTATTGATGGAGCAATCGACAACAACAGTCCAATATGCAGAGGGCGTTTGTTCCAGGTTTTCTGGACCACATCTAAAAAGATGCCTCCGCCTCGATCTCAGCACAGCTGAAAGCATCTGGTTATTGTTGTTGCACTGGTGCCTTCCACCGGTTGCTCGGGGCTGCTGCAAAGGGAGAGAAGAAGACATGTTGCATATGTTTTCAAGGCACAGTGGTCTCTCCATTCAGATCTGGTCTTCAGAGGTCATGCTAAACCGTGTTGAGAGATGACATCCTGCTTGAGGACAGCTGTGACACACAAACTGGACACTGGTCACTGGTGCCATAGGGCTGTATAAACTTGCATTGGTGTATAAGTCTTACCTCCTAATTCACAGGCCACATGATCTGTCTGCTTGTAAGTTGAGTCACTGCGGGGTAAAAAAGGGAAGGCTTAGTTCACTGTGAGCCCCTTTCTTCCATAAATGTTACTTTGAGTTTAAACAGACAGAAGATAGGAAGAAACTAGCCGTTGGACGTGCGCGCTGATGAGAGTGGAGGGTTCGGTGTTTGGTTAGATGTTGCTGATTGGTTTGGGACGGAGGTGTCTGACCTCCACTGTCGCAATCAAGTGTCCTTCCCTCAGGCAGCAGAGGAAGGAAACCTCAGTGTGACATCTGGCTGTCAGCCTCGACCACCCGGAGCTTTAATAAGCCTCTGTCACAATCGCTGTTCTGACGTACAGGAGTCGCAAGGCCAACTGACTCCCCAGTAAGCCAGGGGGATGGGAGGGATGGGAGCCCTTATGGCCAGGTCTGAGGGCCCCCTCCCATGTCTATGTGCTGCAGCAGGGGCCATCGTCCTCACGTAGGCCCGGGCTTTTTTATTTGTGGAGCAACTGTAGCGGTTTGAAGCTGTTTAAACTTCCTTAAAGCTCTCGGGATGGATGTCAGGAAGTCGGGTTCATTTGTGCAGGCCCCTAGAACTTGACTCACTTGTCTCAGCAGACTTCTTCTCCGCTCTGCTGAAACACAATGAGACAAGAGGACGCGCGTAAATCGAAAGCCAGCCACGGGCTCACATGCAGGCGAGACTTTCAGTCCGGCGGAATCACAGCTTTTGTGATGTTGTCAAACACCGCGTTGCAGGTTGATTTACACAGTGTCTGCTGCTCAGGACCAGGCTTTCCCCCATTTATTTATATTTTTGTCATTATGCTCGCTCTTTAGTTTAAGTGCACTGTGTGCACTGCCTGTGAAGGTGTGAACTCATTTGCATTTAAAATGAGATGGTGGATGTATGCAGGAGGTCCTGCATGTTGCCTTGTGCTCAGGACTACAATGGTAGTAATGGTACAACCCCAGGCCCTACAATATTTTGTCTGTAAAATCATAATAAATAGGCAATCGATGTCATTAGAATTGCTTCCACTATATATAGAAGTGAACTGCTCTTCTCTTGCACCCCGAATTCAACTGTGGCGACATCTACTTTGTCCTGTCCCAGTGACATTAACCGCAAATTCATTGTCACAAGTTAATTTTCTGCATATTAAACAAGACGGCCGGAAACCACTGAGCCAGGAAGTGCTGAGGAGACATCTTTTGAAGAGGAGTTTGGATCTCAGGAAGGAGGAAAAAAGAAAAAGTGGCAGCCATTCTATTTTAGCCCCAGTCTGTTATTCTGTCTGCTATTGAGTAACCAGCATCTGGTCCTCTGGAGACGCTGCTATCAGCCATGCACTTCTTATGCAAAACACCATCAGTGTTTCCTGACTCTGAACAACCAAGATGCTGCACCAGAGTTGCACTGTGCTGCTTACTCCTAGATATCTCGTATGTCTTTTCTTATCTTTCACGAAAAGCTGTTGCCTTTGCATTATTTCTTGTTCCATCATTTGGAAGGCAAAAAGGTGTACGCGGGAATGGAAATCAGTTTCCGTACATGTGTCCCCAAGTTTAAAGCATCGTTTTTGAACATGAAATCGCTGAATGCCAGAATCCGATGTGATTTTGCAGATCGACAGAAACGAGCGCAGTCACTTCCTTCATGCGTCTCCACTGTCTGCGTTTGGTCTACCGCACGTTTTCTGTTTGAGCACATTCTGAGCTTTTTGTCACATGATAAGGGACCATACAGTATAGCTGAGAGCAGATCACTACCATTCCCACTGTCTGTAACTCGGATGTGACAGACATCAAAACGGCTTGACCTAACACTGACCCGACCGAGCTACAGGCTCTACAAGTCAGATCAGAAGTTGCCTTTAGTTTATCGGAGTTTCAACAACCCGTTCGACACAAACAACTTTCCACACACAGCGTTTGGGCCTCAACGCAGGGAGTTTCACTTCAAGGTGTCCCTTCTCATATCCTATAACCTGTAACGTATTTTTAGGTTTACAAGCCTGATACTATTCTGTGTCGGTGGAACACAGTTTCCTGATTTAACGAGGAACAGTCTGAATCCTATTCTTGCTTCAAAACGCGTCTCTAGAACTTATATGGCACACCACGCACTTCTTTAAGTTAAATGCCATGTAATGAGTTGTGGTGTCTTTGTTCTTTTCAGTCTACAGCATTTTAAGGAGTGCATAAGCTTCATCCACGAATGTCGCCTGAATGGCGGATCCTGTCTAGTTCACTGGTAGGTTCTAACCAGTATCGGGTCATGCACCCAAAAGTGTTCCACGGTTCACCTGTGAGAAATGCTACTGACCGAGCTGTGTGTGTGTGTGTGTGTGCGTGTGCGTCTCTCCGCCGCAGCCTTGCAGGGGTGTCCCGCAGCACCACCATGGTGGTGGCCTACCTGATGACCGTCACCCACTACAGCTGGGAGGAGTGTCTGACCGCCGTCAAGGCCGTTCGCTCCTTCGTGGGCCCCAACTACGGCTTCCAGCAGCAGCTGCAGGAGTACCAGGCCACTCAAGTCTCAGAGGTAAACACACGGACGCACCACAGCTCGCAGCGACGCCACCGAAATCAGGAGCCAGCTGTATTCCCTTCGTTGAAGAGAAAGGCAGCGTTTTCTAGCGACCAGGCGCGTTTCCATCGCAGTTTTTATCAAGGCAAAAGTGGCAACTTCTACTTGCAGGTGTTGTTTTCACAAGACCCCACTTTGAGGACGATGGACGCCCAAAACATTTTGCGTTTCCATGGTTTTATTTGATACTTGGATTTAGAAAAAAAGTTCAGTCTCCATACCGTGTCATCTTATTTGCGAACTGGTCATGCGACCATGTGTCCATTACACTTTTGCCATAAACATTTATATACTTCTCACGAAAACATCTCACGAGAGTACAGAACTGTTTCAGCGACATTTGAGAGAATGTTCGACATTTAGACGTTATCAGTCTTTCGCTGCAACATTTACATTTTGCGCATTTCCAGGTTTGATGGAAAGTGTTGTAGGCGTTTGCTGGTGCCTGTCACCAGCGGGCATAGAGCAAAGCCAGTGAATACGCCCTGGACAGGTCACCGGGATACATTCTAGATAGATATTTGAGACACATGTTCCTCTTCTGGAGCCCTTCTCACAGGAAGTCTCGTTGTCATGGAATATGACTAAGCTGACCTCATTTCTGTGGGATGTTTTCAGTCTGTTTATTAGTCCCGTAGAGGTCAATAACCAGCTGTGGTTTACTTCACAGTACGTTTGAAACAACAGGGACGATTTACCTGAGGCAAAAGCAGCCAGTGCCACTGATATACCAAGTCTTGCTGTCCTGTGTGACTATATACAGTATTTCAACATAATGGCATTGTTGTGAATCAAGCCATTTAAGGCCATTTAAAATGTCACATTTCAACATTTCAACATTCAACATCACAATTGACCTGAAAATGAAAGGTGTGCTTGCTCACCAGTCTCCCATGAAGCCATTGCGAATACAGTGACGTGATGAGTGCAGGGGCTTTTAGGGTGCGTGGTGTCATAGTGTCTCAATACTCAGTTTTGATCTGTCTACTTTCACTTTAAAGAAGATCAGCGCTTATTGGAAATGGAGAATTGCTTCAAAACTTCCTGCTTTTATGCCCAGTCTGGTTAAGAGCAGTGTGAAGTTAGTGGAGGATATCCAACAGCCGCGCATACTTGAAATAAGGTATTCATAACAGACGCGCTTGTTTAAGCCTCTCGAGATGTTTTTCATAGTTTAGGGATTGAGGGCAATTCTGCATTTATTTGGTGCCATTATCTCCACGGCATATTACTACCAACACTCTCAGCAGGATGTGTTCATACTTTGGTAGCTATTCACAGCCATGAGCTTTTTGCAGCATTTTAGTTATTTAAAGGCACCTTATTTGTGATGCTGTAACAACAACACTGATCCAGCCATTGAGCAAAGAAGAGGAACTGCAGGGGGGGGTTTGCTGGAATTGCATTAGGCCGGCACTGCTCGTCACGTGTCTAGTGTTACTGTCAGCATCTTGCATAATACATCTGGAAAAAAAAGCGTTCAGTGTTTGTAGATCTTGCACTGATTTCGAGGATTTCAGAGGAAATGGGATTTCTGCATGTGTGCCTTTCCCACATCTGCCTCAGCTAGAGGTGAGGAGTCCTTACGGCAGCAGTGTACAGCACTCGGCCTCGAAACGACAAGGCAATGAAAAACATATCATTAGGTGATGATGCTATATCTGACTTCTGCAAATGCACTGAAAGGAAAACAACCTCTCTGCATACTGTCCTCAGATAGACTCAAACACTCCACAGTGCAGAATAAACTCAGGCTCTGTGTGTAATAAAAAGCTGACAGGAGGGTCAGACGATCCCTTTCATGTGCACCTTATAATGATCATAGCATTACTGTCACTCATATTAGATATATGGTGTTTTCAGTACAAGGCTGCACAGGTCTTTAACCAGTTCTGTTAAATCTATAACCAATGTAATGGGATGTGTTACAGTGAGTTTTCCTGTGCGGGTGCCCAGCGCAGATCCTTCCTCTTGTGTGCTGAGGACGTCGTATTTTTATCTCTGCCAGGGAGAATGATCGACAGCAGAGCTATAGATATGACAGCATCAAAGTCTGTTGAAAGGCTCACAAGGTTTTAACGACTGTTTGTTCTGAAGTGACTGGGCTGTGAACCTGAACCCTCCACCATGCCACAATTAACTACCTGCGTCAAGTGCACTTTGGCCTTGCCTGGCCTTACCTGCCAAGCCAAGGCTAGTCATTTCAGTGTCGCTTTGATACAGGTTTCAGTTTTTCTTTGGAGATGGGACGCCGGTCTGTGCAGCATTCACGCTGATCTTATCTCTGTCGCCCGCTCTCGACCCTTCATGCAGTTGAGTCGATGAGTCAGTGCTCCGCTGCTCTCTCCTTTTGAGTCAAGACTGAGAAAACTAATTTTAGGAAGATGAAAGATCAGAATGACTTTCACTTCATTCATTTATTTAGGAAAGAATAAGGCATTGCACAAAGAGGGGATTCGTAATTCCCTGCTAACCATATTTGGAAAGGGAGAGGCAGCAGCAGACCGCAGCACCGGCTTCTTCCATGATGCGGTGCAGTTCAATAACGAGAGGAGAGTTTGAAGCAACGATTCTCGCACACATTTCACTGCCTTTATACCTGCATCCAAAAAGCTGTCACTGACAACAACCATTGCCTCGCCAGCTGCGTGTGGTTTTCACACTTCTCTGTTGCTCTCAACTTATCACCCAAACCTCGCCATGTTTTGTCACTTAAAACTGAAAATGCTGAATGTGCATCCTCCTGTTGTTCACCACCTTGAATGAAAAAATACACTGTGGCTTTCCGAGTCCGATATTACAAATTCAGTTCAACACTGATACACTGATTTCTCTCTCTCCAGTTTTCTACTATCATTAGTTTTTTCCTGTCTTAACTATTTTTTATTATTATTACTAGTAGTAGTAGTAGTAGTAATATCACTTGTTGCTATGATGCTAGATTTTGTACTACTTGTTGTTTAATGCTACTACTTCTTATTTACTGTCAGGATTCTGTGCAGGCTGCCATGTGTTGTTGCATGTTGTCAATGTGATGGGACAAAATAATTTGCCTTTGGGGATAAGTAAAGTACTTGTCTGTTATCTTATTCTAAAACAATTAAATGTAGACAAAAGCTGCATATTAAATTGCAAATTGGACTTAACTTGGTCTCTGAATGTGCTGCAGTTTCATTTTAACAGTGCGACCTTCGTCAGGTTTTAAATCTGTCCCTATCATTTCCAGTACCGGGCTTGGTTACGGTCCAGTTTCCGTGCCAGTCCATTCAACGACCAGGAACAAGTGGGCATCCTCCTGAGCCAGTACACAGAGCAGCAGGAGAGCCAGAGGAGAGGAGCGGACCACCATCGCTGGATAAACCAAGCTGCTCTTCCGTCTAGCCCCGACGAACCTGAAGAGAGCAGCTGAAGCTCGGGCCTCCGTTCCCACCCAAGTCCTGCCCAGAGCTGTTTCTTGATCGTCTTAACTCTGTGCTCAATTCCAAATCAACCCCAATCTGAATTCAGATTTTGAAGACTGTGCACCTGTCACAAAGAACGGGATGAAATAAACGCCGCATTTCTTGTTTCGTCACTTTAATTTGCGTCCATGTCGTCGAAAAATTGTCAGAGTCACTGGAGGTTGATTTAGGATTGGGGCGACAGACTCTTCACCACTACCAGTAGCGCCCACGCTCTGTTGACTGAGTGCAGCCACGACACGGGTCCCGGTGCTCCCAGACGCCTTACTCTAAACACCTCAGCACCTTAGCCATGATTGACAAGCTACACTTCAGTTTGGACTCTTCACACCAGTAGTTGCATTGAAGAGAAGAGAGTTCATTACGGGATCTTAAAGGAGCATTTTGTCTTCACGTATGCCTGTTACAGCCACACAGTCATGGCGATTGCACGCCAGACATTGTGATCCAGTATACAGTTCTGTCCAGGTCCTTCTCTCCAAAGTTGACTATTGACTATTTAACACCAGGTGCCACTGCCTTCTACTGCACACACACTAATATAAAGTTCATGATGGCACCATTAGCAGACAAATATCACAAGAACACAAAAAAAAACATTTCTATGTCGCACATCACTGCCTGTATTGTGAACAGCTTCTGTTTACAGTCGTATCGTTTTGTTTTGTTCAAGCCAGCCACACACAAGCTACCGATGTCTGCGCCAACACCTCACAGTAAAGCATAGTGACTTTGTCAGTGAATATAGGTGAGGTGACTGTCAGTTCCCTACCAACAAAACGGTGTGTGTTTTGTCTCTTATCTAACACAACCACAGCCAGACCCCTTGTCTGTTGTCTGTACACCAACTGATGTGAGATACAGTATGGCCGGGGCAGGGTTTGTTGGGTAAAGCACATCAAAACTGGCAAAATGCTCCTTTGAGTAACACGCTCTGCAGTCCAAAAGCTCAAAAAGTCCAAAAGTCTTCCTGATTTTACTGAAGCTTCTTTTTTTATTGTTTTCTAGGTAATTCTGTGTCATGGGTACAGTTCATTGTTTTGTTTGTGTATTTATGGCATTTTTGTGTGTTTTATAATAAAATGCAGCGATTGATGAAAAACATGGAAAATACTAATAAATGTGTACTAGTAACACCATGACGTGTCTGTTATGAACACACATTAAAAACACATTAAAAGCGTTTAGAGTTTGGTAAACTGATTTTACATCAGGCACTTAATTACTGCAGTAACCCTAACACACATATAGTTTTTCTTATCAGTCAGACCACAAGATTTATGTTTCCTCTGACCTTTGCTCAGCAGGTTACCAGATCAAAGTAGCTTTACAAGTGCCACAGCAGCTTAATGAAAATAACCCTAAATCATCTGTGGAAACAGGACCAGAGCTGCTTTGAGAGTTTTGAGATCTATGACATTTCAATTCAAATCCCAGGATGAAAGGATCGAGCTTTAACAGCTTCAGTGGTCTGATTATCTCTTACAGTTCTTGAAGTCAAAAGTCTGATTCATTCTTTACCGCACCATTATGATATGATCAGTCCTGTGGGCAGACTCAGACAAGCTGAAACCAGGTGTTAACACTGTAAGTGTAAGAAGGAAGCATGATGAATGGCTTACTGTAAATTGAGCAGAAGGTGATGACTCTTTCCTCCAAGATATTTGACAAGGAAATGGACCAATCATTTCACCTCCACTGCCTTGGAAGTATAGGTGTATGGCAGAAAAGGATCAATACTAAAAGGCACAAGCAAGAAAAACCTGTTCTTCATGGATTTGTGATGATGATGATGACAGCTTGGCTTTTGGCCTATTTCAAATTTAGGACTTTTGCTAAAGTGACCCAAACAGAAAATTATTATAATAAATATTATATTAATGCATTAATATATAATATAATGTAATTATTATACTCATATTTCCCTGGAGGCTGTACACCACTTGGATACTTCACTATTAGAGTGCCTGGAAGTCAGTAAGTTGCATTAAAAAATACTTTCTGCGCATTTGAGATACTTTCTCAGACTATACATGTACAATCTCTTGGTAAAAACGTATTGTCTACATCTTCACAGCAGTTTAGGCAATAGTAATTGGGATAACAGTATTGAAAACAGTCAAATGTGATCAGAACTGGTAGTGTCTATCATGGACATTTCAGAGCTTTCTAACTTTCTAATTCAGTAAAGAAGTTGAATTAGTACTTCTATTACAGTATTTTTAAAAACATATCTATACTACTACTTAAGTACAAATTGTGAGTATTTATTTATTTATTTATGGGGGGAGGGGGTGATATTCACACCTCTTATGGTGCCTGATAGATTGTTTCGTCATTCAAGACAATGAACCAACTCAATGAAATTACTTGGTTTTACATCTTTACATCTACACCCAGGGGTTTAAAGATAGAAGACAACAGGATGAAAGCGATGTATAGTAGTACAAGGTGGTTCTCTTGTCACTTGCATTCACTGTCAATCCCAGGTCTGACCCTTCCTTGACATTTATTTTGATAGCAGACCCCAGGACCAGACCCCCAGGACCAGAACAAATGCCTCAAAAGTGGGTTTAAAGCAGGGTCTGTCTTTGTCTGTCTATCTAAGGTTTTGTGAGTGGACGTGGGCGGCCCATAACACCTTGATGTGTGGCTCAGAAATCCCCCACAGCACACGGTAACTTGTGACTCTCAGCGCCCCACGCCTGCGTGGCTTTTAAGCGTGGGCAGCAGCTTGACAACAATCATTTGTGTCAGGCCATTTCTTGTAAATGCCAACAGTTCGAAGAAAGATACTTCCGGCATGGGCGGTGCCCGCCCGGAGAGCTCGACGTTCATTGGTCCAGAGCGCGTCCGCGTTGTCAAATCACGTCGGGGCTCTTTCATTCACAACACTGAGCAGCGTAAACTTGATAAGCATGTGTCGGAGAGAGTTTGAGACACTTAATGTGACAGTGACGCATCTGTCAACATCTGAGGAGATCTGCTGTCTGAAGACGTGTAAGTTGGAATTCCCTCCAGTCACTTTATCTTGATTCAGGACGCGTTCTTATCATATATTCTTAGAACAAACTTGACAGACTGAATATATTTTCTTAATGATATCCTCCCCATTCAGGCACAAGTAATCATCAAGATGTCAAACTCGGGAGGTCGGAGACTGAAGCAGTGGCTGATGGAGCAGATCCAGAGTGGGCAGTATTCCGGGCTTCAGTGGGAGGATGACAGTCACACTTTGTTCAGAATCCCTTGGAAACACGCCGGGAAACAGGATTACAACCAAGAAGTGGACGCATCCATTTTTAAGGTTTGATACGAAGAACTTTGCGCATATGGACTCTTGTTTTTTAACGCAGTACTGCGCGTAAAATACAGTAAAGCTGCAGCTTAAATGCAGCCTCAGTGTCAAAGACCGTACACACCGAAATTACAGCTCAAACAACTGCATTCTTCATTACTATTGATTTATACAATGTATATAAAGATATATTAATATACATAGATGCAATTATAATATATTCAATACATTACAATATTTGTATATAATAACGAATAAAATATACATATAGAAAATACATATTTCTATTTATACCTTTTTTCTTTTTCGAGATAAATGAATGAGTGGATGGGTTTTCTCTCTGGGCCATATGTAATATTTAGTTTTATTTCTCCTCACCAGGCATGGGCCGTGTTTAAAGGAAAGTTTAAGGAAGGGGACAAGGCTGAGCCTGCCACCTGGAAGACCAGACTCCGTTGTGCCCTGAATAAAAGTCCAGACTTTGAGGAGGTGACAGAGAGGTCACAGCTTGACATCTCTGAGCCATACAAAGTCTATCGCATTGTACCTGAAGGAGAGCAGAGAAGTGAGTTTGCCTGCATCTGTTGTGTATTACTTACAATGAAACTCAAAATTAGTCGGGAAGAAAATATTTAGACTTGAATTCATTGTAGGGAAAGCCAGCATTGATGTAGGGATGGTAATCCAGAATTATGAGGAGATGTTTTCATTTTTTAACATCAAGAGAGTTGTGTCTTCTTCCATCCTCAGATGGTAAAACTACAGTGATGGCCATGACATCCACCACCAGCCCCGGTGACATCACGGACATGGACTGCAGCCCTGCAGAACTAGACGAGCTCATTAAAGAGGCAAGGCGACCTCTCGCAGATGATTTCTCACCTCTCTTTCTCACATCTGATTGCAGACTTGTTGCACTTTGCTCGCTGTTGCCCGCTGTTTCTCACCACATTTCCCCCTCCAATACACACTTGTTCCCCCTAGCTGTGACATGTCCAGATACACTGATAACAGATTTTTATGATGTCTTCTGTCTGCAGGAGGAGGGCTGCAATATCCAAGCCAGTCCAGAGTACTGGTCCCAGGGCAGCATCAATGGTAAGTTTACAACATGGCAACAACTAAACTGAACTGTTCACAGTTCACGCGTGGTTGTGGTTGCAAGTCTGCCCGAGCCTTTCTCCGCCTGTAGTTCAATGTAACGTGCGGCTGGTCCGCCTTTAAAATAACCACAGTGGAACTGAGTGGAGTGTCCCTGCAGTGGTGGGTGCTAAGCATTACTTATTTGCTTGTCTGTTGAATTCTGCAATGGAAGAATTGACTAACATCCTGTTGAACTTTGCTGACTAAAGTGATTAATACTTTGAGTTCGTGCTAAAGGGATCATTTTTCTGATGATGCAGCAAAATAGTGACATGACACTGTGGTCATGTCCACTGTGTGAAAGAGCCATCACTCATCATCTGTGTGTCCTGTAATTCACAGCTTTCCCGCTGCACCAGGAGCCTCTGCCATCAGGGACTCTCAGCTCAGGTATTCCTCAGTGTTTCAACTAAATGTGTCAGGATAACATCAGACCAGTAGTTATGCAATCACAGTCACAATTAAACTCACTTCAGTCCCAAAAAGATACAAATTTGCAAATTTGTCTCAAGAATTAAGTATATTCTGTAAGATATGACAAAGCTTACCAAGTGCTCCGCTCCCCAGCTTTCTCCCAGATGATGATCAGCTTCTACTACGGAGGGAAGCTCATGCACAGCACTGTGGTCAACCACTCTGAGGGCTGCAGAATCTCCCCGCAACAGCAGCTGGGACGTGGCGTCCTGTACAGCTCCGACAGCATGCAGACCGTCCCGTTCCCCCCGGCCGAGCTCATCGAGTACGAGCGCCCGCGCCACATCACGCGCAAGCTCCTGGGCCACCTGGAGAGAGGCGTGCTGGTCCGAGCCAACCGCGAGGGCGTCTTCATCAAAAGGCTGTGCCAGAGCCGCGTCTTCTGGAGCGGCCTGGGAGATACAGGCTCCCAGTACGGCCCCATGGCGTGCAAGCTGGAGAGGGACGCAGTGGTCAAGATCTTTGACACGGAGCGGTTTCTTCAAGGTGAGTCGCCATGTTTGTTTATTCACTCCTGAAGGCAAATGGTGTCGTTGCTTTGTCAGACTGTCTCAACAGCTTTTTCACCTGGCTTGTGTACTCCAGCTTTGCAGCTCTACCAGGAGGGTCAGTTTCCAGCTCCGGACCCCACAGTGACTCTCTGCTTCGGAGAGGAGCTCCACGATGTCAACAGTGCTAAGGCCAAGCTGATCATAGTGCAGGTGAGGTGCAGTCAACAAACGGTTCACCTTCTACAATCAGTAGAAAACAATAAGCTCTGTGTGTTAAAAGCATTTTTCCCTCTCTGGCTGCAGATCACTGTGCTGAACTGCCAGCACCTGTTGGATGCGGTGAACATGCGGCGCTCCCAGCCCTACTGCAGCAATCCGACCCTGGACATGTCTGACAGCGTGGCCAGCGAGCAGATGGCCCGCATCTACCAGGACTTGTGCAGCTACAGCGCCCCCCAGAGACCAGCCTGCTACAGGGAGAACATGCCCATCACTGCGTGAGCGGGCCGAGAGCGGTGCCAGACTGAATGTACAACATATTAGGGATAGTATCACAGTCAAACATGAAGCTGATCGCGGTGGAGATGCAAAGATACAAGAAGATTCAAGCTGCAGCTCAATATTAGGAAGTTCCGAGTACGTTGTCTCTCAGTCATGTTCATATTTGTACACTGCCAACACAAGCTCTGTGTTCGAACCTCTGCTTCATTAGTATGAGAGGATGTTAACATCCACATCCAAGAAAAGTTCCATCTCATTTTTTTGGTTTTACACAAGTGTTGCGAAGTTCTTCTGGTGCCTTCCTTGACATATCTTTCTGATATCAAGAGAAATATCTTTAAAGTCTGACAGTTTAGTTCTCAAAACTGAATTCTCCTTTGAAATCATATTTTTCATATTGTTGTGTTTGTTTTTTATGCATTTGAGCTGCTTCCTAATGTGCTGACCATTTGGATGAACAGACCAATTTAATGTTTTTTTTAGTATTTTTTAAAATATGTTTTTCTATTTTTTACAGAAAAGTTAAAAAAATCTTTAAAGGAACTGATACGGATTTCATGGCCTTGTAGATGCAATATGGCATTATGTTTATGTTTATTATGTTTACTATGATAGGTTTTACTATCACATTCTTTTACTTGACCTTGATTTCATCAATTTTGTCAACTGCATTTCAAGTAAAACTTTTTTCACTGAACTACCCCGTGTTCCTCTTTATATTATTGCCTTGGCATTTCAATTGATCTTGTTTTTTTTTTTTTTTTTTCGAATTGAATGGAAACTAACTGGTGATGTCTGTGTGCCCATATGCACACACACACACACACACAGACACACACACATATATATATATATATATATATATATATATATATATTAGGTAAAACAATACATGCAGCAGATATATATTGTTACATTATATATATACTGTATATATGTGTATATATCTATATATATCAATCAACTGTATATAACATAATAATATATAATACAACAATATATAAGGATATAATGTTTGATCATAAGCAAATGAAGTCAGCTTTAGTAGATAAAATAAATCAGGCACAGTTGTATGGTTGTGTATGTATCTACATGTATGTGTGTATCTACATGTATATATACATATACATATATATATATATATATATATATATATATATATATATTCACTATAGGCTTCTGGACTCACTAAATAAGGAATGAATGTGGCAGCTCTAACAGCAGCTAAAAAGCTAAATCTGACATTTGTGCTGGATTACCTACTGAAATGAACATTAACTACTGGACTGTGACACGTGGGAGCAAAACCAAAAATACATTGAATAGTGTCGACAGCATATTTTCTGCCTCCTTGTGTCAATGGCTCAGTGACTTTGTATCACGCTTGGCTGATAAAACACTGTAGATACATTGTGCATAATTTTCCCCTCATTTCTCCATAATTCATTCTAAATGAATAATAATCTAGATAAATAGTAGTAAATAGGAAGACATGTTTTTTTTTAAACATGAATTAAAATTATTCTTTCTACACAAAACACAAATCTTTTTAATATGTGCACAACTGCAAATGATACAACCAGGAACAATTAGGACAACAAGGAATGTATAAGTACTCTGTTGACAAGTTTTTTCAATTTGTCATTGATGAGCAGATTTCTAATTACATAGATATACTGGTTCCTTAATAACTTTTGTGGCAACAGTACTGTTAAGGGATCTGTGCTTCAAAGGAAAGTCCTCCACGAACTGAGAAAGCTGTGAACACATATTGATCATTCCTTGGAAATGACTAAACTGAAAGTGTGTGAAACCAAAAGAAGAATGAGGGCTTGTGACGGCATGGAACAACCATGGCTCACTCTTCTTTATGTGTAACAGAGAACCAACAAGTGGCCGGACTGAAGCAAAATGACTCTGCTGTTCATGAGGTGACAGACATGCTGTGTTCTTCACACAGCTCCTAAATTAAAAAACAGACATCTCACATGATAAACTATTCAAATGCTGGAAATATTTGGAGAGAGGTGTGGTCAGTGTGTTTGGATGGCGGTGTTTTGTTCTGTGGAAACTCTCATTTCTAACTCACACTCACACACACAACAAAAGCTGCTACATTCAGTGGTGTAGCATCTTACACAACATTCACTTAGAGAAACACCAAAACAACAATATAATCTCTCTAAAGCAAGAGGAAGGGGTTTCTGATTGTGATCAATGCCGCATGTTGTGCATTATACACTAAGAGAATATCAAAAATGAAAGCTGAAGTGCGGTTGTTCACTTACCTGAAGGCAACATTTACTTGTACAGCAGCATTTATACACAAGTCAGTTCATGGTGCTTTACAGAGGGAGGGAATGCATTAAATGCATTAAAACATTAAAATTAAAATAGTGAAATTAAAAAAGACTTGCTTAAAAAAATCATAAACATGAATAATGTTCAATGAAAAATTGCAATCAAGAAAAATCAAGAAAACAATCAGATGGGTAGTTTTCAGCCCTCAAATGTGTTTGTGATCACCTGAGGTGTTCAGGGAGTTTGCTCCACAGGTGAGTGTCATAGAAGCATAAATGCAGTTTCACCTGCTCGGTCCTGACCCCGTAACCCTGAGTCAGCCTCATCATGATGACCTGAGGGCTCTGGATGCTGGACCAGGAAAAGGATTTAAAACTCTTTCCCAAATCTTCCTTTCAAAGGAGCCAGTGTTATAAGCCCAAGCGTCGTCGGAAGAAACAGAACAGTCTTAGATTCAGGCAAACCTAATGTAAGTATCGCAAAAAGAATTGACTTTCATGTTGACGTAATGTCTGTTGCATCTAAATGTAGTGTATCTAAGTGTGCCTCAGTGAATCATCTTACGTTAAAATAATATTAAGAAAAAAAATGTTGCGGTGACTCATGCAGATCACACAGCAAAGAAAGTCATGTGCTTTCATGTGACATGTCTGGATAAAACCCTTTACTTAAATTAGATAATATAACCAACGGTTGACTGATTAAAGGCACAGGTGGAATACTGTATGTATATGTGCGTGTGTGCGTGTGTGTGTGTGTGTGTGTGTGGTTACTTATGTGTGTGGGGGAGTTCTAAGTTCCGCAGAACAGGAACTTTCTTCAAAGACATAGAGGAAGTAAACCCCCAAAGGAGACATAACATTTTAACTATACAGCTGAGTCCTCAATAGAGTTTTGCTATTAGATTATTACTTTGTTAATAGATAAATTGGAACCACACTTTGTGAATAAGTCTTAACATTTCACTTCTAGTTTTTCTGGAAATGACCACCTGTCGCTTTAAGTGTTCAGCAAATGTACATGGCATTAAACATACACAGGGTAAATATTTACTTTGCGCCTTCCAGTGAGCCACAGCTGCTGTGTACGTGTGTAGATCATGATGCAGATGCATAGCAACATAGCAGGATGAGGTCTGCTCTGCCACCGCCATAGTATATTTCCATTTAGTGGGATCACAAACCTCTAAAACCTTTTTTAAAAAAGTATTTCATGCAAATTTCATTTTTATTTTTCTGATATATCTCCTTTACCTGGAAATCCTGGGAATGTTTTTCTACATAAACACTTTTATGTATGTAACCGTGTTTTTTCTTTTTACACCAGCTCTTCGTGGGAATGCTGTAGGAAGAAAAACAACCGCATGCTTACGTGAATTTCTGCGAACGGAGCCTCTTTTTTTTCTGCTCTAGCGTCTGCAATGTGGTTCTCTCAGTGTTGCGACATCAGTTTGTGGTGTCTGAGGCTTCCCACAATAAATCATTAGAGACCGTTGACAAATACAACTGAATTTGAAGACTATTATCACAGTGCGTAACCAAGGTGATCTAGTCCATGTCACTTCATTCTTCTGCAGGACTCGGGAGTCGCTTCAAGGAAGCGGAGTCGATTTTCTGAAAACCAGCCCTTCAAGGAAACCAAGCAACAAAAGAGGAATTTCAAATTGAAAGCTTTTCCTCAAATTAAATAAATGACTTTGTCTGTATTTTTTCTTCTTTTTTTTTTTGCTATTTCCTGTATTTTCGGCATTGCTGACTCTTCAGTCCTGCCCTTTGCATTAGCTGCAGGGTCAGCACTGACCTTTCAATTAAGCTGCTGCTATTTTCCACTGCGTTCCACCATCTCAGGTCCAGATAACCACCACCTGCTGCGGTTGTTTCAAAGCAAGAGCATTCGCTTCATCTTGAGATATCATTTAACCGTCTTCATTACCATGGAAATCCATGACTGCGGACTCGGTTCATGTCAGTACCAGGTGAGACGAGGTCTCTGCAAACAATCCTCTGGTGGGAAGCTGTGATTTGTCACGAACAGGTTGTGATTATGCAAGCGGTGGCGCTGAAGGCGTTGGTGTGGTCTCTGGGGACAATGCTGGTTGAGAGTCGGTGCGTGCGAGATGAGAATAGGCATCCAGAGAGGAACTGGGAGAGCACTGAGGACAGAGTCAGCGGGGGGAGACAGGTGGATGGGGAGCCCACATCCTGGGACGCAGGGAGAATGGCACCCCTAACCACACACGCGCTGCATACGCACACACACAATCACACATGTATGCGAGCATCCACACTCATATACACACATACACCGTGGTAGCCACCGATCAAGAATCACATCCTCTAAATTGGTATCAGTTCATGTCCTACAAAAAACAAAGGTCCTTGCAGCCTCAGGGCCATGGAGGCCGTCACCTACAGCAACTGTTGTCAGAGGAAGAGCTTTGAGGCCGTCGGGATTTCATGTTAGACTACTTGAAAGCTTTTAAATCAACATGTATGTTGAATGTGACCAGTGGACAATGTGAGAGAAAAAAAATTGTGTGATGTGGTAAGAAGAAAATGACGTATTGACATAACAAAGATTCTACAGGTAAACTGTGAATTATTCTCACTCAATTCACAACAAAGTTTAATTTTAATGTTTGGATTTGGATTGATTTTTTGTTCTGAATTTAACGGTTGTCTTATGCTTGTTAATTGCCTATTGTATCATGTCTCATTGTATCTTATCATATAATCTATTGTCTTATATCATTGTGTCATATTGTATCATATATCGTATTATATTGTATCCTATCTTATCTAATCCTTCCTTATCTTCCTTATCTCATCTCATCTCATCTCATCTCATCTCATCTCATCTCATCTCATCTCATCTCATCTCATCTTACTCAGTGGTCAGGCCCTCACAGAAACATTGTAATAAAAGTATGTTTCTGGCTATTTCTGAGAGCACATTACCATAATATACCACTGACTGGTATCAAATACATTTTAGATGACAGAGTTGATACTATGCAACTTAACTTAATTATGTATATTAGCCGATTGCTCTAGTAATTATATCTCCAAACACAAAGTCTGTGGATGTATCCATTGCATTTGGTGCCGCATACATATGTCTAGTTGTTCTAGTAATCTAGTTACCAAGCATACAATCATCTAAAACATATTTGAGGCCACTGAGTCAATACTAAGAAATGTAGTCTTCTAGAAGTTCCTCAACACCGTTGCGTGGAACCACTTGATCGCTTGACATAATGTTTGAAAGTAATTCTGAGGATTTCATTTCATGTGTCTTTAGTGCTCCTGGAGTTCCTCGGAAGAGTTTTCAACCTTCTCTCTAGCTGCTCATGTCTCAACTTGGTTGTGTAGATGTTAGATTGGATGTAGATAGACGCATAGATGTGTGTTTGATGTGTGTAGATGTCACACATCATGCACATTCAGAACAATAACTAAATTGATAACTGCTTGTGGTGTTTCCAGTTAATCAAATGATGTGGAGAATTAGCAAACGACCAGATTCTGTGTGATTTCTACTTCACTTCACACAGGTCTCCAACACTGTTTGGAAATGTGAACGTTTCAGAGATACAAGGTCTGTTCGGGTACAGAATCGAAAGTAATTAAAGACTTGGTTTGAGAGCCATTTAGAAGAAGGAGTCAGGGTTTATTGTGTCCAAATCAGTGGGTGAAGTGACAGCTTAGGATTGCGTCAGCCTGGTTGCTGCACTCTTTCTGGAAGAGTGATCCCTGACCGCCTGATCTGTCTCTGGACAGGAAACACAGGAAGGAGCCAAGGAGGATGGCCCAGCACACAACTTCTCCACCAAAAAGAGGAACAGTCGCAACAGAGGCCATCTGTGGAAAAAAAAAAAAAAAGACTAAGACAATCCAGACCTTGAGTATACATTGGGCCGTGGGAATGGAATATGTCATTTCTGAGAAAAAAAAAAAGTTGAGCAGATTACGTAAAGATGTATTCCAATACACTGAGTGCAGGAATCTGCACCTTGGATATCTCTAACAATAGACCTGTGTAAGGGTTGTGAGGGCCAAAAGAAATTCACCCATGTTATTGAACAGGCATGGTGTACTTCTGTTTCTTATTCAAGAAAAACAAAACTTATCAGTGAGAAAAAGGAGGTGATGGATGTTGAGGTGGAGGGGAAGACCAGGGTGGGGGTGACAGTCCCTGGGGAAATTGAGCCTGGGGAACATGAGCTGCTCACAGCTCAGTGCTCACAGGGTGTGTATGTAAGTGTGTGTGTGTGTGTATGTGTGTACGTATACAAAGCACGGTGGTGACGGGATGTGGGTTGCCAGGAGGTGAAGACGGTGACACTTGTGATGAAAGAACAGGCGGATACAAGAGAAACCGCTTTCTGCAGCCTCAACAGATAACAGGAATTTATACATGAATGATTAGATGTTCAGAAGTACATGTTTAGTTATTGGCTTTAAAATTACACAAATAATTGAGGGAATACGTAGGCTACAGTGAGAAAACTCATGTTGTACGCATGCTTACACACAAACACAGAAAATATGTAGGATGTTGTTGTCCTGGTAGATTGTGAATACATTGTTTTCAGTGTCCAATATCGCATGTGGACGGTAACGTGTAGCCCTGATATCATTTGAGGAACAGGATCTTTGTGGCTTAAACCTTGTTTCCAACAATATCGTTAGACCGACAGCATCGGCTTTTGATTGCGCAACGCTCTGTGTGAGTAACCGGCCCAGCAACAGGTGCCGCTGGGATGGAGATTATTTAAAGTTGCTCTAAAATGGTTCCAGTGCAGCTGAGGGAGGCTGTGAGCCAGGCTGTCTGCCGACCACATGCATGAGTAGAAAGTACAGTGACAGTACTTACTTCCCCCTTCGAAAATGCCAGAATCCAAACTTGACCATCACATGACCGAGGTGGAATTACCTGGCAGTGCGACGCTAATGTCATTCAGACAGTGAATTGATTGATTAACTTCAGACACATTTAGAAACCGTCGTGGGCGCCCATCTTCCTCCGAGGTTCACAGATTCCATCACCAGGAGCCTGACGCACTAATATCAATTGGTTTTTAGGGAAGCCAGAGCTGGTGGACAGGAGAAATTGTGAACGATTTGCATGTTTAAAAGCAGTGCCCTGGCATCAAGTTCAATTGTATTTTTATCACCAGATTTGCATGTACTGTCTCCTTTCTGCTCTGTCCCTCGGCAGGAAGGGAAAGGGGGGCAGTGCTGAGGAGCACTGAAGCAGATCTTCCACGGCTACTTACACAGTTTATGGTTCGCATCAATAGAAAGTGCGAGAAGGGGGAAAATCCTGCTGATGTAACATGGGGCATAAAGTGAAGCTCATGTCATAAGAGTAACACAAGGAAATAATGAAACCGGTGAAAAAGAGGAAATGGCTTTTGCATTGGAACTTGGGCTTTTACCGACTGATATTTGACGTCTTGTGTTGTTTCTAATTTGCTTTTAATTGCATGTCTCTGCTCAGGCTCTAGCATGAGGCTTAGTCTAAGTGTGAGAGGCAACAGGTAGTGGTACACTAAGACCAGACTGCTAAAGCTGTATGTTGCCATCTAGTGGCCACATGTAGCCAAACAGTGTTCGCACAATATGTGTCTTGAGTGTTTGGATTGATACAATTAAGTAAAGTATAGGCGACATTCCGATTTTATAAGTATAAAATTGATAGATAGGTGTCAAAGACATTCAGTGGTACTTTCTGTCTGACTTGTCTGGGTCTTTTTTTATTTGCAGCAATAGCCCTTTCTTTTTCTTTTTCAAGTTTTTCTTTTTCATTTTGTTTTTGTTTTGTTCTGGGACAGGAATAGAAACTGCGTTCTGTACTTGTACTTGGTCAGTATGTCTAGCATTGTCTCGATATATACGTCACAGTGTCGCTCATCTCGATGCGCGCTACAGTCCATTCCCCTCCTTCAATTCCCAAGTAATCCCTTCAGGAAAGGCTGATCATATCTACACACTTTCGTGGACAAATTGTTTATTTGTTATTGCACATACCCTCTGGTGATTACCCTGCAGAATATGCTGCACAGCATTTCACTTTTTTTTTTTTTGCTGTATCTGCAACAAATTTGCTCGAAGCTTGACAGCAGCTCCACTTCTGGATGAGCTTATGCTTTGTTTATCAAATTTGACAGCTCCGCTCTTCTTTGTCGGTCCTGTGCGTTGTTATTTCAACAGTTACAGCTGAGCATAAAGGAAAAGCAAACAGGAAAAAAAGAGATAAGGCGAGAGACTGTTGCCTTCAAAAGAAACCTGAGAGTCTCAGTGGAGGTTGTTAAGGGAAAGTCAGCGGGGAGTTGCACACATTAACGAAGGTTGTGGTCCTGTGGAGGGTGCTTAGGTCAGATCTTTATCTGCAGAGCAGGCATCCCATAAAACCAATACATGCTGATACATACACTAAAGTTACGCTAAATGTGCTGTTTTAAATCTCTCCTCTCCTTTCATCATTCACAAATTTAGGGAAATTGAATATGCACACAGACAGTGATACATCCATATCGACAGTGACGGCTCTAAGTTTAGGCACTGTATTTTTCCTCAAATAGACCTCTGCTTAGAAACTATTTATTGCCAAGTCATTCACGACACGACAGACGGAAATTTCTCTTTGTTTGGACGCAGGCAACACACACACACACACACACCCCCACACACATGCATTTCCAAGACTTTCCACACAGATCCTTGCAACTATGTCTACGTCATCTACACTCAATTACTCACTGACCCTAATTGAATACTTGGCAGAGAGTGCGGGAAGTGATGGCGCACATTGAGCCATCATCAGTCTTGGTCACTGGCCCCATTAGATGTTTTGAGTGACCTATGATGTCATGATGGAGTTAAGTCGGGGAAATTAATGGACAATGTTTCGTGATGAAGATGCTGCTCTTTTTTGCTGTTTTTTTTTCTCCCTCTCTCTCTCTTCGTCTCGCAGATTCTTTAGAGTGGATCCTTGGCTCCGACTTGTCCCCGTGTCCTCTCCGTGGCTCTGTGAGAAACGCAGTAAAAGTTGTTTTTCAGCATTATTTTTGGGCATGAAATTGAGAGAGTTCCGTCAAAGTTTGAGGATGTGAGAGTACCTATTGTGGTTTAAACAAGTGTGTTTCCCTGAGAGAGGGGCTTTTTATTTCACAAGGAAAAAGATTTTCACTAGCATGCAAAAACACAGTGTGAACAAGCAGATATGAGCGGTTACAGTGATTTGACATTTTAAAGCTCAGCAGGACTCAGCAGAACTACATAAAATGTGAAATACTGATTTTCTATGTTGGGCTCGGACGCAATCACCCTCACACTTAACAGGAGTGCATCATTCTGTCATCACATCCTCTGATGACAAAGAATGTGAGTAAATGCAGCCCTGCATGAGTGTGCAAGCCGTTTGTAAGCGGTAAAGCACCAGTCTCACACACACACACACACACACACACACACACACACACACACACACACACACACAGAGTTTTGGTTGCACCATCCAGCCCTCCTCAGTCGTGGTTCCAGAGTTTCTCTGCAGGGCTTGGAGAGGGGACAGCTGTGGCTGAAGATTTATTCCAGCTCTTTTTCCAGCTCCAGCACTGTGGCAGCTGAGCTCTCAGCCTCTTCACTGCATCCTGGATCCAGGAGAAAATGAGTCTGGAGCAGAAGAAGGGGGACCTGGTCCGCCTTCAGCTTCTCCCAGGGGGTGAATTACGATTTCCCGAGTATGTAAAAACTCAGGGAAACAATTCTGAACAGTCATCCATCAGCCCGGGTGTCTGCATCCTCCTGAACAATGTGTGACCCTTCGGCGTGGAGAAGGTCAGAAGAGGGGTTACTTCCACATTCATGCACACACACACACACACACACTTACTGGGAGGCACCGCACCCTACAGTAGAAGGCCAGCATAGTAAACCCCCCCCTGGGAAAATACCTTCTTTCATGTGTTTGGAAAAAATATTTCAATATTCAGAGATTTCATTCACCACATCTCAAAACTCATGTCTGTTTCAGTAGATTTTTTTAATAGAGGCTGAATTTTATTCAAGGCCGATTAAATATCTAACATGTCAGTAGATTATGAATAAACTGTGATATAAAAACATTGCTACAATGTTACAAAAAATGTTACATACAAAAAGCTTGCACTTTTTAAAAGTAAATATATATAAATATATACGACCAGCATGTTATACATATATTTGAAACATACAGGACAATAGATAAGGACATACAAGGACACAAGGATCACAGTGTGTGACCACATGCAAATGAGGTCAGCTTTAATAGATGAAATAAATCAGACACAGTCGTATGGTTGTATATGGATCTATGTGGGTAGGTTAATGTAAAACATCAAATAATAGCAAACACATGTTTCTTATTTAGTGTATTAAAACTTAAAACAAATGTTCAAATTTGTGTACCAATTAGGGAAAAAAGGCAACAAAGATGCATTTTGATCTATTCTTTCAATACTCACGTTTTATCTTTTTTTTTCCCAGACTGCTTTTGTTCTCTAATCTTCACAGAGGTTTATGACCACATTTCGTGATGGCTTTTTCATTACAGTATAGTTTCCCCCGAGGTAGCAATCATGCATTCAGAGCAGCTGAAATCTCTCATCCTCTTTCTAATCTGACAAAATTCACAAAAATGAGAAGGAATAAAAGCTTTCGCCTGTGATTACGTGGTCTATTTCAAGTCGCAAAAAAAAAAGTGCCCGCTCCCTGTGAACCTTAGTGTGTAAAATCTGAAACTGTGAGAACACGCTGAACACAAACAAGGCCTGGATTCAATGTATCCTGAGACGTGCATTTCTCAGGGGGTCCGTCGATGACCCCGGCAGTGCATGTGAACTCATCATTGGTCTGATGGTCGTTAAGCTGGGCTGATAGGTGAGGAGGTTTATAGCGCTGTGTGGACCGAGTGGCAGCGTGTGGAGGGATGGGATCTATCTGTATCTCTGTCTGCGATCCTGACAGCTCTGGCTTTAGTCTGCACCCAGACCTCCTACATGCATGTCTCACTGTTTACTGCCCTCGGCCTCGCGCTCCTCCCACCCCACACATCTATCATTGCAGCAGGACCACACGCACATACATGACATGCACAAACACAAACACCACACGTGCAGACGCACATAAACTAAAGGCAAAGGTTATTGTCTCTCGATCGTAATCTTCGGTTAAAACAAAGCCATCATTCTGACCTGAGCGCGACCACCTTGCAATTATCCCTTAAAGAAGTTAAGTTGGGCAAATATAGAGTTACCTTGGAAAAATATACCCGCTTTAAAACACAACTGGTTCTCACAGGGACTCACACATTCTATCTCAGACCTTAATACCGAACGCCCCCGGTGCAGATGTGTCGTAGGGAGATAATTTGGAGCTCATTCCACACGCAATTTCCTGTAATAAAAGCAGTTTGAGATGATGAGCTATGAGAGAGCTGATGCCAGCTGGCGATACCCTGGACACCGGGGAATTCTGCCTACGTCTGAGTTCAGAAAATGTTTTGTCACTGATGGACATTCCCCGGGCCTCAGAAATGTAATTGTAGCTAAGTGGTTCCTATTCTATTTGGTGTTTAAACCTCGTGTGCGCGTTTTATCGCAAGAGCACATTCTGTGCTCATGTGTTTATTGCCTGTGTTTGTGTGTACAAAACTCTGTGTATTTATGTGTGTTTGGATGCAATCGGGGCGCTTTTACACCATCCAGTAGAGAAAAAGGGGAGTTTTAGATGCTGAAAGACCGGGAATGAGAACACCCCCCCGCCCACTCCTTCCCAAACTCCTCCACCTCCAGCTTTCATTCTTGCTCTGTCCATCTATCATTAGTCAGCTCCCAGCCCGTACGCGCTCTAACCAGAACCCTACCTCTGACCCCAAACCCCAACCTGCCTTTGACTCTCACCCTTCCACATTGGGAGGCTTCCTGGGAGAGCTGGAGCTGCACTTTGCTCACCTTCTCTCTGTCTCTCTCTCTCTCTCTCTCGCTCTCTCTCTCTCTTTCTCAGGAAATGGCTTCTATCTCTGACTGCATGCATACTTGCGTGATGTTTTTACTTTTTTCTCCTTGCCCTTTCTATCACTCCGCTAACCCCTACTGCTCTGTGAGAGCATCCATCTGTTGGGCCGGGGAGTGGAGATCCTCCTGCTTATTTACACCTCTCACGCAGCACAAAGTGAAGAGGGTGGAGGACTTTACTTGGAAGAAGAAGTATTTTGTTCCCGTCTTTGGTGCCTCGCGTACAGGATGACCATAAACAATTACACCGCATTTAAATGATCGGGCGTCAGTGCTCTCTGGTCTTTTGTAGGTCACTTTTGAGTTTTGTTTTTCTTTACATGAACTGTGTTTGAGACGTTACAGCTCGTGTGTCTTCATTCATCACGTTGGTGTAGCATGCCAACATTTTGTAATTACATGGTGTCTCAACATGTCCCAAGTGGGTAAGATAATGGATGGATGGACTATAATGGCCACTATCGAAATCAACATTATATTTCAAACAGCGTCATCTTTTTTGGAAACAGAGATCCTTTTTTTCTTTAGAAAAAAAAATCCAAAAATTGAAAACTGTCAGTGGTTTTTCTTTTGAATTGTCATTTCAAAAGTAGAGTAAAGATGGGGGCTGTTGCTGATGCAGATACACATATGATTAAAATGAAACTTAACTTGCTTTCATTTACTTTAATGAAACTTTATGAAACAGAAAATTCTCCCTCTCCATCTCTCTTTCTCTCTTTCTTTCACTCACTCCCATGAACACATTAAAACAAAGAGGGAAAGAGAAAGAGACTGTTTTGATATCTTTCTTGGGCCTCAGAGGGATAGCCAGGGCCAGTAGATTGTTGTCTTACATGAGCCTTCGCACCAGGTCATACAGACAGGATGTTGATAACATCCTGCAGAACTCCACCTCTCTCTCTCTCTCTCTCTCTCTCTCTCTCCCTCGTTTTTCGCTTTATTTACTTGCTTTCTTGCCGCCACCATCCAACTTCACATACACACAAACACAAGGTAACGATTCATCATTAACAAAAAAAAAAAGAAAATCAAGCAAACAGAAAACAAAGGAACCATGATGTGTCATCTAAACTGTGACTGAAACAGGTATTTTTGTGACTGATCACAAAACAGGTCTGGAGATAGTTTCCATTTACTGAATCATCCAGTGTCATCAATCTCTGAGCCCCCTCAGGAGCATTTGGCTCATGTTGGGAAATGCTGAAAATTCCCATTATTGGTTAATTTGTTACAGTTTCTTTCTGACTGTTGGTGCTTTGCTCCCACTTAATCCAAAAATTATTGAACCTAATCAGTACCAAAGGGACATTAGTTATGTCAAAGGGCAGTGATTGTGAGCACAAAACGTCAAGACTAATGATTTATTTCAGCTGAACATTCATGTCCATTCATTATACAGTTACTAAACCTTTGGTTTCCACTTAAAAAATCTTCCTACATTTGTTAAAATTATTAAATCTCAGGTGTAAATCGTTTCATGTTTTCACTGATTAAGCTTTTCCAGACCTGAGACAGCAACATTTCATGACATCATGGAAGTTTTCTAGACATCTCGATGGCATCGTCTCATTCAAAGAAGAAAAAAAATCCCCTGATTTAGCCTGGCATCTTTGGTTTCTTTTGAAACTGCCTCTTAGAAAGAAACCTGATTGTTTTGTACAAACTTGGCATTTCAAAGGAATTCTCTGAGTAATCTTTGTAATCATCTTGTTTCATTCACCTGTGTGTTTCCCTTTGCTGATTTCACACAGCCAAGAGCCTCTCTGTGTGAAGTCTCCAGTCTAAGCTTGTTAATTGAGTGAATCAACAGCTCTCGGTGGTGTTGTATAGATTTGTCCTCCATTCCCCAGCATTAGACTGAGTATGGGGGTTATGCCATATACACTTACACACCTCTCTCGATTTGGCCACCCTCCAGCGTACTTAGGGTCCGTCCTGCAGGCAGGATCCTCCAGCCCTGATTACAATACTGTCAGTGAGTGACAGATGGAGGCTCTGAGGGGCTCTATCTTTAGCTCCAGGGTAAGGCCTCCACTACTCCTGCCTGCACTTGGCTCTTGAGGGAAGAATGGAGGGAAAGACGGAGAAGCTGATGGAGGGTGAAAATAAGCCACTGCATGGGAAGAAAGCCACCTATGTTATGGCAAGCTGCGTTTTTTCAGAAGATGCGAGGATTACGGAGGACAGGTCGCTTAATTCATGACAGAATGAAATCTATAAGACGGGATAAAAGAAGCAGCTGTGAGCTCCTATAGCCTGCGATACGTATTCGAGTGAGTGCTTCTTTTGTGTGTTCGCTCCCAGCCGCTGTCAGAGTTATATTGCTGTCAAGTGAAGAAGACAGAGCAGCGTTTACCCAGGCCTCCCCCTGTCTGAGCACCTCCCCTCTCAGGCCTCTGTTGGTTTAACCCTGGTGGGCAGCAGCCAGGCCTGACAGCACCCAGACACTGTCACCAGATTTATGGCTGGGGCTGCGGGAGGAGAGGAGATGACCACTCAGATCTGACCCCTGCCATCTTATCGGCCGCTCATCAAGTAGTAGACAACACTCAGACTCATCGTCTTTACTCATGCGGAGGAAACCGCAACGAACACGGTTAGTCAGAGGAGTTAACTTAGCTGGTGACATATAGTGGCAGATTGGAGTTTAATAGAGAATATATTTCTAAGCAAAAACCACCAAAGCATTTTGAGTTTCACTAGGGCCACAACAAAACATTATTTTCGTAGTTGATTAATTTGTTGATTGCTTTTTCCATTCATTCATTAGTTGTTTGGTTAGAAAATGATGCCATGAAACAGTAAAAATGGTCGATGCCAGTTTCACAAAGGCCAAGATAAGGTCTTTACCGTAATAACAGTATTGAACTGTAAAGCCTTTTTTCATACGTTCTCACTTTCATTTTCTGTTGCTGACTAAAATATCTGTTTTTGACACAATTTTTACACAATTTCTAAAATCATTTTTTCATTAATAGAATTTTAAGATAGTTCATTAATCTATTATTCTAACAGTCAATGTACTGATTGGATGTTGCAGGTCTAGTAATAACTAAAACTTTCCATACCATAGCATATCAACACTTACAGTAAGTATATAGATCAGGTTTTAGTGTTTCTGTCACATTTGTGTGAAGTGACAAATGAACATTTCCCATCTTATCTGAGTGTGATGATTAAATAAACTGTAGCTCTGGAGGGCTATACGTGTGTCTACATGTCAGGATCACTCTCTAAAAATTGTCGATCATCTTCGATTGTTCCGTCTTGACCTAGCTGGTCTTTCTGCGTTGCAGGACCCTCTCTGACCTGCAGGGGGAGTGCTGCACAATGCTATAGAACCGCTGGAGTGACCATAATCCACAGCACCCCACTTGAGCAGACTTTGAAAAGCAACAGTAACCCCATAATCAATATCCACTCAACTAAACACCAGACACGACATGAAACCAGGAAGTAGTAAGATCTAAAAGCA
Source organism: Karalla daura (assembly GCA_029224185.1). Lineage (NCBI taxonomy): Eukaryota > Metazoa > Chordata > Actinopteri > Chaetodontiformes > Leiognathidae > Karalla > Karalla daura. The sequence goes on from CM055190.1 coordinate 22,450,564, forward strand.
GAGCCGGAGACATCTGAAACGTATTTCAGCAAAGCTGTCAAAAATTAGGACTTTATGATGTGAAATCCAAGTTCAATCAACCATAGTGGATATTATACGTATACCTGGTGATTTCTTTTCCGAACCCAAAGAAAAAGAAACATTTTTCCAGAGAGGTCACCACAGAACATCTTTCAAAACAAGCATCAGGCTGGGTTTAAGGTGATGTAAACACAGATCTATTTCTGTGGCTATGACACACCACGGTTTCTCTGGAAAAGGAGCAGCAGCCCAACATTACAACAAAGAAAGGCCACACAGACAGTGGTGGTTAGAGCATCTCTCTGGACCCACACATGGTCAGACGGACGAATAAAGAAATGATGGGACCGAGCATCATAGCCAAGTACAGTAAACACACAGAAATAGTATTAAGGATACGTACAACTGTACAACTGAGCAGGTTTATGTAATCTCACGTGCGCATGTGCTAAAATGTATGCATGTGAAGTATACGCGTACGTATGACAGTCGATTAAAGTGGTGGATAATGTAAGTGACAGCAAAGACAAAGATTTAACTTTGCGTGCGTTTCAGATTTTCCCAAGAAGTGCTTCCATGGCGGAGAATAAAGCAGGGAGAGAAAAACATTGTGGAGCAGTGGAGCGTAAGAAACGAGCCAGATCACTGTGGTAAAGTCACCCTGACACGGAGACACAGAACAGACAGAGCTCCCACTCATAAACTCAGCAGTGAGGCTTCAGGGATGTGGCACAAACCAGCCTGCAGTGACACACACACACACACACGGAGTGGAGCAGCATAGGCCAGTAAATCCAGAGGCTGTAACACATCTCCAGGTGTTTTATCAGTAGTCTGACTCCTCTGGCCGCCAGGATCGATCAGGCAGCAGACGGCTGAGGGCAGGCGTCAACCACGCACTCCTCCTCTTGGTGAATGATGGCCCACCCAATTTAGTCCATCAATCAGAGGATCGGGTGCCAAAAACACTCTTCCCTAATCCAACAACCAACCCTCCCGTGCCAAACACACAAACATATCACAGCAGATCTCGCTCGGCCGACCGCGCCGTGGCTGCTCTCCAGAGAGTAAAGGTGAGCGCGGGGTGTGGTGGATGGTACACACAGTCACACACAGACACTTACGGTAACCAACATGTCGTCAGCCTAGAGGCAATCTGCCCAAATCATTCTTTTGGGATTTTGGAAAAGAAGAACGTAAAAAACGTCAAAAACCTAAGTTTCCATAGAATGTTAATGGTAACTTTCACCAGATAAGCAAGTTAAAAAATGGTGTCCATAAAAATTGCATAACAAATAAAAGTAACTTGTGCAAGTCTTTAGAGTCAGCTTGATTCAAGCAGAATTGGCATGGCGATATAGGAATATTAAAAACAGGGATGAATGATCCGTTACTGATATGAGATATCAGCATTGATATAGACTCTAATTAGCTAGATAGTGTTATTAGATAATGGGGCTGATCCAAGTTAAGTTACTTGTTAACTCTGTTTCAGCTGCAGTGCTTTATGTTCTAATTTGATTTTTTTTTTCAAACAAATCTTAATTTGATTACTGTTTATTTAGTATGATTGATCTAGTCAGGTATTTCAACAACAAGTAATAATTTGACATATTCTTATACTTATTTTTGTATATTCATTTGTAACACTGTATCTTACAAAGTCAGGAAAGTAGCATTTGAGTCTGTTCCATATGGCAGGGTATGTAGTTCATAAAATCAATAGTGACATCAAATCAGTATAGATAGAGCCCTGATATCAGGATGAAAAAACTCAGAAAAACCTACAAGCATTCTGACTGGCTAAGAGCATAAGCAATTATACAGGGTGATGCAGCAGTCTTAGGAAGAGTAGCTCGCCTTATATCTCAATTGCCCCCCCCAAAAAAGAGGTAGGCAGGTATGCTATTAGGTGATTTAGGTGGCAGGTCGTGGAGTTTGAGAGGACTGGCTCATTCTAACATGATCTGAGAACAAATTTTTGTTGCTCAACATCTGCAAAACACGGCGATGCTTCACTATTATCTCCATCACTCCGTACATATGTGGGAGTCGGAAGATAAAAAGTAAGAAGTGCGCAATACGGGTGCGTATGTCCGTGGCTCATGATGTGTCTGATTCTGGGTCGTCTCCAGTGTGTTTTTTGGAGCGTCCAGTTTCAGCTGAGTCAGAACTGATCAGCGTGTGAGGCCCGATCCTGCTGAAGGCTCGTCCTCTGGGGGAGGCAGAGGAGCTATAGATCATGTGAAGACACCTCTCAGGGCAGGTCAAACACTCAGCGGAGGCATAGAATTACCGAGGATAGATCAGTCGTAGGAGCACCAAATCACAGATGAGACAATGCCTATTTCTCAAGTCTTGGTTGTTTTTTTTAGCTCCAGTACAATTCCATTGTTGAGCCAACGTTTAATGGAAGCTGAAAGGTAAAAATGCCTCCAGACGCACACTAACGATGACTAACTGGCCACAAAAGCGTCATCAGATTTACAAACAGATAGAGGAGACCGTATTTCAGAGATGCTAGCAGTGACAGAATCCCCTCCCGAAAAACTCTGATTACATCTCTCTGTGCCCGTGAGAGAAATAACTTCGGCGTGACAACATTCAGCAGCTACAGCACGGACTCAGGGGGACAAAGCCTTCCGTCTAAACCGGGGGAAACACAGATCATGATGATAAGATTATAGCAGAGGTGTCCGGGGGAGTTGGTACGGTCCATTATCAACGGTAACTCTGTGGTAACTCACAGAACGACCTGTCTGCTTTTCTTCCCGGCTTCCTGTCACAGCTCCCAGTGTTCAGGCCCAGCTTCTGGTTTGTTTCCACCCAGTTTGGGTCAAGTGTGACGCACATTTGAGATGGTTAGAAAAATAATTGGTGGGTTTTTTTTTTATTGCGGTGGTGTCGTCCCAATACTAAAGAAACCCTGCAAAGTTCCTATTTAAGTCTCCTGCCTGCACTCACAGATTGTGCAACAGCAGTTTGGCCAAGAGACCAGTGCTAACACCAGACAGGAAAAGGGCTATGACTCGGTGTGTCTGTGGGCAAAGCTGGAGGGAAACCGGTCAGTGAAAGGTCCTCGGTATTTTGAGACTCTGGGACAAGATTGATAGTCTTGATAAAAGCCTCATTAATCTCATCAAAACACAGGACATTTACGTGTTTACGGTGACACAAATGGAGTATCTCAAGTTTTGCAGCTTAGCATGTATTAATAGCTTTCCTATTATTTAATAAAACATTTTTGCATTTATTTAAGATTTGTCTGTTATAACTTGTTTTAACATATGATGTGATGTTATTGACATTCAGCTTTGAAGTTAGAATTATATGTATGCACCATATAACATGTAACAACAGCTAAATATTGTATTTGTGCATGTATGTATTTGATTTTACAGTAACAAGCTGTTTCACAATATTGCACTAGTGCCACTTTTGTATCTGAGGTTGTTGGTGACTTATTTGTCTTAATCTTATTTTATCATTTCCTATTATCTTTTATAGCTCTATTTTTACATTGTATGTAGGATATACATTTCAATATGAGATAATATGTCGCTGCCTATATATACAATAAAGACTGATTTTAAGAGCAATAAAAACTTTGAGCTTGATGGCAAAGTGTCCACCATGACAAAATGACATGAAAACAGAAACAGGTTTCACTTATTATTTACTTATTTTGCTATGTGTTCATCCAAATATTCATATGTGAGTCACCGGGCCAGTAGTCAGTCCTCACAGCCGAGGAGTCGTGACTTCTGTTAGAGGAGCTTATTCATTTATCAGCCGTGTTGTTATTGCACTGACACGGCGGGTTAGCAGTTCAGATAATGCAATTTATAAGCACGAGCAAAAACAATCTAATAACGCTGGATCGTGCTGTGTTTAGACATGCATGCGCGTCCTTGTTTGTGTACATGTGATTGTGTGTGCACGCCTGCATCTCCGTGTTTGTAGCCAAGACGTATGTGTGTGTGTGTGTGTCTGTGTGTGTGTGTGTGTGTTAAGCTTGCTTGCTTATATTCCCCCTGCAGGGATACTGATAGTCCTTCAGATAAGCCCCATCTCCATTTACAATTACAGCTCCTGAGATTGAGTCTTTTTTCTCTAATAAGTAAATTACCTCTAATACCTTCGGTGCTGTACTTGGCTGCTCTCAGCCTGGACAAACCCTCATGGAAACCAGATGTTGCAACAGTCTGCCAGCACACACACACACACACATACACACATACACACACACACCAGCTAACGTATAGTGGGGCAGTGCACAACAGAGGCACAGACTCTCAATGGATGTGATAAGTTTTCAACCATATTTTTTTTCAGCCTAATTTAAGGTCCATGATGAAGCCCAAATGTCACCTTATTTCACTCACCTCTTCCTTTTCAATGCAACTCATGCACCAAGTGCATAATATAATGCATAAATTAATGCAAATATGCACCAAGTATGTGTGCAATAATTTTACCCATACTGGGGGTATTATCATGTCTGTCTATTTTGCAGCATCTTTGCCATGCAAATGCTGTCAATTTGGCACTGTGTGTATTTTATACTGTGTTTTTGTTTGAAATATCTTCATTAATTATATTAGGATTTATTTTTGAAGATCAAACACAGCACCTTTTAGTTCTCTTTGCAATTCTGTCATACTTGCTGCAAGTCTTGTTGTTTTGCAATGACAATATAAGCTTTCCATTCTATTCTATTCTATTCTATTCTATTCTATTCTATCCTACTTTCTCTCTGCTCTGCCTCTATATTTTCTCTCCTGTCACCACTGCTCCTGTCCTTTTATCAGTGTGGCCAACTTTTTCCCCACTGGACACATTTTTTTTCCGTGCAATAACAAACACAGTCTTGGAGTAGGTGTGGACCAAATCCAATTGGTTAATGAACGTATCAATCGATCTTGGGGTGTAGCGGGAGGAGGAGACCTCCCGGTGATCAATAGTTCCACCTGGAAGACGTATTTATCCGCACGGCTTGTTTGACAGTCCTCGAGAGCTGTGTATCAATAATGTAAACAGCGAAAGGCTGTTAACTATTGCTAATGATATATCCTCGGTTTACAGATGTATCCATCAGTGGCTGACGATAACTTCTGCCTTTGGACATCGGGGCGAGAGGGTTAAAACTGGTACCATATGTGGTGCTCGAGGTTAGACCATGGATATGTGTGTGTGTGTGTGTGTGTGTGTGTGTGTGTGTGTGTGTGTGTGTGTGTGTGTGTGTGTGTGTGTGTGTGTGTGTGTGTGTGTGTGTGTGTGTGTGTGTGTGTAAGGTGGAGGTTTGAGAGAAGAGAGGGAGGTCCGTGGATGTTCACACCCACTGGTCGTGTTGTGCCATGTGTGTAAGTGAATGTGTTGTTTCATATGGTTTCCAAAAATACAGCGGTATGGACACACACACACACAGACACACATACACACACACGCACATAACTCGAGCGTACGCAAACACACAGCGTGACGCGGTGAGAAAGCAGGGGCTGACCTCCATGGACGTCGCTGTCTCTGACCCTTACCTGTTTCTGTGGGTTTTACAGGCGGCTTCACACCGCCGTGTCATGCATGGCCACACCGAGGGCCTCCCAACACTGAGCCTTTGTAACAGCCACGGCAGCGCGTGGGAAGAGCCCCGCGCCACACACACACATACACACACACACACACACACACACACACACACACACACACAGCACGCTGGGCTCGTCTGTGTATATGTGTGCACCCACTCAAAGACACACTCCGTGTGGTTTGCAGGTCCGATCTTACCTTAGACTTTATCGTTACGTAACGTGTCCTTCATCATGTTTTTCACTTCAAGACGCCAAACCACTGATTTGATCGGTATAGATTTAGTGTATGGATGGATTCATATAATAAGACACATATAGAAACAGTACAACCATCAGTAATTATTACCTTTTTATCACACTCCAGACTTGTACATTGATCCTTATTCAATTATATGGTTGAAATTAGTGGTTTTGATACTTGAAACAGAATTTTTTAAGCTTTTTTTACATTTCAATTTTATTTTGACTCTATTTGAAAGACCAGGTTGCAAAAACGGAAAATTATGCTTTTATTAGTGTTAAATCACTATTTCACATCAGTCTAATCAGACTTTTAACGACATAAATCCCCATCTAAATTTTGGGCCTATAATATAATACAATTTTTTTGTGTGATATCAACCACCTGCAAACATGGTAAAGATACGAACTGACCTGTGGATTTGACCTGTGCAACACCCAATCTCATTGCTTGAACAGCAATGACTCTTCTGTCAAGCTTAATTTAGCCTCGAGGGCTAAACAACCAGTGTGAGAGAAGCCCATTAACCTCAGCTGACACCAGCCTGTAGTTTGTGTATTTCATTTGATGCTTTAGTTTGTCTCCTTTGCATTTGTCTCTTTGATTAACTTGTCTGTTCTGTCTGCGTGTTGATGTGTTTTGTGGAATTTAAAGCTTGTGTCTGTGTGACTGGACGTCCTGAGAGGAGGACAGTGGTCTGTGCTCTGGAGCAGCGCAGGGCAAATGATGCCCATCTGGAAACAATTGCAGAAGCTGAAGCCCTGCAGCTACAAGAGCTTCTAGCCTCCTTATCCTCCATTCGCATGGCAAAGCCTCTCTTTCTTTCTTTCTCTCTTTCTCTCTCTGGCTCTGTCTCTGCCCTGCTCCATGCACCACAGAGATTCATACAAGCCATCATGGTAAATAGAGGTCTCACGCAGAAAAGCTTTCACCAAGTGACTGACATGATGACATGTCATACACACACACACACACACAAACACACACACACACACACACACAAACACACACACACACACACAACTTACACAGTCTTGAATACACACACACTCACATCCCTGTTATTGGCAGCATCTCTTCCATTCTGACCCCAGAGGGAAGTGGTGGACCGGGCTCCAGATCCCTATCATCACAGCCCCTGAGACACTGAGCTGATTGTGTGTATGTGTGTGTGTCTGCGCGTGTGTGTTTGTTTGTGTGTCTGTGTGTGTGTGTTCAGGTATGTGTGTGTGTGAGTGAGAGAGAGAGGTGGACATAGAGGAGCCCTGAGGCCACAGGAAATCCACAGAGACAGACAGACTGAGAGAGTGAAGCATGTCAGAGAGAGACGGAGAGAGAGAGAGAGAGAGAGAGAGAGAGAGAGAGAGGGAGAGAGGGAGAGATGGGGGAGAGGGAAAACCGAGGGGAATAAACGTGGAGTGAGTTTGTCTGACTAGTGTCTCTCTGAGACTAAGAAGTGCTTTGATAGATTAAATGTGGGGTTAATTTAATCCATTGGCGCACAGAGTGACATGCGATAGGGTCGATTTCCTTTCCAATCAGATACCAAGTAACAGCGAATACAATTCTGATTCTGCATTCAGAAAGGGTAAATAAAAAGCAGGTGAAACCCTGTCAAATAAGACATCAGGCAATCTACCCTTCAACGAAGTGAAAAGTTGCAGTTCGTACCTTTATACTGTTGTTTATTGTAGCATTTTCTTCTTTCATCACCAGGTTTTATTTAAACTAGATCCCAGACATAATGATATACTTTCTAGTGAAGATGCTGACAATAGAACACACATTTACCCTTAATTGCTTCGTTCGGGTATCTGTATTTTCATATGAGAATCTATCATAGAGCTTTTTGAAATCACAAGTACTGATATTTGAGCATCGATCTGCACTACACCAGTGTTAAGAGAGTGTGCAGATGTGAGGGTTCTCACTGTCAATCATCCACAACATCATCACGGAAAGACGACCATCTGTCTGAAGTGATGGTTCCTCTGGCAGATCTGTTGGGCTCAGTGTGTTTATTTATGTGTAGCAAACCTCTAAATACAAAGTATTATATGAAACTTTCAGTGAAGCTGAACTGAAATAGATTGAGCCTCTCTTCATGTCGTCTGATGCTGACATCCTCTTTTAGTCCCGGGTGAGTTACACTTCCCTCATTCTCCTGCAGAGTTGCTCATGTGAGTGTGGATCCAGCAGCCCGGCAGTCGGAGCAGCCTCTCATGACTCGAGGCTTTATGCCTCACACTACTCCGTCCTGGCTTTGGTTGTCCAACTATTTAAATCTATTGAAACTTTATTGGGCGAAGCAGCCGACCCGTGTATGTTTCCCCTTGTGAAAGAGTTGCTTTGTAGCGCGGAGCAGCCGGGCCCATCCACGGCCCCCTCAACGCGTCTCGGCGGGATGCCGTTTTCCCCTGGCTGCGTCGTTTTTTTTTTTTTCTCTCTTTTTTTCTCATCTCGCCATATTGTGATTTCATTCAGGCTGCTCCTGCGGCCTTTAACAGTTCACTTCCACTCGCAGCGTAGAGCCCTCGTCGCCGCCCGCTCTCGTTTCACGAGACCACCCACCCACACATTCATCTGCTGCCTCATTCACTCCTTTCCACTGTCTCTTTTACAGGAGTACAAATGCACACACACACACAGGCACACATGTATGTGCACTGGCGCACACACTATCCAAACACAACAATCTTCGTCCTTGCATTAATCCCCCATGATGGGAAAAATAATACAGAGGGGGGGGGGGGGGGGGGGGGGGGGGGGGGGTCGGTCAATAGAGAGTGGAAAGGCTGCGTCTCCGACACTTCCCTGTGTGGTTTTTCCTCCCAAATCTAACAGTGGATCTATGTCCCGTCTGTCTCTGTCTCCTGATTACTGTCACTGGGCTCAGCCTGGGGACCAGACCAGTCCCACCAGACGTTTACGTTTTAGTGCCTTAATCCCTCAGTCCATTGTCTCTTTAAATGTCTGACCCCTCCATCTACAGCCCAAAGATGGGCCGGCATTTCCTGGGGGGGGGGGGCATTAGCGGCAGTATGGCGACCACTGCCTCTAATCTCCGTGTTAAAGGGTCACTTCACCCAAATTCAGCATGCAAAATATTAATTCAACTCACTCCCTGTTGTTTATATTAACTGCTGGTGAAAGTGCTTGTGCATAGCATTAAAAAAAACACAATGAGTGAAAGTTTCCGCCTGACTGAGGATGTTTTTCCATTAATTTCATTTATTAAAAGAGCTGTAAAAAGAGTGTTGTTTTGCAATATCCAGTACTTTGCACAGAAATGCTGCTGCTGCTGAATCATCTCTATCTCAAACAGACCGCTTTAATTCAAAATATATCTGTCACTTTTTATTATTTCATATAGTATGAGAGAAGGATTTTGCAATGGACACATCATTAACAAAGTGGGAAACGATACCTTTCTTGATCTAAAATAAATACAAAACATGAATTTGAATCAATGGGTCTCACAATTTCTGCCAGTCATCAAAATGTGGTTAAGGAATAATGTCTAATTCTAAAATATAAAAAATTGCTGTAAATGTAAGTTATATTTGGCTCAAATGCAACTTATGTAACTTATAACAGTGTTATGCTGTGGAGTAAGTCCAGCGGATTCTGGGCAGGAGGGATACAAATTTTTTGCTTCCTGGTTCAAAAGCTAGATTAGAAATGAGTACATGTTGAGAGACATGAAAACACACAGCAAGCCACCCACAGAGGGTTTTAGAGCCAGGCTGGATATCAGATAGATGGCAGATCCTCTAAAGCTCTAAAACTGAGCTTGCAAATTACCATCACCTCCTCCTGCCTTTCACATGCATACCTTTGTCGAAGCCCACTCTTTCCTTCCCTCTCTCTCTCGTTCTCTCTCTCTCTGACACGCAGACTCTCAGGTTACTCTGTGTAGCTTTTGCATGGTTTACAAGACAGTTAAGTCTGGAGAAAGCCTTGTAACTAAGACAGGAAGACCAGAGTTGTTCCTGAAAAAACTTCTCTGCAAAATTGTTTTTACTGGCAGTCAAAAAGAAAGACAAAAAATGAAAAAGCAAAACGGTTCATTCAGCCCCCCATCTTTTTCATTTTTTTAATCCAGAAAAATGTCTAAATTTATTGAATACCGAAAGCCTCAAGAATAAAGCCTGATGTTATTTCAATTGATTCTGAGGACTGAAACTGTCATGACAAATTTAGCCTTGTACATTTAATGTAGTTAAATGTACAAGGCTAAATTTGTCAAGTGGGAAATGTTTAAATTTCCTAATCTTATTAATGCCCCACACACAGGCCAAGAATAAAATACAAAAGGTACAAAAAAAACTTCTGATCCGACACTTACATGACTGAATTGATTCAATTGATTACATTGATTAAATTACATTTATTAATGTGGAAAACAGAGGTCACCTAAACTTAATGTGATCTGAGAGTGAAAGTAAAATATTCCCCATGAGTCGACCTCAACAAATATTGTCTTGTTTCTCCTGCTTTGTATAAAATTGAACATTGAGGTAAAACATGCATGTTAGGGTTATAATAAGTCTTTATAGTTCCCAGCACTTAATTTGATGCATCCTGAAATGTGATACGGCCGGACTGAGAAGCTGCCTTATACAATGCAAGGAGGCCTGGCCTTAAGATGACACCAGTTACCACTTACGTAAAATGATGTTCAACTATTCACTTCCTGCCTCACTTAAACCCTCTGACTTTCTGTGTGTGTGTGTGTGTGTGTGTGTGTTGCATTTTCTGCACATTACGTTGGTCTGAGCGTGGAGGAGTTCTCAGGTGTTCCAGCGAGTTTATGTGGCGCGTATGCTGGTGCGTGTGTGCATTTTCTGGCCTATGTGAGCGTGACAGAGAGAAGATAGAGAGACAGTACCTTGTTAGGTAAATTGTTTGACATTCACGTGGAAGATGTGATAAACAGGAAACCGGGAGACCCCCCACGGTGTCCCACAGCCACACGCCAGGGTCACACCAAACATCCCCAACGTAAACACGTCTGATACATGGACATTTATAGTTATCAGGCCTGTCAAAACATCAAAGCGTAGCACGAACACTGTCTGTTTGCGTAGAAAAACGCTTTTACTGACTCATAAAACTCTGACAGCTGCGTACTTCCTCGCGACCCCTACTTACTGTACTTTTCGAATTATAAAACAGCAAACATGAATCCAGGGGCCTGAGTGGCCAAGACATTTGATGCTAACTTGTTCACCAGTTGAAATCGTTCCTCATTGCTCATTTTTGTTTTAATTACTGTATTATAATAGATATGTGCAAAATCAAAAGTATGATTCAAGTTTATAAAAACATCAACACCTATCCATATTTCAATCCTTGTGTTTATTGTTGCTTGGACCCCCTTCCCAAAGTCAGAACAGTTTTATAGATTTTATTTTCTCAACTCTGAAACCTGAGGCAAAGTCAAAGAGCGAGGCATAAACGACATGTTTCTGTGCGTAGTACATCACTCTGGCAGTCATGTGGTAAATATTGTGTTTCCTGTCTCCTCCTTAACTGTTTTGGTAATTGGCTTGTGTTAACCCTGTGACCCAGTGACTGCAGCGCCAGGCCTGGCCTGTGTGACTGTGTGTGTGTGTGTGTGTGTGTGTGTGTGTGTGTGTGTGTGTGTGTGTGTGTGTCCTATGAGACCTTCACAGAAGACCTTCACAGAGTATTGCACACACACACACAATAATTTGATTACTGTTATTGATGAGATGATGGAAGTAGTTCAGAGCAACTACTTCAATATTATGACATGTATTTAATAAAATTAATATCAAGTTATAGGTGATATCACATAACCGGGGCTGTTTTTACTAGTTAACTCAATCGAGCATTTTTCGTTCTATATTTTTCATCTGCAAAGTTGTTTTTGTTTCGACTTGTGCTTCATTTTCCAATAAAACATACATAATTCATAACACTGATAATAAATTGTATAATGCACAATATGTATCTATATCCATAACTTCCTTTTTCATTTTTTTTACCATTATGTCACTGCTGTCCTCCATGAATGTGTGTGTAAAACCAATACTGCAACAATACTTTGCAACACCTCTCTGACATATGTGCAGAGCCAAAATAAAATAAATCAGTGAGTGAAATATCGCACTATGATGGACGGATGTAAAAAACATTACACTGTTATAATTTTGGATAAACATGAGCACATTCTTACATGTGCCTGAAAAAAAGGAGCAAAAATGAAAAATGAAGATGCCTGGCACAGAGGTACCCACCGAGTCGCATTACACAGCCATTTTGTGACAGTTTTAATGTCCGGCAGCATTCACCTGAATCAGATTATATACCACAACATCTGACCCTGAGTCAGATCTTGCTCTCTGGAGGTCGCTCCACGCTGCGCAGTGCCAGCTAAATGCACGTTTGTAACCCTATAATGTCAAATTGTAACTTGGCTCCGAGGTCCTGGCTCTGCCGTGATTTGTATTTTCCATGTCACGTACATGAGGAAATAAATTATTGTAACTAAATGCCATGATTACGAGTAAACATCTACTGTGTGGGCATGTACGTGTGTGCATTCATTTAGAGAGCTCGGGGGCTGAGAGTGGGGCCAGTTAGCGCTGCTGAGTGGTTGGAGATACAGAACAAAGGAGTAATTAGAGCGCTGCTCTGCGCTGCCCTTTTGTCCTGGGAGGCTGATTAGATTGGCTGCGACGTGCTAACAGGCAGAGAAACCCCTCTCGTTCCTCCTCCTCTATACCCCCGTCCGCTCGCTCTGGCTCTGCAGTCAGCTCGTCACAACTTGTGACTAAAAAAGGCACCAAATAAGAATCCGTCTCTTGAGGATGGACTAAATATTGATTGCAATTTACCAGAAACACTTGAAGAGTCTCGTCTGTGTTAATAATAATGTAAAATCTTTCCTCTTGAATGGTGACAAGGAGCATTCATCAAATGTTAAAATGTCTGGGAGTCTCCAGAAAGCACTCGCATTCACGCATAAATACAGTGAGTGTTTATCCATGACAACAAATGAGTAATTGGGCAGTAATTTAAATGAACTCTATAAGTAGGTAGTGTAATAACATGGGGAACAGAGACTGAGTGTATAAATTATATCAGAATCACAGTCGTGTTTGTTGCCAGTTTTCCAACTTATTTATCCAGCTATGAGGAATTTGTTTGGGTGTTTGGTGCAAACACAAGCAAGATGAACTGCAAAAATTCAAATATTGCACAAGTACATAAAATATACAGCCATATAAACTGCTGCATCTTCTTGTATGTATAGTTTCTTATCTTATGCGCTGACGTGACTATTAAATGAAAAAGATTCTCCAAAACAATAGAAAAGTCTGCCTATATGGTTTGATGTGAAACTGACGATTATTAAGAGAGAATTGTTATTTAATTGTGGTCAAAATCAATATGTTTTCAGAGCTGAGTCATCCACTCAGGTTTTGTTTAGTTTTCGAGTGGCATAATTTTTTAAACTGACCTACGGGGGTGTTACATCCTACAGTAACTCCGGTCCAAGAACATGTAAATGTAAGTGTGCATTTATACGTTGCATAATTTTGTGGTGCACAGCCACGTGCCATGAAAAATACACAACACTGGAGCAGCCCATTCCTTTATTTAGATTCTCCTCTCTTGGCTAAAAAAAAAAAAAAAAAGAAATTAAGCACCAGAGAAGCCAGAGTCTGGACTCTCTCTCTCATATACACACACACACACGCACACACGTGTTGGTTGCATATGTATTTTGCAGCTGCTGGTGTTGAATGAAGCGGCGCTGAGCTGAGCCAAAATGACATCAGAAGGCCGGCAGGCCAATCGTGTGCCATTGCAGTCGGCGTCCAATTAGGCCGCCTGCACTTCCACTCACCCATCCGGCCCTATCGCAGTCAGACGTGGGAGCCCAGTCCAAACACAACAACTCTTGTTTCCACTGGCACTGACCGCTCCGCAGCGCTGGCCCGAGCTCAGCTCTGATCTGCAGCACTCGTCCGTTCTGTGCAACTAATCTGAGTCCATGTGTCAGCGTGCGTGTTAGTTTGAGTGTACTCGCAGTTTGGGAGTGAAATCAGCCCAAAGTTCAAAGAAATTGTGACTTTGAGTTTTTTAATTCATCCTCCTCTGACCCCTTGTACTCCATTAGGATTTTTTTACATACAGATAATACTAATATATTCTGTATATGCTGCAAGTATTTATCAGGTTCATTTTTCATTCAGGGGCAATAATATAAATATATTCTATGTCCTACAGCCTTTTACTTCTCTTCTCATTTCTTGTGAACTTTACATCACAAATGCTGTTTAACTCTGTAATGTATGGAGTGTTTTCACCACAATCTAATATGTAATATCACAATCTAATCAAATATCTCATAATGCCACGTGTTACACACACAGACGCGCACACACACTGCAGTTACATGGTTGCTAAAGTCTTCATAACTTGGTTACATGTTGCCATAGTTACCGTGGTTGTTAGAGGTTTGGTGGCAGACACGGAGTAAAGGCTGAGAGCAACAGCACCCAGCGTCTCTGTCTTTTTTTAATATTATATTTATATGACACCTTCCTCATTGAAACTTATGTTGTGTTACTAACTGTGCCACCCTCTGCTGCCTAAATTGCCTCATAGGGATCAATAAAGTTTTCTGAATATGAACCTGAATCAGATCCTTAAAAGTGAAACATCTGCTTAGAGAGTTAATGGCAGAAACAGACACTGAATGATCAGGAATCAGTAATAAAAATGAATATTTTTATCTCTTGCTCAGAGGAGCTGTCAGTGAAACTCTGAGGTCTGTCAGTCAGGCCACACACGCTGCGAAGCTAAGCCTGCGTCACTGGAAAAACAAAACTGCGTCTTCTGGTAGACAAGTGATGAGTCATTCTTCTCGTGCCATGTATGGCGTTGCCATGGCGTTGTGGAGGCGAACTATTATGGACCGTCCCCGGGGAACAGGACACGACGCAGAGATATGAGAGGTATCTGCTGCTGCAGGGTCCATGACCCCGGAGTGTAAACAGTGAGCTTGTGCGGGGGACAGGACTCCAGATCCAGCCAAAAGAGAAACTACTGCTCTCCCAGCCTCGCAGCTCAGCATGTGATAGGACGACTTACAGAAAGAGAGAGAGGGAGAGAGAGAGAGAGAGAGAGAGAATGAGGAAATATTTGTATTTAAAAACAATGAGAGCATTCAACCTGAAAAGCAAAGAGAGAGACCAAGAAGTCAAAGGAATATGAAATATGTTTGCATTTAATTGAATGAAATCGATATGCGTTATGCAGCTGCATCCATTACTTTTATTGCAGCATCTATGAGGGTTATTTACAATTCATTGCCAGTGATGTAGGGAAGGGCATTTTGTTCAAAGAGTTCAATCTGAATATACAGAAATATTAGAAAGATTAATAATTAAAAAACAAGCAGATCCTCACATATGAGAGGTCTTTACTTACGTGATCGGATTTTACTTTATGACACGCTGTGGCACAAACTTCACCACAGGAAATTAAAACTGAAAACGTACAAAAAAGACAAACATAGCGAGCACGAACTTGACTGTGAAGCCAGCCGTAGCCCACCGCGTTGTCACATCGCTCACTACGGTCGAGAAGAGTTGGAGGAAATCCTTGATGATGTGCAGACTCACCAGCAGCGAAGTTAAAACCTGTGTATCTGCAGGAAAAAAAAGCTGCGTTTTGCTGCAATCGGCACGCTGTTGATTTACTTCCTCACTGAATGCACCAATTATACCAAATTAAGAGAACTATTCTTACAGAAAGCCAGGATCGTGTATCCAGAAATCCCCCATCGGATAAATGAGGGTAAACATTTTTTGGAGATGTCTTGCCTGCAGAAAAAACCCACAAAGCTGTATGCTTTTTTTGTGTACCATCCCTGTCAACAGGAGTGCATTGTGTGGGAAATATGTGTTAAACCTCCTGTTTGTTTTGTAGAAAATTCAGAAACGTGTATGGTCGCCCTGGAAATAATGTCGCATTAGTGTTTATGCCAGTAGAGCTAATTCGATTTTGAGAGAGAGAAAGAGAAGGACGTGGATGCTGTTGTACCAATATAGAAATGAGAGCCGCAAATTAAGAGACTGATTTCAAAGCACAAATACTGAGGGAGTGATGGAGCAATGGAAAGAGAGAGAGAGAGAGAGAGAGAGAGAGAGAGAGAGAGAGCAGCAGCACCATTGCAGTATTCTCCTGGGTGGTCCCAGTATGTAGGAGTATAGAGGACAGGCAAACAGGCAGATGTAAACTGTAAACCAAATCTACTCAACAATAGGCCAAAACGCCTCTGGCGCTGGCCACAGAAACAACATGAGACTACTGCAGCAACATCTAGGGAAAGACTGCTGCGACGAAAATCCAAGACGAGGCTCAACAGCACAAATATGATGAGTCACCCAGTCACTGATGTGAGGGCTACGGTTTCCTTAAAAAAAAAAAGCAAAAAGGCTGCCCTTGTCGTAATCTCCGCATACACCGGTCACATTATAGCCTGCAAACCGTTGGCTGACTAAGGCGATCGGGAAGGCCACACACACACAGGCACACACAAATGCATGCACACACACGTAGCGAGAGCTGCAACAAGTAGGAAATGACACAATTTGCTTGTGATTCCAACTGTCAAACATGAGGACGTTGACCCCAGCTGACAGGGAGCAGTGTAATCTCGCAGCAATCAACTGTACGCTTACACGGAGACGCCGTGTTTAGCCAGCAGTTTAGCCCGCGCTCAGCAGCCACAGCAGACGTGGAGGTGGAGGTGGAGGTGGAGGGGGGCAAAAAAGGCGAGAACAGGGGGGGTGGGCTTCATGGACCTCACTGGGTGACGAGGCTTCTCTCTTTTACGGATGACCTGTGGGGAAACATGCCCGTCTGGCTTTCTCTGGTGAAAACGGTGAGGGAGACATGTTAGAGAGGGGGGCGAGGGGAGCGGAGCTGGCAGGCAGGCAGGCAGGCAGGCAGGCACTCATCATCCCTCACCACAGGAAATTAAAGTAAACAATCAAGACCTCACATCCTGTCCACCAAACCATACCGCGCTCTGATCACTAAAGTCCTGCGTGTGTGCACCTATAACCAGACTCATCCAGTTTAAAATGTGTGCAAAGTCACAGATGGACAACAGTATTTCCGTGGACCGTGTTGTCTTTCTCATGAGTGTATCTCTAGGTGTGACCCTTAATATGCACACGATGATCTGCTGAGCGTTGATTTGATTCATTTTGATGATTCAGACAGGGAGAGGCAGCGAGAGAAAACAACAAGTTTCACAATAAGGGCAACTGCATAAGAAATGATATCATAAAACACCCAGTTTCATTCTGATCTGTTTTCTATCAGATGAGACACAAATAAAGAGATACGAGAAGGATCAGATTGTCTTGTTTTGTTCCATGCGTGTGACCCACGGTCATGCACAATTCGACTTGGGCGTCTCCTTACTCCGTCCTTATCCCAGTTTCCATGCAACTGGGAAAATCGAAACGTTGACGGGAACATGTCAACTCCTCAACACTGGGGGGCAATATGCATCATTTCAGCTGGTTAATATGGTCCTCTTTCCACTTCCTCTCGTCCATGTATTGCAAATATTCAAGTTAACAGGTCTCAGTCTCATTGTCTGTCACGCTGCTGTTCTAGTTGTTGTTCTCCTGTGACATTGCACATCCATGACTGGCTTTCCTGGAACTTTGTCCTGGGATTAAACACCAGCATGAGGTGGAGCATGCGCACAAGCATTGTCCAGGTCCAGTCAAATTAAGACGTTCATATGCCAAAGAAAAACGGTTTCCGACTATATTATCTGGATGTGTTAGTTGGATTGGAGAGGTCCCGTATCATTCAGAGCAACATGTTTACATGTACTTCAGTTGTGCAGATTTAGGCCATTATTCTTTTTTTTCACATGCCATGTCAAATTACTGTGGGTTTTTGTTTGTACAATGAACCTCAAAGACCACATTGTGTTGCCATATCTGACATTGATTTTACACTACTCAAATATTATAAGATTTTCAATGACATGGTATAATGTCTTAGGTCTGAAGATTCATTTTTGAGACTTTAAAAGTTGCACAATAGAGATTGAGGGTTGCCTCCTCCATTTGGAGTTCACTGGAACAAAGACGGGGGTGCATTTTAACAATGAAAAAAAGAAAGAACAACATGACAAAATATCATTCCTGCAGCACTTGAACGCTTGAATTCTCGGAACAACGCTCTGTGATCTCCGTCCTCTCCCCTATCTCTTCCTCCTCACCTTCACGTCCTGCCCTTTTAATCCGCCCACTTCCCCTGGCTTTTCTGTCCTCCCTCCTTCCTCCTTCCTCCTCCCTCCTTCCCCTGCTCTCCCTCTCGCTCCCCCCTCCGCCCCCCTCCACGGGGACTCTCAGGTTACCACGCGTCACTGATCCAGACAAGCTGGGGATTCTTTCATCGAGCAAATTACAGGCAATTAGGAGCCCTAAGGATAACATTTAGTGTGCAGGGGAAGGCTGAAGCAAGAGGAGAGAGGCTGTGCTGTGGAACACCCAGATCCTGGAGAGAACAAGAGAGAGAGAGAGAGAGAGAGAGCGAAAGGAGAGAAGCGTGTGTTAGTGTTGTATTAGGTGTATGTATACATGTGTAGACTAAGTCCTGATAACCAGCTCTCCAGGCCTGATGACATCTTAATCCGCCAGCCTCGCTCCCATTCCCAAACACTGGCACTGGCACAGCCAGTGAACAGAGCGGAGGGCAGAGCTGAGGAGATCTGAAAGGGACACATGCAGTCACAATGGGAGTGCCACACACACAGGAGTGTTTAGAGTAGCAGCTTGGTTAAGTGAACCACAGCCATATAAACTGCAGCATTCTTCAGGACTTTGGCAGATTCAAACCAGTATGACTCTCGGTCCTCTTTGTGTGAGTGTCTGTGTGTGAGAGAGAGAGAAAGAGAGAGGGAGTGTTAGTACGTGCTGCCATCATGCATTTGCCATTATGCACCAACTGTGAGAGGAGACTGATGAGATTAGATCTGAATTGGATGAATGGAGAGGAATGGAAAAATGTATCTCAGCATCTCCGTACGATGGAGTTTGATTTCTCCAAAATATCTCAAATGAGTCCAATTTATGCTGGGGGAGCTTTGTGCTAAATGCACATTTGGTTTGTGTTGGAGTGGGGGTTCAGGAGGTCAGCTTCATCTCTGCTGATCACCGTTAATAAGATGAGGTTTCATCAGACAATGAGAATATTAGAAAGCAACTCCAGATGCTTATTTAACCGCTCATCAGCTCCACTTCTAAATATCCACAGCAGCAAAGCATCAGAGCGGCTAAATCTTAATGGTATTTTTTACAGAAACAAACAAGGCGATGTTGCATTTGACAAATGCAGACACCACCGTCTCAACTCTGATTTTGTTTTTCTTCATTTCAACGTCTTGAATTATAAAACTCTTGCTGTGAATTACCCGTCTCCTACAGAAAGAAAGAAAGAAAGAAAGAAAGAAAGAAAGAAAGAAAGAAGGAAAGAAAGAAAGAAAGAAAGAAAGAAAGAAAGAAAGAAAGAAAGAAAGAAAGAAAGAAAGAAAGAAAGAAAGAAAGAAAGAAAGAAAGAAAGAAAGAAAGAAAGAAAGAAAGAAAGAAAGAAAGAAAGAAAGAAAGAAAGAAAGAAAGAAAGAAAGAAAGAAAGAAAGAAAGAAAGAAAGAAAGAAAGAAAGAAAGAAGGGGGAGAGAGACAGGATGAATGCACAGAGGATGGTGCAGTCTACAGCTGTGAACAAACCAGGACCTGGAGGAGCCAACATCATAATTCCAGGCCTATCATTGTAATCACAGCTCCATCACAAAATGGATTTTGTCAGGGCACGCCAAGTCCACTAAGAGTTGCTCCAGTTAAACATTAAGCAGCTGCTCTCTCTCTCTCTCTCTCTCTCTCTCTCTCTCTCTCTCTCTTTCTGTCACATGCACGCACACACACACACACACACACACACACACACACACACACATTTCTAAAGGATAAAAATCTGTTTCAGCAGAGTGTGAGTATACCTGCTAGCTTGCGTGTGTGTGTGCGTGTGTGTTACTCAAGTGAAGCCTGGAGCTGGTTTGGATTAACTCTGTGTCTTGTTCAATCTGACATCAGTGACGTGTGGCCCGATGCCCTGCACTGTTGCAGCAGTTGCAGCGCGTGCATACACGGCTGCATGTTTTGTTTGCCAGTGTGTTTGGTGCAGTTGCATGTGGCACGTACAGGGAAACTTCACGTATGTTGCTCCTGCCAGCTGCATCAGTTCTGACCGGGAATGCTGGGAATGCTTCTGCAGCCCTGCCCTGCCTTGTCCGTCTTCCCTCCCGGCCTTCTCCTCCAGAGGGACACTGATGGGGAGTGATGGAGGTGGAGGCTCTGGGAGTTGGGGGTGGAGGCGCTGGGGGGGTGGGGGTAGTGACAGTTCAGTAACACTCACCAGAGCCTGCCGTCCTGTGTCGCAGAGTGGCATCGCCCACCCTCAGTGCCAGAAGGGAGAGTTTATTTTTTCAGCTCCTGCTCTCCGAGCGGCGGCTACAGAGGACCACCGAGCGCGGGGTCTCTCGCTCCCTCTGCCCCAAGCCTCTTCTCCTCCGGGCGGAAAGAGATTTATTGGAGGGGGTGAAGAAGTGGGGTGGTGGTGGTGGTGGGGGGGTCGAAACGAAAAAGAAAAAATGCTTGTGACCTCCACTTAACAAGACGTAAACACATGGCTGTGGTAGTTTAATCAAAAGTGCACGCTCTTCTCTGGCTGCCGGGGTTACAGGAGACTCTGCACAGGTTGGATCGACGACTTTTCCAGGGCAGATGGCCGGTGATGTCAGAGCAGAGGCCGTAAATAAAGAATGTGAGAGATGCTGAAATGGACAAAAATAAAAAACGTATCGTGCTAAGCTGTTGAAATCCTGAGAAAGAAGGACCGCATGTGTCTGAAAGATTCATCAGGAGATTTATCATCAGTTCAACTGCGTTCTCGTCTTTGAGAATATCTCCAGCTGAAATCTGATCCAATCTTCCTCCCGAGCAATTATGACACGCACACATGCATGTTCACACACCCACACGCGCGTGCGCATACACACACACGCACCACTAATAACCTGCATCTGCTTGACATCATATTTATTTTACAAGGAGGAAGTTTCTACCACTTGTTTGGTTTTTTTGCAGCCCGGTGGTTTTTGGAGTCGGTGTGTGGGTAAAAGTTTCTGAGGACTTCTGAGTGTTATGATCAATATCTTCTGCTAATTAACCTTCATTTAGGTGGTTAGGTAGGTTTGCCCGGCTCTGCTCAAATAATCATATAGCAGAGAAAGGGGAGTTCAGGCAAATGTGCAGTTCTGCTGAGAAACCTTCCTGACAGCCTGTGACGTGTTCCCTCTTTTACATTCAGAGCTGTTATTTCATGTACAAATCATCACGAAGAAAAATCCTTTTCACACATTTTAGTGTATAAACAAATGAAAAAGGTTCTTACACAGATGAAATGACATTTTAATTTTGTCTTTATGAGCTGCAAACTTTAATGTGGTTTGTATACATTAAATAAGTAACAAATATTTTATGATCCAAGCCTGAAACTACATTTGTGTGTGTCACTTTTTAAATAATATGATAATGTGTATTTTTAAAAAGGACAACCTGAGCATATGCTGTTATCGGGGTTAGATCAGCATTATTGGCCAAGTGTATGTGCATGCACAAGGAATTTGTTTGAAGTTGCCTTCAGTGTTTCAGCTCCAAAAACAATTTAAAGGTAAGATGGAAACAGACCAAGCTAAAAAAAAAAGGAAAGAGCAAAAGAGCTGATTCAGATAGTTAATAAACTGAATTAATAGATTATGTATTTGACAAAAACACAAATCACCCATACGCAGTTTGTTGCAATGTAACTGTCAAAATCCAAATATTATTGCGCCCCAAATCTCACTATTATCTCTGTGAACACACACAGGCATTTGATTTTCCAGCAAGCTGTCTCGGACACAGGTGCATTATTATGCTGATAAAGAGCAGGAGTGAGACATCGCTGTTAAATGCCAGTGATTACGCCACCGTGCTGAGCCCTGCCAACGGTTACACAATGTTTTTCACATCTCACCAAGTACGACAGGTTTTCCACTGAGGCTGCGCTGCCAACTCTTCTATCTTATTCACTCAGGAAATACATTGTCGCTGATCGCGGCCTCATACATCTCCCACTGGCACCCGAGACTTCACATGTGCGCAGCAACAGTTTCGCCCTCTAGGCTGTGCTTTGCAGGCCGGCCTCGGCCTCTCTCCCTGCTTCTTCTCACCTCCTGACACTTTCTTGGTCCTGGATTCAGCCAGTGCGGACAGTGCATATGCAAAAAAAAAAAATGCTGACCGTTTAAAACACTGTATGCAGCTTTGTAGACGACTAAAACTAAATAAACAGGCTCAGAGGAGCAGGTGAAGGACCCCCCCACCCCCAGTTGGCGGCACTCACAGGGCAGCAGTTGTGTGTGGAGAGCCTGAGTCTGGACTTCCTGTCTAGACCTGTGGAGATAGGGTTAATGAAATACTCAACGCTGTCTGAAAGCTTTTGGAGCTTTGGCTGCAGCATCCATCTTCAAGCAGACCATCACACCTCAACATACACCTTTCTGTCCCCCCCCCACCCCAGAAAAGCTGCTCCCTCCATCCCGCCCTCCCTCCCTCCATCCCTCCGCGCTCCACTTCCTTGCCTCCTTTTCCTCTGCCCTCCATCCCCGACCACTAACTTACCCTCACTGTCACTGTGGAATTCTCCGGCCCCCTCCGTCCCTCCCACCCACGTCTTTCCTGCACTCACGCATGCGCTCGTCCTCTTTACGGAGAAGCACCGTTTATGAGACAGTCCCAGAATAAATGGTGGTCAGCAGTTCACGTTGGCTCGTCCAGCTCTCTAAATATGGATGACTGGAGCAGGCCAGAGGGAAAATGTGTGAGTGTCTGAAGCTGAAGCCCTGCCAACAAGAGCACCTGCACGGTGTTAATCACAGCTCAACATAAACACCGCTTCACAGCGACTGACTGCACACTACGACCAAAGTGCACGTGCACGCAAAGTGCAAGGGGACGCATACACGCTCATGGAGTGCCACACAGACTCTTGCTGATGTAATACGCAGTGCTCCCACGCAGAGGCATTCATTATTGTGTTTTCTGTACCGGAGCCAAAGAGGAATAGAAGGGAACACCTCCCACTAACATGATATTTTCAAAGGCCTTTTCGTTACCACATCATTCAGTCTGCTTTCTCGTTAGCCATTTTATGCAAGGGGAGGATTCGATTTCCCCTGATGTAATTTTACAGCCTTTAAATGGTTTAAAACAGACTTAAAATATTTTGATATTGCATATACTACTAATTACTTTTTCCCACTGGGCTACTTACACCCAAGAAACTCTTTCTTTCCCTCCACCTTCAGTTTCCTGAACAGCTGATAGAGGTTCATATCTGACTACCTCATATAACAGCACATATTCATAATTACACATTCATAAATGGATCTTATTATTAAATGCATAAAATTGTACATGATTGTACCCCACTACTGTCACTTCTACTTATTCTTGTAATTGTATTATTTTGTTAAGAATGTTTTTACTCACTCCTTTATATCAATATTCTTGTGTGTGGAAATGAGAAAAGTAAGAATTTCATTGTCCAAGGAAACCTGCTTTCTCACTATGCATAAAATAAACACTGGATCTTAAATCTCGACCGCACAATGACACATTTCATCACTTCATCCTGTTTATTCTCCAATGTCTAACTATCAATATGTGTATGGAACAGACTGAGAAAGTCACATTTTCAAGCAAACAAGTTTATTCTTTTAGAATAAGAGTTGCATGATGACATGTGACTTTTTTTTTCATGTCAATAACAGCTGATCAACATTTAGAATAAGTATCATCTCATGCGTGTGTTTCATTCCATTTTGGACCCAGAAGTACTTCAGTCTCTCGCAGATCATGTCAAGTATTCAGATAAAGGAAAACTGTAAGATGTTCCTCTGTGAGAGAACATGAAATGTGATACACCGAGGTTTGTGCAGTCTTGCACTCACACACAAACACACGCATGCGGAAAAGGGAGACACACACACCAATGGTTTGCGCTCCGAAGCATTTTAGCTCATTTTCATGGAACTCGGCCATCCCAGTATTTATCTTTGTGTGACCTGAACTTGGCCACAAAGGCTCATCCCCGCTGTCACACAAGATACAGTCGGTGCGGCAATAAGTAAACACGCGCTGTCACGCGTCGGCCCGTCAGCCAGAGCTGTGCAGCCTCTCCAGCGGAGGGGGCCCTCGGTCCAGCATCTCTGCCCTGCCCGCTCCTCTGGTTGTTGGGCAAACAGGAGTACACCGACGTCTGGTTTGGACGATGAAAACGGCCGTGCTTTATTGCCCAATGCCTGGGCTGAGATAAACACAGTCAGCATGCCCCGAGAAGGTTGCATGTGTGTGTGCTCATCAGTCAAAAAGAGAAAGACGTATTATCTGTTTGAACTTTGAGGCCACACAGCGGGTGTGCTGCAGCTTTCGTTTCATCTTACGCAATCTGGCTTTCCTCTCATATCTGCGATACTTAACATTTTTTCAAAAACCTCAACTTTTGGATTTACATTCCTATACCAAGTGCAGTAATATTAGCAATTGCAGTAGAGAAGATTTGTCAAAATGATGGAGGCGTTCTGCTGCAGATCGGACACTGGGGGCATTGTTAAGTGTTGAAGATGCAATAGCATCTCAGAGCTTTAGTCTTCATTTGTGATCCTGGCTGGTGTCTGTCAAGTTGATCTACATATACAGCCATGCTGTGTGTTTTCCATCAGACCTACCGTATGACAGTCTCTGACTGGTTTGCTTACCCTGCTGTGTAATAAGCCCACAATCTGCCAACCACACTGTCCAAGCCCCGACCACAACAGACCAGGTCTCGGTTTCTGAGACAGGATCTGGTTTTACTGGAGACCAGGAGGAAGACGGCTCGAAGACTATGTTTTCTAGTTTTGAACCCATACATTATTAGTAGTGGTGGAAGAAGGACTTAAATCATTATGTAGTTTTTACATTTTGCCTGTGAAATTGTGAAATCGCTTGGACTGTAGCCCTTCAGATCCTGTGGATGCTATGAACTGTGAAATGGAGAAAACAAAAATGTCCATGCAATTTTATACCTTCATTCAACCTGATTTGCACCTAATGAGTGTCAAAAGGGAGTCAGGTTATTATTGTACTTTCGCCAGGAAATATTTCCAGGATTAAACATATTAGTGCATATAAGTGAATTGTAAACCCATGACATTACTGAGTTTACGTACATTTTCCACTTCTTTCTTCACATTCATAGCACAAACATTGCCTTGTTTGAAGTTTGCTGGATGCTCTTGTACAGAGGAGCTCAGACTGAACTTGTGACCTGTACTTCATGGGAGGCACTGCAGTGGTCTCTCCTCTCCTGAGGAGCCAGCTGGAGTCTCTTCTCCGGCAGCCCATTAGCACAGTATCTGTCAGACGACCGGCCTGATCCACAATATATTACCGCCTCCTCCTGCTTCTCCTCGCGCATAAACGAGGTAGTAAACCTGGATCAACAAGGCTATTTCAGTGTGTCTCTGTCGCCTTTAACCTGAGAAAGAAGAAAGTATTTGTTGACCTGTGTGGTTGTGAGGTGCAGTCCTGCCTTGTCTACTCACATATTGATTAACTCTGAGAGTGTTTAGCCATTAGAACCCGATCTACAGAAATCAGACCAATATGTGAACTCTGTGATTAGTGTCAAAAGTGTTACAACGCCTGTCACTCAGAAACCAGAGCTCGGAGCATTCCAGTCCTGCTCCCCATATCTCGGGTATGAAATACAAATACTCTGCAATGAGGGAGAGACGGACAGAGAGATGCAGGGTGGGGGTTATCGAGCAGCCACATTTTTTCCGTGGCATTTCAGAAAGCATGTCACCCCCTCTCTCCTTCTCTCTCTCTCGTCCTGTAACACAGATACACACAGACAATCAGCAATGAAAATATTTCTCCAACGTCAAACGTCCACAGGCTACAGACGCTACTCTCCCCTGTGGGCGGTGGATCACAGGAGTGCTCTAATCTACCTGTTCCACTGACAGACCTCCCTGAAACCCACTGGCTGCCTCTCAGCTGTGAAGCCAGCCACGCAGCACAAATACAATCCTATAACCCGAGAGGGCGAAGGGCAGCAATACAACAGAGGCTTTCTCCCAGTGTAGACACAACCCCCCCCTCCACCCGCTGCAGACCCCCGGACACCAGCCAGAATCATAAATGCCTCCTGTATAGTTAACAGTAACCAAAAAAATCCCAAAACCCCAAGGACAGGAAAGACATGGAGACAGTGGAGTTACAGTACAATGGCAGGGGTGATGGAAGGACGGGGAGGTAACAGGAAGGACTTTTACCACAGTGTGTGGGTGATGAGGACACGGAGGTGGTACGAGGTACAGCGGGGATGTGTATTTACACTAGAGGTGATTCCTCTCTCCCATCCCCAACTCTGACTCAGTAGCAGAGTGTTGACTGGAAACTGCAAGACGCTCACTTTCCATTTCATCTTTACACGGTGCAACACACATCAATCTGGAGACTCTCCTGACCTCGAGTTGAATATTTGACATGGAGGTGCCCCCCTCCGACAGTTTTTCTTTTTTTTTTCCTGTGTAGCATAACAATCATAATTGAGATATGATATCATGTATCTCTCAGGGCTGACTGGCTTGAAGGCAGAGGGCGAGCAGGAAGTTAGTGATAGGAACAAATTGTTAAGAGGAAGGAAATGTTTAAGTCCAGAGGGATGATAGCTGCTGATTCTGCCATAACACATCTCTCAGGACAATTTAAGACGCTATCGAAGTTGTGCAATCTATCCTGCCACTTAATCCCCCACATTTAGTGCAGTGTACTGCTTTCCTGTACGGCCCCTTTGGCTGCTACAGGCATTTTGATCAGAGTATCATTCATTCTTATCCCTCTCAGTAAAAATCTACATTTAGAACAGAAGGAAAAATTAATGTGCTGTTTTTCATGGAAGTAGAACAAGGATACCTTTGGGAGGTTAGATCACCACATTAAACTCTTCATGGGAAGTAATTTTAACATCCACAGTGGTTAGTGATGCAGTGCAGAGCACTGCTCACTGATTGTTATTGCTCACATTTCTCCTTCTCATACTTTAGAACAACATGACCATTGTTGTTTTTTATTTCCCATAAGAAATGAATGGGTCAAGGTGAAACAAGTGACACATTTTTAGACTTTCAAAACATGAACAGCTCAGGGCAACCTTCACCTAGAGACACCGTTGAAACTTTGAACTGGAGACACAAGTCCACTCTGTCGATGTGGCGCTTTACTTTTTGATAGCTTCCATAGTTTTTGATCAATTACCTCTCAATGATCATGATCACAGAGACACACTTCTCTCACTACTGTCATCACCATGGAAACCTTGATTAGAGGCTCCATACAGCTGGTGGAACAGTAGTAGAGGTGGTAGTAGTAGTAGTATTAGTAGTAGTAGTATTCGTAGTAGTAGCAGTAGTAGTACTAGGAATTTTTCAATTCTTTACGTCGTAACCTGGCAGCACAGCTCTGTAATTGTTATATAACGTCATAACAAGAACGTGGTTTCAGGAAAGTCTGTTGCTGACTGAATTAAATCCAAAATCAATTTGCATCAATAGTAATGGAAATGTTATATATAAAACAGCACTAAAAACAATCGTGATGTAATGGCCATGATCACAGAGCCCCTCTGCTGCCATTACCATGGCAACCTCGAATAGAGGCTCCATGCAGCTGGTGGAGTAGTAGTAGAATATGTTTTTGCAGTTTTCTGCAACATAAACTGGCCGCTGAGCACTATTCCTATTCCTATTTACTTACTTCATTATATTCCTATCATGATCATTTGATACCAACAGCCATTTATTCTCCAAAAGACTAGATTACATTCTTGTGAATTCCAGGCTTAATTAGACAAAGCACCAATAACAACATTCTTATCAATGAGATCCCGAGGGGGGGGGGGTTGTCAGATGATCTTTATTAATACAGGACAAGTCAAATCAAAAGACTCAAGACATGCCAAGCTCGCATCCCAGTAGAGGCTGTTTAAGGACACAAACTTTAATAACCGAAGCTGGTAATCCAAACAAACACAAACCAGCATCAGGGATAAAATATAAATTCACACGGTTTAAAAGGAAGAAATTACAGTACAACAGAAAAAAACAACCCGGGAAATTGGAAACCTTAACCCCATTCGCCTCATAAAGAGATTAAGTCGATGTTAAACTTAAGTATACTTAAGTAAAGCTGGATAGACACAAGAGGAAGAAGTTCTGATAAGTGTAAAGGCACCACCATATGAGACAACCATGAAAACATAGTAGAGGTGTGATCAGGTATATGAACATCATTGGATCCTAGAGGGGAAATCTTGACAAAATACATGAGGAAAAACTCAAAAACAAAACAGGAAGTCACAAGGGAGCTTGTTTATTTTTCCCCAGACATGTAGTCTGCAGACTGGACGAGCCAGATATTGAAACACTGACCAATGCTCTCTCTCTCATGACACAGGCACACTGATGATCACTGCAATGCCTCAACATGTTAAGAAACCAGAGGAGCAACTCCTTCTCAGCTTTCTGAGGATGTTAAGTGCAGGTCCTGATCACACCATGAGAGTAAGAACAGTCAGTTGGCGATTACAGGCTTTGTTGTAAAGCTGTTAAGTCCAAACCACTCATTACAAAGATTAATGCACATTTGACAGGTAAGTGGTGAAAACCTATGGCGAAAAACACAGGTACTGTTGTCAAGTAAGTGATAGGGTCAGATGAGTCACCCCTCAGCTTATTGTCCACACAGTGTTGCGTGCATGTGTGACGTGCACCAAGTAACTCCTGTAATTTGCCACCTATGTGTTTATATGGCTACTTGGGTGAAATATCAGTGCTGTCTGATTCTGCAGAAATCAAGAAGTTTTCCAAAGATAAGCTCACACAGATTTTGTGTATTTGCTAAATTAGACCTCTAAATCAATCAAATGTGCAACTTATTAAACCTCACTTAAAATGCCATCACTTCTGGGGAAGAAAGACATCACGGGAGATCAGCCCATCCCTAGATGATCATGAATCACACGTTGTGGGAGAAAAAGAGAAACATTATCTGAATGTCTTTGCCGACGGCCTCGCTTTAATCAAGTGAATCCAAGATATACTTGTATAATTTGAGAACCTGAGGTACTATTTCTAGATCCTGACACAAGGTGCTCCACCCTACCAGAGTCTAGCAGCCTCAGGGTGGATCCTGCCGTACATGATGCAACGTACCAGGCTTATTGACAAGTTTTGGTTGTAAATGGGGTGTATAACATGGAGAGGCCGCCCAGGCTGAGGGAGCACATGTGGGCCGCAGCCCCGTCAGTGGAGAGCTGAGCCTATGGAGGTCTGGAGCCCTTCTCTCCACAGGTTTAGTCTACAGGATGAGAGGACTAGGCCCCACATCTGGACCTGACCACCATCAATGCCATTAGCACTAACACAGCCGAGCCGAGGCGCACGCGCCCCTGGTACCCAGCAGCAGCTATTACAGGCACCAGCGGTGGCACGGAAACAGGCTGTAAAACTTCTCACTGATTGCAACGCTGGGGCGCACAACAAACACAACCGATATTTGGATAGTGGATTTCTAAAGGTCGCGCTGCATCACATGCAGGTGTTTTCCCTTTGCTACGAGAACCAAAGCATGGAAAGCCAAGCTCGCTGTGGCCGCATCTGTCACAGCCAGGAAATGAGTCAAAAAGCTCGTGTGGATGTGGATTTCTCAGTTTTTAATGGGTACCGCGATATAGAAATAAACAAGCAACTCAAGGCTTATCCTTTTAGTAGCGCTTTTACCTGAATCCTGTATTTATGCCATATATATATATATATATATATATATACATATATTAAATTGAGATTGCTTTCATGTTTCTCTTGTCCTACTTCTTTCATTTTGCTTTAGCAATTATTTTTTACACCTTTTATATTTTTGTATTTGCACTGATAGTTTTACACAACGGCCTCTCGTTTTTCCTCATTACAAACAAAAGTAATTTCCTCAGCTGGCCCTGATTTTTAACAGCTTTTGCAGTTTTCATCATAGGTTGTTGTGTATGTAAAGCACTTTGCGCTACAATATCATATGAAAAGGTACGATTTCACACTTTCTCTCTCTCTACCTCTGTCTGTCTGGACACAGTAGCAGGTATGAGATCTGAGCTTGTTCAAGTTCATCCTCTGTTTTACTCGCACATCTGGCATTGCCAGATCGAGTGACTTCTGGCTTTAGGAAGTGGCAGAAGTCACTTGATCACAAAGAACAGATTGTTTCCCCCTAACCTGCCTCTTCATTTTCTGTCACTGTCTGACACACGTGGGAGAGCAGGAGCATCCAAAGTCGCATGTGGTGGCAAAATTCCAGCAGTCTCACTCGGATGTCCCCTCTTCCTGCTATTCTATATATGTCACCAGGCCTTTTGGACGGGGGCCCTGGTGGGAGCCCTTCTGGCGAGAGATTTGTCTTCGCGCTCTTAACACGCACATACACACATATATACATCCAGTGACACAGATGCCTGACACACACATACACACCCAGAGAGTAATAAATGTGAGGGATCAGCGGCCGGGGGTCTGGCTTTGACCGTGAGGAATGCCAGCCGAGGGTTGTGGTCTGACACCTCTCGCTGTCTGTGTCGCTGTCAGCCATGGGAAACGCTGCAGCCTAGGAGAGCCCCGGGCCAGAGGCTGACGTGATGGGGCAGGATGTGTTTCCAGTGGTGAGGTTTAGCCATGCATGTGGACATGCTCAGAGACCTGTGGAGGAAATTCTCAGCACCCCTTGGCCTCTTTGTCTCATGGGTGTGTGTTCTGCCAGTCAAACACACACACACACACACACACACACAGAGGGAAAACACACGTTTTTCCCAACTTATCAGCACCTTCACTTTGCAACCGCCTGATATTTCACCTTCACCTGTTTGTGAACGAGGAATCTCTCTTACTATTTGGCGTATACCATACTTCATTTGGGTTAAATACACTTTCTGGCAAACCCGGGAGAGCAGTGAAAGGCCCTTTGGTGACCATATGGCAGCTTAATAACCCGGGCTGCGGTGATTCATCCAGCCTCTGCAGTGGAAGTTATGACGGCTCCCTGATGCTCTCTATAAATCCAAGCCTGTGATAAAAGCATCGGCCATTTATATTCAAAAGCAATCTGGAATTTTAATTGTTCCCTCTGCACGGCATGTTGATTTCCTCTGACAACACTATAAATGGTTTTCCTGGGAAATGGACTGTGACAATTCTTCAGAGTCTCACAATACGGCCACACGTTTTCAATCACAAACTGCATTGGTTCCTCTTTTTCTCCCAATTTATCTTTAACCTGGCTCTACTCTGAAACCTTCTTCTCCTGCCCTCTGATATAGAATTAGTTGAGTCCTTGAGCCATGGTTGTCACACTTCCTGAAGCAATTACTATTAAACAGCAAAGTGTGGCATTTATATGGGGGCAGGGGGCTGTTTACAGCCCAGCGAGGAGCCTGGTGACACCCAGCAGGAGCAGCCCGAGGATCTTTCTTTCCACAGGCTGGCAGCAAGAGGCTGAGGTCAGTGGGGGCAGAAAGACTTAGAGGGCACTGATCTGTTTTCACAGGATCCAAGCTGTCAGGATTTACCCACATGGTATGAAATGTTGGGAAATGTTACATTACAGACAGATGTACCTCAGCTTCACATGGAAAACTGGTGGTCCGGTTACACGCGTTGTATACAGAGAGACAAGGAACGAGGAGAAGATGAAGAGAGGCAGGTTGAGAAATGGTGGCTTTTATGGGTGTAACAAAAACCAGGGTTCCCCACATTCACAATAAGTTGGAAGTTGCTTATAAAATGCAAGGAAATAGGATGCACGTTTCAGAGAAATGAGTACATTTGTGAAACATCAGACATCATCTGTCTCATCTGCAAGCCCAGAATCCATCTAAATGTTTTAAAATCATGTTTTGCCACTTAACTGAGTTGTTCATTATTTTTAAAATGTTTTTAAGATTTTATATGCATAAAAATATGCTGATTTGTTGGTCTACATGGACCCAGATATTCCCGTTTTATTTGGTTTAAAAACCCAAACTGAATAAAAATACTCTATGTAAACACATCAATCAGAATGGTCATGCTAAAATCGAATGATATTTAATTTGTTTTAAGAGTGAAATAAACTTTTTATTAACCTGCAAGAAATTGTCTCAAGTAAACAGTCTTTTTGTTTACTGAAAAAAGTTTCAAGCTTTGCTTGAATAAAGGCATGAAAACAAAAGCAACCACCGCACCTATGAGACGGTTGCCTCATTTGTCAGCTCTGATAAATGTGTCTGTGCATGGAAACACCCAATTGGATCACATCACATGTAAACAGTTACAGCCCGAAAGACTCGATCAGCATTAATTATATTGGAATGAGGAAAACATCTCCATGTAAACCCACCTGGTAGCGGCACCTCCTCCAGCCCATCAGCCCATCATTTTATTCCCCATTACGGTTTTGGGGACAATCAGAGAGTAAACCAGCTGTTTATTTTTGGACTAGTCTGCTTTAAATCTAATTTGTGCTGGGATGGGTGCTGGGAGACCCCAGAATCCCCTGCAGCCTTGGAGGAGGAAGAAGAGGAATGTGACCCGCAGAGGTCAGCAGTCCCCTCTCCCGGGTTACAGGGGCTCCTGCGCCAGGACTGGGCCGGGGTCAGAGGTCAGCGGGCTCACTCATTGGGCTCTGCCCTGGCGCCTGCCGGCACAGCCCTCAATTTGTAAAGCAGTAGAGGGTGACCCCGGAGGGCTCCTCCTGGCTTCCCTGGCCAAACACAGGCCTTAAACACTACCAGCCTCCCCCTGATTCCCTTGTTTCCCCTTGACTCCCCCATCTCCAAACCAGGACCTATGCTCTAACACACACACGCACACACTCAACACCAAGCCGTCCTTAATAAGAGGAATTACCCCGGGCAGGGGCAGAGGAGAAGTGGAGGGGAGGGGGCAGGTATGCCGCCATCTCCGCCTCATTACTCAGTGGATTTATCTTGGATCATATGCTGCGTGTCTAGTGGCACACTTGGGCGCTTAACTCCTTGACCTGGACTGTAAATAAGTAAATTAATAAACACAAAGTGGTGGCAGGAGGTGGATCAGACCAATTTGAAATGCTGCGCTTGCCTTTTATTGCTGCATCCAAGCTCCAAATCCAAAATCCTAACATTTCAAAACCGTTCAATGAAAATCTAATGCACACTGAAATACTTGAAAACTAGTGAAGTTTTCTGTCACAACAGCCGCACTCGGCGATGCCAACTTTTAAAACTTGGCGTTCAGGACCCTCCATCGCCTGTCTGCATCGGAGCGAGTTGCCAGTCTGTCTGTTTCCACTGATGAGAGAGACTGAGCTGTTTCTGATAGTGACTGTTACAGAGAGACCAATTATCCCGGCCAATGAGGACAGGCCTCTGACAGCATAATTACAGGCAGCCTTGCCTTACAGCAACCATACGCCCGGCTAGGGCTACCACTCACACACACAGCCAGCAACAGGAACAGGAGACGGGGAGGAAGGCAGAGTCGGGACATGGGGGTGGGTCTGAAGGTGTCTTAATCCACCAGGACCCAATGTCCTGTCTTGTCCCAGACTCTGGGGCCTCTCCGTGGGCTGCTGAGAGTCAGAGCTGGGGCCTGATTTGGCCCAGCTGGAGGAAGCGGGCGATCAGAGTTCAGTTGGTGCAGACAGAAGTAAAGTAAACAGCCGTGGTCACTGGGCAGGCCGTTAGCAGGCCTCGGACAGATGAGCAGGGGGCCGGGAAGACCACACACATGCACATACAGCCAGACCACACAAGGGCCAGGGCTCAGGGGCCTACGCACGCAAGCACACGCCCCATCGGCAGGGTTCCCCTGTGGGCAAAAGCATGCTGCAGGTCAGGGCGGAGCGACGGAGCAACAACAGACTGGCACAGAGTCGGTACTGGGACCCTGGTGGTCGGAGCCTGGATGAACCTCGACAGAGTGTGAGAGAGATAGCGGCAGGTCTGACCCGGCGATGGGAGACATAATCCTCCTATAGAGCCGAGCTGTAAGAGAGAGTAAACACAAACAGGAAGAGATTCATAAGTACACTGCTGTTCCACTGCCAGATTTTAAAGTGCATGTTGGAGAGTCTTTCCGCCTCCATGTTGGAGGCACGCACACTTTTCTGAGGGGAAAAAAATAGTGACACATCATGTTAGCTGGGAAAATCACATAGCTTATAAATCAGTAGCTAAATAAACAAATGTATTAGCTAGTTTTGTTCTAAAAATGTGAAAAAGGAGAGGGAAAATAAGGTTATTATTTGATACTGTCTCTAGTGTGGAGCTTCATATTTAATGCTTAGGATTAAGGGAATAGCAGTAGTTCTGGTTTACTGTACATTTGGACACAAATTAAATATGTTAGAAATGTTATCATTTCATATCTGGTATTAAATTTTCTCTTTACCGTGCATTTAATTCACTAAAATGATATTTCATGACACTTACAATAGTATGTTAACACAGAAAAAAATCCTTGTGTGTTACCTAAAAACAGACAAACACACAAACATAGCCTCATGATGATAACAAAATCATCGCTTTCACTTACAAATTGATCATAGCATTATACATACCTCATCTGGCTCCAGAAAACTCTCTCTCTCTCTCTCTCTCTCTCTCTCTCTCTCTCTCTCTCTCTCTCACACACACACACACACACACACACAAGCACACAATTAGTACTTTGGCAAACACATTAACACGCAGAAGCAAAACGAAAATAAATATATACCACGCAAACACACACACATACTCTCTCTCCCTTTCTCTCTCTCTCTCTCTCTCTCTCTCTTTCCACAAGCCCACATAACAATCAGTCTCTTTATCTGCACAGTGTCAGAATGACCCATGGGAGAGCCTGCAAATGTGCATGCATGTGCGTGTGGTGTGTGTGCATGCATGCGTGTGTGTGTGTGGGTGGGTGGGTGTGTGTATCACCCTGACACAGGGTGGAGTGAGGAGTAATGCTCTCAGTCACAATTACTCGGCTATGCCACCAGTCATGCCGCCTGCCTCGCATCACCTTTCCATGCACACACACACACACACACACACACTGACACACACACGCACACAGAGCTCTACAAGGTCAGCGTTTCCACTGGAAAGACATGATGTTCTCGGAGTTCGGCAACAAGTCCAAGCTCACCTCCACTGAGGATCTAGTGCAGCTGTCAGAGGGATCAGGCAGGGCAGGGCTGGACTGCACCATCTGCCCGCTTACAACACACACCCTCCTGTGTATCAGTAATCCTCAGCACCCTGCCTCCCTCTTCTTTCATCGCTTATCTCCAAATTTAATACCACATTTATGATAACGAATGACAGGTAGCTTGGGCTGCGATCCCTCCTCATCTGGCCTTTATCTCATAATGGTATGAGCTGCATTCTTGCCTGCGGCACTGCGCCCCGCACGCCTTGATAAATCCCTGTTCGCGGGGTGGGCAAAACGCCGGCTAAAAGTTTTTCTGGCTGTAAAAATGAGCAATTGTGAAACAAGTGTGAGACTGGGCTGTAAATGAAACATGCAGGCCACGTGTTTTGTTGTTAAGAAGTGTGTGAGGGCATTGTGGATGTTAATGGGCGGAGGCAGAAGTGCTGCAGCATTGTCCTGGCGTAAGTTGCTCGGATTCAAGGTCATTTCGAGTAAAAAAGGAAGAAGTCCTTAACTTCTGCTTGAAATGTGAAGTTCATGCTGAGACCAGCACTTGTTGTTTCTCAGCAAAGCAGAAGTTGACAATGTGTGTCTGGGGGGGGGTCAAACCAGACAAGGACACGGGGAAAGGTTCAGAGTCTGGACAGGAGGCGGAGGTCACCGGGGTACGGAATGGCTGCGATCTGAGGAAGAAGGAGCAGCCGCAGTCTCACAGTTTGCAGGTCTGACAGATGATTTAACGCTGCCATGGTTGAGGTAAGGTCACGGTTGTAGGGGAGATCTGGGGGGTCCAAGGTACGGGCATAGTCGGGACACTCGTCGGCTGGTCTGTGAGCTGGTGAAGGTCACGGAGCAGTGAAATATGGCTGACAGGTAGAAGAGGGAAGAAAAACACAGACACTGTCCTTCCTGAGCTACCACTAGAACGTCTGGGTCCCCATCGGGTGACCCTCCGGGGTCATTCTCAATAGCCATTTGTTATAGTCAGTTGAATAATCTTATATAAATGGGTTTATGCAAAGACCAAAAAAGTGAGGACAAGAAGATAAGTCCCTATTTATAGAGACGCAGCAGATAGAAACTTTATATATTGTATAAATTATATATATATATATATATATATATACATATATATATATATATGTATTTATATGCATCTCATATCCAAGTTCTGTCTTTTTCGGTGTATTTTCTTGTAATGCTGACTATTTAATAAATTATGGCAATAAAATACGAGTTTTCACATAAAACTTTTTTTTATCACATTTAATTCTAGATATCAGCAATGAGAAATAACAAGAGCTTTATAATCCATACAATATGTGTAACATTACAAACACAAACAATAATAAAAATTCAATGTAACGTTTATATAAATATAACAATAAAGATATATAAATAATATCAAGATAGACAAAGAATATCGATGTAGATCAGTAAATGTGTCTGTCTATCTATCTATCTATCTATCTATCTATCTATCTATCTATCTATCTATCTATCTATCTATCTATCTATCTATCTATCTATCTATCTATCTATCTATCTATCTATCTATCTAACTGCTGTAGTGATGGTATTTTATGGATTCTCCTTTCGCCATAATTGACATTTTACAGGACATGCCACAGTCTGAACTGTGCATTCAGAGTGTTTATTTGTTTTGATATGATAATTGAGACATGCAGAGAGACATTGAGCCGTAGGCTTCAGAAGACATATTAACATGTTGTGCTGAGGCTGAGCCAAAACCAGAGTTGAAAGAGTTTGGCTCCGGTTTCTTCCATTGTTTGATCACACAGGAGAAATCTTCAGCTCTCTAAATTGGTCTTTAATGAGACTTGCACGTAGGCCACTTCCTTTTGACCCCCGACATCCCCGAGCTTGTCCCGCGGTTCCTCCTCGGAAAAGGAGGACAACTGGTGAGGAAACCTTGCAGGGGGAGTCAAGCTGCAGCACCGGAAGGCACGAGGGAGGGAGAGAGAGAGAGAGAGACAAAGACAGAGAGAGAGAGAGAGAGGGAGAGGTGACTCATTTAATTTCTCAGTCGTGGGCATTTGGTCTTCACATGTAGCAGGAGCAGACTTCCCGTCTTTGCCGCTGCCAAATGCACCGTCAGTCACACAAGAAATGGACATCAGTCACAAACCCTGTGAACGCACACAGTGACCTCCGAAAAATCCCACAGGCCTCAACGATGAGATGATTATCCATGACCACAACAGCAGTTAAACATGTCGTCTCTTCTAAAATGCTTTGTTGACGAATCAATGAAATGAAGTCACTAATAACAGCATGAATCTTCACATCATCGTAAATACAAACACATTGCTCTCAAATACATTTATAGCACACACATGCTAATATGTATAAATGTGTGTTTTCCAGGTTGGGAAATGTATCCCAACCAGGATGTATCATTTATTTTGTGGGCTATTTATGGAGATTTTTCTATTTGAAAATAACACCCGCGAGATCACTGTCGGTGGTAAAATATATACATTTTGGTTTGGGTCTGTCCGACAAAGCTGGACGGATGGTACTGAGAGTGCACTCTCTGTCTGGCTCTGAGATGTGGAACTCCATCTACAGTCAACATGCTTTCCAGATGATGGCTTTCTTTTTTTTCTTTTTTTTTTCTTCTTGTTATTATTGCTGTCTAACATGTCCAGTACCGACGACGCTTTTCACGGGTTATAACCATCACATTACGCATGAAACATTTAGGTCTGCTCTTAAAATAGCACCTGCACACCGTCTGTTTTTCAGCTCTGACTAAGAGGTGAATAAACCACCGGGGCCTCCCTCCCTCACTTTCCTCAATGTATATTTTTTAGCTATTTATTCAGGGAAATGCACGTTTTATTTTTTGCGTGTGTGTAAACGCTGGATAATACTCTGTCTGCAATCATTAGCTCCTTCAGGTGTGACAGCAGTTTCAATGCTGAAATATAAGACTATTTAATAAAAAGTATTTCTTTAAGATTTTTTTGGTCCGTGAGTGAAAAGTGTACACATGAAACATCTGTGTTTGAGCATGAAGACATGCTGTTAATTTAATTTAACAGGCTTCATACATAGAAAAAGCCTTTCTTTTTCCAGCCAGGAAATTAAGCAATGAACACATTATTACATTTAAAAGACGATAATGTTTCTTTTTTATTTTGTAGTTTACAGAAACATTCTCTTTTACTTTCCTCCACAAAACAAGAAACACGTTTGTGTTTATCCAAACAGGAGCAAACCAGATTTGTAACCATTGTTCGACCACTGAGGTACTAACATTGCTACCCTTGATAAGAAATTTATGCTTTTCATTTGTTGGTCTTTGTCAATATATTACATCACATGAATCTGGCATGCTTCTCGGGTCCACAACAAAGGAAAACATTTCCATTCAGTTGAGACTGTTGAAAATAAGGGAGAGAGGAGAGCGGCGCTGAGGACTTATCTAATGTCTTAAACTAATCTACGACACGTAATGAGAGTGAGTGTGCAGCTGAGTGTCTGGTGTGAACTGGAGGACAGTTTACTAACAGATCCCTCTAGGTGGCGTTAACATGCTTTAAGGGTCTGCAGGTTATGATATGAGAAAACTGAGAAGTGAAACAAAAAAAAAATCATAATTTCTGATCTGGTATTTGTTTTGTTTTTTTTCAAACAGCTTTACAGAATAACCAGTTTATCTTTCACTCTTTGTGTTTGACATGGCCAGCAGCATGAAATGAGTGGGTTTTTGTTTTTTTTTTTGAGCAGCACAACACCAAGAAAGTGAGACTGCCATGGTAGCAGATGCAGTAAGTCAACTGGAGTGAAACTGGAAATAGAAATGTTAAAGACTTTACTTTAAAATGTATTAAAAATATATGAAGATAAAATAAGAAAGTCTGCCAAGTAACGCACGTATGCAGCTCTGGCTATGGCTCTCACACACACACATAGACAGACACACACACACACACACACACACACACACACACACACACACACACACGTTGACCGGGTCATCATTCAGAGATACTTTGGGGTGCCTGTTGCCCTTTCACATATTTTCACATATCTGCTGCACTAAATGCTCATAATTGATGCATCTGTCGGTCAGCTGGCTGCTCATGATTGGGCTAAAACAGTCTTGTGAGGATAGGAGGGGGGGGGCTGGGGCTGGGGTGCATGAAGTCAAGTCTCACAGACTCCTTATAGCTAATGATTTGGGGTCCCAGGGTCCCAGGCTCCATGGCTGTGTGGTCCTGAGCAGACACAGCAGGCTCAGTGAAAGGCAGCCGCCCTCTGGGACAGAAACAACATTCACTCTCTGGATCGAATGGCAGCAGCATAACACTCCAGTCGACATCAGATCTCGCAGCGGCACAGAAGAACTGTTGTGTCACTCAATATCAAACAGAGACAAGCATTTAGACAACTTACAAGGTCAGTGTCACCAGAATGTGCAAGCGCGTTCGTCAAAGCCAGGATAAAAAAAAAAAAAAAACTTCACCCCACAGCTCATGCTCATGGATTTTATTTCAGCTCTGAGTGAGCGAAATAGATTTTTTTCTTCTTTTTTTTCCTCTTAAAGGCTTAATTTCTCATGAAGGAATACATTAATTGCTGGTCCAAGATTTTCCTTCATCTATATATAGCAACAGGAACAGAATACAATCCTGAGGCATCCAGCGATGGAATAAAAGCCAAAGGGATCTGAGTGATTGCTACTATAAAACGTCTCCCAGGCCTTGTAGAGCTGTAAAGGACAAAGAGAGATAGTCGAGCAGGCCTGTTCTCAGGCGTCTGGCTGCCCTCAAGAAGAGCTCTGTCTCTCTTACTCTCTTTCTCTCTCTTTCTCCCTCTCTGAGCACGACCCTCTCTTTATTTCCCTCTCCTTGACTTTATTTTTTCCCCTTGTACTTCTTTAAGTCTCTCACATAGCTTCTCTTTTAGTCTCCCTTGTAGCATCCAGCGTTGGTCTGACAGGGCTATTTAAGGGTATGCATGTTTGTGTATGAGTGTTTAAGTGTGTGTGTGTGTGTGTGTGTGTGTGTGTATGTGTGTGTGTGTGTGTGTGTGTGTGTGTGTGTGCGTGTGAGTATTGGCGGGGGTTTAGGCAGAAGTCTGAGGAAACAGTAACCAGAGAGTGTCCCTGAAATGTCAGATGGGGTCACGGAGAATCGTGGGTCTTCTGTGACCCATCACAAAGCGGCGCGGTCGACAGGGAGTTCTTATCACACACGCGTTGTCATTCACAAATCACACACTGACAGACACGTACACGCCTGCACAACAATCACTTTTCTCCCAGAGTCTCCATATAAGCAGCTGCTGGCAGCGCATATTTCATGCTACTAGCCAACCTTTATTTGTTTCTCATCCAGTTTCCCTGAAGGAGAAGACACAAACACACACGCAAAGTCGGCGTGGGCGCACACATGCTCGAGGAGGCGTGCAAACAAACACGCAGATTGACGTCAGGATCAGAAATTACGGGGTGCTAAAGTGATGTTGGAGGTACAAAAAAATGTATAAAAAGGAGAGAAACCAAGGCCTGAGTGTGTGTGCCGCCCGTCACCTAAGTATCAAGGTAAACAGATAAAATTTCAGTTTTCCCTCAAATGTGAAAGCTCTGCATGTGGAAGAAGATGAATTATGAATCACGTCCATTAAAACCAAATTTACCCAAATTCCTGTGCACTCATTATGGTCAGAACGAGTATTAATGCTTATGTGGCTCTTCAAGTACCTCAGTTCTAGTGTTTGTCTTCTATGTGATGTGTGTATGTGTGTGTATGTGCCTCTGTGTGTGCCTGTGTGTGTGTGTGTGTGTGTGTGTGTGTGTGTGTGCCTGTGTGTGTGTGTGTGTGTGTGTGTGTGTGTGTGTGTGTGTGTGTCGGGGGGAGCTGCTCAGTATGAGAAGAATTCATGTTTGCCAGCTCTCAGAGAGGTCTCAAATGTCTGTTTTCCTGACGTGTGATCCATAAATATTTGAAGTGGAAAGGGCTGCGCTGCGTTGTAGGACAAATCTAATTAACCCAGAACTTCCTAAGGGTTCCTCAATCTGTGCGGCCGCGTGGGTGTCTATTACGTTGCCAGTTCACCTCCTTAAAAGGGTCTGACTCCTCATTTAAGCCACTCAACCCCTGATACACTAATCAGTCGATTACTTTAAAGACAACAGGAATTATAAGAGGAGGAAATGCTGATTTCTCCTCAGTTAGTTGGTAAAATATCATGACATTTCCAAGAAAAGTGCTCTAATTCAAGAATTTGAGTAAATATAAATGTGAAATTATTAAAACACAGTGTGGAGAAGGCCGGGATATGTTTTGACAGAGCTGCCTAAAAGATGATAGCCTGTATTTAAAGAGTGTTGCCACTGTGGTGAGACAGAGAGAGAAAGACAGACACAACCATCCGACCAGAGACGAACCATCATCCTGTCCCATTTCTCATCAGACAATCCTCACCAAGATCAAATTACGACTTGTGGCATCGTTTGTTACTCCAGTCCCAGTCTGGCTACAGTAGCCTGTGACTCGGTGCATTATCCCTCTCTGTTCCCAATTGGACCCGGGCAGGAAACACAGTGCCTCCGAGAAGCTAAAGTGCTGCTGATTCCCAGATAGTCTGCCATCCTTTTAGCCCAGATGAGATGTGAGGCCTCTTCTTCTTCTTCTTCTTCTTCTCCCTCTCCTTCTGAGAAAACAGCGCTCGAACGCCCAATTGAAAAGACGGCTCGGGTGAGGATGTAAGGAATGAAAAGCCGTGCATGGATCTCATTCCTGAGGCCTGGGGTTGCTGATTTCATTAGAGTGCACCACACTATTAGAGCTGCCTCAGTTTGCTTTGCACTCGCCCTCGAGCTTCACATTTCCATAATGCAGCAAGGATTCAGTTTCACACAAGAAGAAGGGCCGCGCTCAAACCATTTCCGCCGTAAACCGCTTGCTTAACTTATTATACATTTTCACAATAAATACAAAGGGAAATGCGGCCGGCGTCTCGTCAGAGGAGGTTAGCTCAAAAAGCCACGTCGACCCTGCTGGTAAAGTGATAGAGAGCTACTCCGACCATCACCACCACCTTATTGCGTGTTCCTCTATTTTCTCTGAGCTGATTTTCCAGCTGAGAAGTGCCTGGTCTCTGGCAGCTGCAGGAGTTGAAATAAGGTGAAGGTGCCGTGCGCTGTAACAGGTAGTTACGAAAGCTAAGGGTGACCACAAATGTTTTCTTTTTCATTTCGATGCCGCTTTCTCATGATCACGACTTATTATGTCATTGTCTCGATATAAAAAAGTCTGTTTTCTCACTGTAACACATTCATATATTTTGCTCTTATCCCGGCTCGTCTTCGCCTAAAGTAATGAGGGCTAATCTGAACGCAGGACGAGAACGAGAGAATGTAGTTAATATCTTGTTATATCTTGATGTGTTGATCAATAATAGATACTTCTTGATCACCTCCATGACTCCTTCTTCAGAGTTCTTATTTCTTTGTAGCTACAAAAGTCTGAATGGGTGTGCATCTGTGAGTGCATGCCCGTCAATCTATGCGGGAGGGGCCAAGAGATTATTCATTTATTTGTTGTTTTTTTATTGTGTAAAGCACTTTGTGCTGCTTCATTACACATGAAAAGTGCTTTAAAAACAAGTCTGATTACTTAGGACACACCTGGAACAGGCAGTGGTATCTGAGGGCTGAAACCAGGATGATGGAGTGAACCAGGGCACAATCATCAGAAGTGGTAATGATCCCATTCCAAGCACCCTACTTTGTTATGATGAGATATTGAGGTAAATTCATGCGCTATCATCAAACAGACTTTGTGATTTTGGGATAATGGAATAATGTCATCGGCAAAAGAAAACACACTTGTTACTTCAAGGTAATGAAATATTATGTCATAACATTAATGGCAGTTAATGGCATTATTAAAGGCTGAAGATGGCAAGAAAATAAAGAGCAAACACGTGGCCGTTTCCATCTTCTGAAGGTTATATCTCAGACATATCACTGCTAGGAGGAGCACTGCGCTCATGAGCAACCGAT
Source organism: Karalla daura (assembly GCA_029224185.1). Lineage (NCBI taxonomy): Eukaryota > Metazoa > Chordata > Actinopteri > Chaetodontiformes > Leiognathidae > Karalla > Karalla daura. The sequence goes on from CM055190.1 coordinate 22,493,887, forward strand.
GAGATTTTTGGGGGGTCTGCACTCTCAGGGCTGCCAGCAGTTATTAGACACACAGACGGAGGGCTAACGCCTGCTCCAGATGTTCCAGCACAGGCAGCAATGGGGAATTGGATGAGACCTTGAATTAAAAAGCATCACACACTGAGCATATAGAGCACTTCCCCTGTGCCCCTTAGAAGTACGATACCATTTCACTGCATACCACCAACAGCGGACCTCTGAGGCAGGATAATGAGAAGGGCCAATTAGGAGCTGTTGGACGGGATGAGACTTTTCGGAACAATGCGTCCTTTATTGTGATTTCTCAGTAGCATTAACGCAGCCAGTATGTGCTCATAGCTTGAAGCTGCCTTCGGAATACAGTCATCAGTGAAATCCTTCTGGGTTTAGTGTTTGGTATTTGGTATTTGTTATGGGAAGTCTGAATATGGACTTTCGATCTTTATTGAGTTTTTTTGTCTGGGTGTTTAGCTCTGGTAATGGAGCTCCGCATGCTAAATTAGAGATGTGCGTCTCTTGCAGAGCTGGAAAGTAACTTATTTACACAAGTAAATGCACAAAGGGCTCCTAGCATGTTAGAACAAAACGACTTTAAAAGTTTCCTGTGCGGTTTGGCTTTGTATCTGTACTCAAATGGTATTCTTTTTAACATGTAATACTAACTCAGTATGTTGGGTTTTAACCAGATATGTCATCCTTAACTGGCTTGATATGTCACCTTTGACTTGAGTTCATTGACAGAAACACATCATACACACTACACCTGTGTTGTATGAAATATGCATTCTTAGCACGATTTCAGATCTTAAGTTCATTCAGAGCAAAAATATACAAATCCTAAACATCTCAAACATCATACAGACATCTTTACACTCTGATGAGGTGTTTTTTCCTGTTTTATCACTATTTATCACCAGACATAACCTAGGGGGTCACATGACCATTTCGCTTCAGACAAGATGGCGCACTGTGTCAAGCGAGAATTCACTTTTTCTAAATATAATTAAAACATCTAATATAACCATGTTTTGAACATCCATTTTCCTTAAAGTGGAGCCTTGCAGGACTATACCATACAATAATCATGGGAAACTGTATGAGTATTATGGCTCAAGCCCAAAACACCAGTCAGTGGAAACACCCACGGCTAGCAGTTGTACTTTATCAAAACTTTAGGAATATCAGTTTTATTTTGTGAAAATCTGTAATGGAAACACAACAACTGTGATTTCCCCGCATGCTACGCTCAGTACATTTGTTGGCGCAGCCTGTGCTTTCTTTTGTTCTACGTAAAACATACCATGTACGTATGAAATGACCACATGACTCAAATGTGGGACACCATTTATGCTTTCTCATGCTGTGATGCTAATGAGAGGCTACTTCTACAACAAATGAGACATTACAAAGGGTTGTTTAGTCTCTGTGGTTGTTTAGTGCAGACCACCTCAAGCCCTGAATGACAGACACAGACAGCTTTAGTTTGGGTGACGTTTTTCTTATGCCTGTACAGTCCCTTCTGGACTGTAATCTATTCCATCATATAGCACAGTCTGATCATTTGTCATGAATTTAATTTGTGTCAACCTATGAGGTTGACACAAATTAAAACTCAAAGTGTATGTATTTATGATGAAAAGGACAGATTTTTTTGATTCTCTACGTCTTAACTCCCCGTTTTCTGCACCTCTTCTGCTCTGGGTCAAAAATGACCCGCCCTGATTAAAGATCTAAAATTAAGGAATTTCAATCCATTTGGTGTATCTGTACCTGTTTGTAACTGTCTGTATATGTAACTGACTCTCTGATTTTAACTGGCAGATCAAAAATTACCCGAAAGACAATTGTTGTCTATGAAAATATGAGTGAAGGCAATATTTACCTTTTTCCAATGTCAGTTTACAAATGTTCTACAATTTCAAGTTGAAAACAACATTTCAGGGATTTTCTTTGCTGATGAACACAGTCTCTGGTTATTTTTGATGATAGGAGTAATACATATTGATTTAATATACTCTGAAATATATGCAAATGTGTAAGTGCAACAGAGAAGCTCACTGGTTTTAGCATGTTAATAACTTCAGGTACTGAGGCTGTATGAGCTGTAGTTCTAGTTTCTTTCTTTTATTCTGTCGCTGTCAATTTGCCAAGCTATTGTGTCACTATTGTGTGGGAACATTCAGACTGAAAACCACAGCCACTGATTCATCAGCTGCTCCAATTAATACACCCTCAAAAACAGAAAATAGTCTCATTAAGTGCTGCTGCACTTAAGTAATTTGTCAGATAAAATAAGACGAAAAAAACACAACATGCATGAACCGGATGAGCTGACAAGCATCAAAGAATGTCTTTGTAGATAGTATAATTATTTAACTATTTGTTGAAAACTATACCCTGATTGATAAAAAAACTGATTCAAACCTCATTTAGTCTTATCTGGGTTGTAGTGCTTGATGGTGAGACAGTGTTAGACCACAGCGGGAAATAGAGAACATGCATGCCATGTCGTCAAGTCAGATAAGAGACTACTCTGAGTGTGTGTCTATGTTTAAGTGCAAGTTTACGTCTACGTGTGTGCGTGTGTGTGTGTGTGTGTGTCGGCGTGTGTGCGTGTGTATGGCGTAGGAGAGTCTGGGTCTCTGATTGCCTTCGCTGGGCTTCCCACATTAAAGTGGCCTCTGCCTCGGGGAAGAGATTCCTGGCTGCATGGCAAAATGGAGAGGGGTGGGGAATACGGCGCAGCAAAGATATGGGAGAAGGGAGTGAAGTGGGAGGGTAGGGGCATTTAGGTGAAAAGGAGCTGCCAAAACAACTCCCAGGCTTCATCTGGCCTGCATCCAACTGTCGGACACACACTTGTTCTCTCTCTCTCTCTCTCTCTCTCTCTCTTTCTCTCTTGCAAACACACAAATACGCACCACGGCTTCTCCCCCACCACATGTTCCTAAGTGCGCGGACCGCACAGGGGGTAGTCCTGTAACCTCCCTGCCCCCATATCCCGTTCCTCTCTTCCCCACTCTCAGCTTTAATTGAGAAGACAAATGGATCTTTCAGAGCCCACTAGCGCGCCACCATACATCAGTCATGACAATGTTAGCTTTATAACGGTGGGCTCGCCGTGAGCCGAACCATATGTTAGGCCCGCGCCACACGCACGAGCAAACACCTCAATACCGTGCTAATGGCGCCCCAGTAATTGCCTGTTGTTTTATTATTAAAGGTAATTTGGGCCCTAATGGAATTCATTCAACATTGTGCGTCGCTCCCCACCCAGACGGCAGAGACAGAGAAACCGCTCTTCCTGTGTCCGACATCAAGAAAGCCTTTTATCTCTCCTGAAATAAAATATTATTCTACATGATGAAACATGCTACAGAGAGCCAGATGCTAGCTAGCCTCTCCCCGCAGACACATTCTCTCATCACTCACGTAGGTGCTGTGGTTTTTCGGTTCATATCGTCGATTAAAGCGAGATCTGCCACTGCTATGCTGGTGTTGTTCCTGTGAAATCAGAATTACACCCTGTTGCTCAAGACAGGAATTGACCAGACAAATTGCTGCTTTGTGATTCACTGGAAAAAGTAAGAACATGGGGGAAATGTGAGCATTTCGAGCGTCACCCCAGGGTCAGGTTGACTTATCTGGAGATTTAACAATCCACTCCAATATAACACATTTCAGTGGGCTCATTTTTGTGATTTTTGAGCTTAAAATAGAATGATACTGGACAGAATATTAACAAACAGCTGCACAATGTTGTGGCAATGACTAAACTAAAAAAGTAAAGCTAGTTTAACTCGTCGTCTTCGCCCTCTTTTTCAACAAATTTGGTCAAACCAGCTACAAAATAGTGAGGTAACTAGTTTGATAGCACAGCTCTGACATAAATATTAAATTTATCCCCGAAGGGAAATTGTACTTGTGTCATATTAGCGTTATGCTAGCTAGCTAGTTTGTGGTTTCCAATTAGTTTAAGCCAAAAGCCACTCATGAATCTATGAAAACACTACAGCCCTCACCATATTAGCCACATCATTAGCATAACAAGCTGTCTTAACAAACATAATCTCAGGCTTTGCATTAATAGGTGTCCATTGCTTGGTTCTCTCCTCAGATGCTTCAGAGATAAACAATGTACTGCATCTGACAGTATAATGTAAAGTAAAGGTATCTGAAAACATTTTTTTCCCTTCTTTTTCCAGCTAGCTAGCATAATTAACATACTTATAATACTCACTATTGGCTGGAGTCCTCTCTCCATTGACTTTAAGCCTCTCATTAAAGGTTCAATCTGCATATTTCACTCATGTACGAACTGGCAAACAGTTTGGTTAAGGGTTAACCTCTGAGCTCTGCATCATTAACCGCGTTAGTCACGTCATTAGCAGCTTAACAAACGTAATCTCAGGTTTGCATTAGTGCGATGGCGCATCCATCAATTGGTTCGGTTTTCAAACGCTTCAGCGAGAAACTAATCAAGTTTAGCAAAATTAAATCAAATGCAGAGAACGAGGTGGCGAGTTCATGGGTGCCTGTGAGTGTGAACATTCCCAGGAAAGGATCTGTTTGGAAAGCCAGAAACACATGTGTAACTGGCAGCGGCAGTGATTTGGGGGTAAATAAGAGCCGGTAACATGTTACTGATTGCACTTTAAAGGGCCTGAGGATAATGTGTGTTGGACGTAACCAGAGAGAAAGTGTAAGTGAAGTAATTAGATCAATAGGAGAAGCACAAAACAACATGGGCGACCAGCAAAGAACAGTCACATAACTATCTGCTGAAAATGAAAAGGCCGTTGGCAGATTGTAGCATTTAATGACGTTGTCTCATGGCAGCGTCCGGAATCTGCTCCAGATTAATGTGAGTGGGCAGAAACAAGACACTGCGGCCAGATTTATTGGAGGCCAGATACAGAGTTATGTGAATGTGATAACTCCGAGTTGCAGCATTGCTGTAGGGGAATATGATGGATGATACGATAATGGCTCATCTTAAGGAAAAGCAGAAACCCCTTCGACGTGAGAAAATGTCAAATAGACATCCACAAGCTGAAGATCTGCCTTAAGATTTACAGACACGCTGTGACATAGTGGTGACTTTCTCAACCTCCGACAGTGGAAGGTCACTACGAACACACACACACACACTTCCAAGCAAAAAGCTCTGAGTGTCCTTATCAGTTCATCTTCAGTGTCTTTTCCGCTCTCGTTTTCCCCTGCCCAGGATCTCCAGAGAGTTTCCAGTTCTTCCTGAGCGATTACACCCAAATGCATTCATCACCTCCTCACCCCTTTCACTGTACCTTTCCATTCACTTCTTACCCATTTCTAAACTATCACTGTCAGCGTTCCAGCACAGGAAGCTGGAGTGATACCCAGGGATCATCTGAGGCTGTGTGATCATCATCGCTCTCCTTCTTCCTGCGCGTTTCTCCCATGGTTTTTCATGCCTGGTGTCCAGCATGCCTATCCTCTGACTGGATTCACTCTCATCCCGGGCCAAAAACACCAAAATAACAATCTTCCCTCCCCTCATCTGCTCGCTCTTACACTCTGGTCACTTTTCCACTGTGTTGCCTCTACCCACATGTGACACATGTCTCTGACAGAGCGAGCTCATTCGTTTTGCGTTTTTCGTCCTTGTCATTTCGAACACGCTGAGAGGTGTAACCGCAGCTCGGACAGAGGCTGTTTCTCTCCGTCTCCATGACAACGAGAATTTGTCTTCTCTCTCTCTCTCCCTCTCTCTCCCTCTCTCTCCCTTTCCCTCTCTCTCTCCCTCTCTCTCTCTCTCCTGTTCCCAGCAGCATGTGAACGCTCGCCAGGGTCTTTATCAGAGAGCTTCCAGCAGAGCTCCAGCAGGCCTTCCCAGGAGAGGAGGCTACAGGAAGTCGTAGGATGATAAAAACTGGGCCATTACTGCGCCAGCACAGGACCCCAGGGTTCATTACCCTCCTCCTCCTCACCCTCCTTCTACTCCTAATCTCACTCTGAGACTGCAGCACAACATCATCTTGAACACACCTCAAACTCATTACACTAAATGAAATATGAATCTGTACCGGTTTATCATTCACATATTGGAGACTGAAAAAAGGAAAAAAAAAAACAGAAAAATCATCCGACATCTGGTTCATTTCATCCGCTTTTCTAACCTTTGAAATTAGCAGCAGCAACAGCTTGACAGGGGTTTTCCCATTAATATATATTTGGTTCTTCCCAAGATAAAACAACTTAGATTTAGAAATGATCGATAATTTATTGTGTTTCTAGACAAAGGCTACGTCCCAATTCTTCCCCTTACCCCTTCCCCTTAATTTCTTAACTGAAGTCTTCAACTTCATATCACAAATTAAGCAACAACAATCTGATGTCTCATGTAATCTCAAGTGAAATTATCTATCTATCTATCTATGTGTAAACACACATATATGTCCATCCTCAAATACTAGTTGAGTAACTTAAAAGATTTTAAAGGAGGACATAGAAGATGCGGTCAGACAACATACTTTGGGATAAGTGGACACAGCTTTCCACATTATGAAGCTATTACTCAGCACCAAGGTGCAAGAAGGAGGACATAAGAATAAAAACAGCTGCCTCCGAGGTGACGTCACAGCCTTGAAGGCCACTGACGTAGCTCCCAAGAATAGCACCCACAAAAATATGGCTTCAACAGATCTGGAGTAGTAGCGAGGGGATGCGGAGAATTAATTGGCAGCGGAGGTCTTGTGGACGTGATGACAGCTGATAGAGCGAGCAGCTGGAAATGGCAGCAACATGTAGCACTCAGCAGCAGCACTGACACACTGCAGCTCACACACGCACCAGTGGGTGAGAGGCACTGTGTGTCCACAGTGTTTTCACCTATTCATTATTTATGTTGAATAAAAATGTGGTTTTTGGTGTGTTTTTCACATTTCATACAAAAGTAGCCTCACTTTGTTTACTTCGGAAAGAGTGAGAGTCGCTGTTTCCCCTTGTTTCCAGTCTTGGCGATATCAATCTTCTCATTTAACTTAAGGGAGGGAAAAAAAGTGAGATTGCCTAAATGCTAAACTGATTATGATACCATCTGGACACAAATGTCACTTAATCAGTGGATGAGTTTCCAGGCTTCCCAGTCTAACAACAGGACGTTGTTAGCTTATTTTAACGTAACTATTCACCAGACAAAGATGTGAATGCACGTTCTTTACATCTCCTCTGTACTTTATCAGAACTCTTCTTCACAGTCAAGCAAAATGCTTTTTGTTGCCTCTGACATTCCTCTGCCAATCCAGAGAGAGCAGCCAAATGACCCTGCAATGCTCCTGGGACCCCCCAGTTCCCCTCCTCACTCATACCAGCAGATCGGCCCAGCTAGTTTCCTTATCTGCTCACTACTCAATTACCCTGCACTGCAGAGGGCATTTGAAGCCTCAGACAAGTGGCCTGGAGGTTACAGTGGGCTGAACTGGGAGGAGGCGCAGGCTGCTTATGGCCTTTTAACCCTCCCAGCACAGAGATAATGAGTGATTGGATGGGATGTAGTGGCCAAAACGATCTACAGGTCTTATGAGTCTGTGTGTAATTAGTGGGGGCTAACAGCAGATAGGATATAAAGAAATGTTTGTAATGTCGTATCATTTTTCTTTAATAACTGATCCATATTAAAGACTCCCCAGTACTATTATTAAAGGCAATTGACCTTTTTCTAACAATGGTTGCCACAGTCACTGTGTATAACCTAAAATTCTTAATCCCAGATTATGGGTATTATCTTATCTTGTCTGTAATTTAACTGGTTGCTTCTTTATTCAAATATAATTTGTATATAATGGCAGCACGGTAGGTTAAGGTAGAGGGGAAGGATTGCAGAAAATAATCAGAAAATGCAGCTGTTTTGATATTGTATTATCTGGTATTCAAATACAATTGTTTTTATGAGCATAGATGCACAAAACCTAAATATCACAATGAAAATGTGATATTAATGGAAATGGAAAAACCTGAAATAATAAAAAAACATGTGTCAACATAGAAGTGTAATGGAAACACTTGGCATTAATACCTCAGTGGACGTAGGGAAAGAGTCACATGACCAGTTCATTTCAGATAATATGATGCAATATCAAGTGAGACCAAACCTTTCAGTAAATATAATCAAAGATCTTGGTATCTAGAGAATCAATGTTGTGGATGTCCATCTTTCTTAAAGTGAAGTCTTGCAGATAAGATTCTCCAAAAACTATGGGAAGCTGCAGGCATAGATTTAATTTTTTGTCAAATGCTCCCTCCTCATACTGAATTGTTTCTATTTATGAATTAATTCATTTATTATTTTACTTATTGTTTCATCTGTTTGTTTTATACTAAATGTTTGTGTGATGTTTGGTATTATTCATACATGAAGAAAAATAAAGAAATGAAGTGAACCAAAATAAGAGTTATGGCTCATGGGCAAAACACCCTTCAATGGAAACATAGCGTAGTAGTAGTTACACTGCAATTTTAGAAATATCACCTTTACTTGGGAAAAAACTGTAATGGAAATGCAGCTATAGTGAAATGTATAATATATTCTTTAATACTAAGTCAAGTTCAACCACTGACCCAGCCATAGGTTCTATTAAAACAAGAGTTATGATCTCAAGAGCTCATGAATCACATAATGTAGAAATCTGATCGTTTTTTCAAGTGAAACTCAGAAATTACCCATAGATAGAGTTAAAGAACATTAAATACACACTTTTACATGATGACAAACCCAGCTAAAGGGGCAGTGTGCAGGGGTTTGCCTTCCCGGCAGAGCTGGAGAGAGTCACAGAGAAACAGAGGTGGGACGTAACACTGAGACTCTGTGACTGTGCTGAATGGAGCGGGGAGGACGGAGCAGCGAGAGCGACCATCTCCTGTCGGGCCTGTGTCTCTGTCTGCAGGTCTCGTTCCCTCCTTTTAAGGCAGCGGTGATGATCTGCTCTCCTCAGGAGCACGGCTGCAGGCAGCAATACAGCAGCGATCGCACACATTAATATCCAGGGATCTCAAGAGCTTTCTCCGTCACTTGCTATGCCTCTTTCCACTCCTGCCATTGCGCAAAAGAAAAAAAAAGAAGCACGGCATCTACTTTCACTTCAAAGTTCACCTCCTGGCCTTTTCATCTCACTCCTTGTCAGTGTCATTAAAGTGGGAGATGGTCTCTGATTTCTCTGTCGTGCTATCTATCAGCTCACAGATAGACACTTATCTCTCTGTCAGCACCCGGCTGCTTCATATACGCTATCACACACTCTGCGTGACGGGGTCTTCTCACCTGTCCATCCATCACAGCGCCATCACTCAGTGTTTATGTGTTTATCAGCCATTACAGCTCGAGGTGTTGAGACTGAAACCAACTGTGCGCGAGTCTGCCGACGACAGCCAGCGAGTTAAACCTCTTCAACGTGTCTGCAGGTCACAAGAGTCGTGCAAAGATAGCACTCTGCCTCTCTGAGTAGCACAGAGTTGAAGTTATGTACATACAGGATTTTTTTTGTTGTTTTTTTTTTTTTTATATGAAGCACATGGCGAGCGGAGTTGGAAGCCGGAGGGATCCGGAACTGTACCCAAGGACGCTATAGATTATTTCTGACATGAGGGTTTGCACCAGAAGCCCTTTGGTTGAAGGGTGGTCCCTCCACTCACTGCGCCACTCGGGCCCCGGCGAGAATGCCATCAATAAAAGGAGATTTAAGAAAAGACTTTGTTGTAGGTTTGTGTATACGTGTGTGTGGCTCTCATGTGCATGTGTTCAGAAATCCGACTGCAGCAAAGTTTCTCCCCTTCTCTTTTTCTCTTCATGTGTGTTCCACGTGTTCCAGCCACATTTCTGCAAATATTTATACCGGGTGTAAAACGCTCTTGATCTCTCTCCCCTGTTTACTCTCCTGTTCTTTCTCTCGGCCGACTCTCACACTGACCTTTTTTCATCCTGACTGAGAGTGACAGGAGGGAGGGAACGAGGAGTCAGAGGGGGCAGGAAAAGAGCAAGTGAGTGTAGAGGGAGGTCAGGAGAGAGGGAGCGAGGAGAAAGAGAAGGAGAGAAGGAGGAGAGAAGAAGAGGGTTCGCTTTGATGGATGACTTGTCATCTTAGAAATCAAAAGCCCAATCTGCCAAGAACTCTCCTAGAAAGGAGGCCCAACGGGTTAATTGTGGTGTAATTTGACATCTGTTGAAGTTGATGTCTGAAAATGTGTTGGCTACTATAGAGAGAGGGAGAGAGAGAGAGAGAGAGCGAGAGAGAGAGAGGGAGGTGGTGTTGTAATGATCCCTGCTTGATTTTTTAAATGAGGCACATGCCGCTGACCAAGCTGAGCTGAGCTGGGCCGCACACGCCTCTGAAACAAGAACAAAAACACAGATCCAGTTACAGGACAAAGATTCGTGTTTATGCTCTTTGTCATCAGCTTCGTTTGCTCGGTGTAATGACATTTAGCTCGAAACATGAAATGTGAAATGGACACCACATGCACACACACACACACACACACACACACACGCACACACAAAGGCAAAGACACAAATTTGCTGCTCATCTCTCCGGCTTTGGGATTTCCTTGTAATTGTGACATTTCATGAAAAAAACGCTTTGCCTGGTAAAATTGGCTTGTTAAAGTTGACCCTAAACCTCTTAATTCATCGATAATGAACATCTATGGATAAAAGTTCCTTGTTCGGGCTCAACGAGGGATTTAATGTTCAACTGCTGACAGATGTTTGCCATCTAAAACAACATGTAGCTCATGTGCTTGGGCGATAGATATCAGATATGTTCTCTCCAGTATTGTTAAATCATTAAAATCTCAGTAATAGCGGGAAAATTTTTCCGTTGTCAAGACAGTATTAGAAGGGCTAATTTGTGGATCGCTTTCCAACAATTGACGTTTGGGAGCTGCTAACAGGGTGCTAACACGTCTCCAGCTGTGACAAGTCCTTCAACTCTACCTTCCACATTCCTTCCAGTGTGAATGGCTGCTGTTTTCTGCCTGTGGAAGGGAAACAGAGCTGGTAGCTGGATTCTCCTGCAGCATGTTGGCAAAAGCTGTGGAAGAGGCCTTAGGATCATTAGTGAGGCTGGCATGAGAGGTTGAAGGAGATCTGCTAACACTCCTGCCATTACTCAGCAAGAATGAAGACAGCTTTCGCTCCTGACTCTAATCACAGCGGCAGTTTTATTCTCTTTTCAAAGGCAGCTGTCAAAATAACACAAAATAGCCGGGCAGCGCCGGCACGTTCCAAGACTCTGCCCATAAATGAATTGCTGACCGTGTGCGTGCAGAGCACCTCTGTGCCCTCCCTCACACCCTGCGAGCGGCCTTGCAACAGATCCTCCAGACTGGCCTTAAGTCCCTGTCGAACACCTGACTTCAGCAAGAAGGATGCTGCAGAGCAGGCGCGGGTGAAATGGAAACTTCTTGGATATAAACGAGGAGTCTCGAAGCACAGGCTGAAGGATGAGGGAAGGAGAAGAAAAAAATAGAAGCACACAGAGAAGCTGTCCTCTGCATGCACCAGCGGATGACATCACAGCACTCCCAACTTCCATTAAGGCCTAATAAATGAAGGGCTAACGAGGCAGAGTGGGTGGGAAATGTGGGAGGAGGGATGGAGGGGGGATGGAGGAGAGAGGAGAGGAGGTGGGGGAGGGCGGGGGGGGACCCTGCCACTCCAAGCCTCTGTCAACCCCATCAGGAACACTTGAAGGAGGGGTGGGAGTGGAGAGAGGTTCTGTAGCAAAGCAAAGGGTGGAAGGAGGCTAAAAAAACCTCTCGGCCCATTAGAGAAATCAGGCCGGGACTCTAAAAACACCCTGAGAGCAGAGAGGCCGAGTGGCCCTGGTGTAAACATACGGTGGGTGGCAGCCCCCGAGCACTCTGACAGCCAACGGCGGCCATGATGGATCTGTGGAGTTATCTCATTTTCCACTGTTTTAATTAGAGGCCAGGCTGTGAGCCTCGGCAGCTGGCTCCGCTGTACCGACTCCTGCGGCCTGACAGAGAAAAATGTCCGCCAACCTGACTGCCAAGTTCAGCCTGACCAGAACACAAGAGGGAGAGAGAGAGAGAGAGAGAGAGAGAGAGAGAGAGAGAGAGAGAGAGAGAGAGAGAGAGAGAGAGAGAGAGAGAGAGAGAGAGAGAGAGAGAGAGAGAAAATTCCCACTTCTCCCCGAATAAATAACACTGTTTTCTGAGCAGGTCGCAACTTTGGTCGATATTTCACTCAATAATTCCGAGTTGATTTCTCCTCATATTTATGTACATTTCACGACGCGTTTCGATTTTCTGGGCTCGAATCAAATGAGAGAGAGCGCCGTGTGCATAATTTGGAGGAGAAAAAATAATCACCTATATTTACAGTTAATTAGAGCCATGCATCTTAGATGACAATGATAGAATGAGTTAAGGTATCAGGTATCCGTCCACAAATGGCTCTGGAGTGCAACTGGTGGTGCAGCCTGTTATTAGGTGGCGCTGGCAGCCCTGTAATCGAAAGAGCAGAGCAGCTAGAGCGATGAGGGAAGAGAAGATGAGCGACAAAAGACTGAAAGTATGTCACACGGTGTCTGAGAAACACATACATCACAGGACGATGCTCACATCTGCATGTATGGCAGTGGTTGAATCAGTGGGCACTGTCTTAATGAAAATGAGCGTTTAAAAATAATTCATGGATAATATCGTAAAAGTTATATCAAGATGGCAGATGTTATCGCATCATGTGCGATGGGGAAAAGCATTGACTTCTTTGTCCATGGATGGACTGTAATTTCAGCAGATTTAGTTGGAGTAGTAATCTAGCGGAAAAAAATCCCCTCATCTTCATTTTTTTAAGGTAGTTCTGTAATTCTGCAACAATTTAATTGAATGTTTACAGAGATCCAGAGAATTAAAGGCTCTGACAAGAAAGAGTTCCTCTTCACTTTGGGTAAATTATTCTTCTCTAAACTAAAATCAATAAAAAGGAAAAGATATAAAATGTTTGTTTCCATTAGACATTTTTGAATTTGCAGATTGTAGTGCATAATTTTTGGCTATTATGCGCAAAGTATGACAAATTATTTAATTTTTTTACTTTAACTATGATATAAACTTTTTACAAAATTTACAAGACGGACATGTGTGTGTTTATGTGTGTGTAGATCAGATAAAGTGACTTTGGATAGAATAAACGCCAGTGAAACTTAAAAATTAAAAATGTAAAATTAAAGTGTATTCCTACAAAAAAAACGCTTGCGTTAATGTCCATAGTGTCTTATTAGGACATGAGCAAGGAATATACGCAGACGTTTCATGGTGAAATGTGTTTAGCAAGCCTTTTTACATCCGCCTACACTTGCTCTCAGAAAAGCGGACAAATGGAAAGAAAGTGCAAGCGTGAAAGTTGTTTCACTGTGCAGCGCAGAAGAGGAAAATAAAACCATGTCATTGTTGTTTACACTGCCCTGCCCCCCCCCCTCCCCCCCATCTGAAGGCCTATGTGTGCGAGCCTGTGTGTGTCCCTCCATTTTCACTGTTTAGGCTGCATGTTATTGTGAGTCGGCCTCAAAGGAAATTTTGAAATTCACCACCATCGGTGACCAATTTGTAGTTGCTCCGCTGCTGCGTATTTTTTTGCGTCCCGCTTTCACACACAAATTCCCATGAAAGTCTTGTTGTGCAGCGCGAAATAAAACAATGTTTTTTAGTCTGAATGGATTTCACGCAGACTTACAGTCATTTCATGGTGAATCGTCTTAAGCATGAAATGTTACTCAAGTTCTGGGGACTTTAACAAACACAAACAAACACTCACAAACAAACATTAAGCCAGACTCTTCTCGACAAATTAAAAACAATCTCACAAACACTCCAGATGTACATAGACCGTCTGAGCAGCGTCTGACCAGCTTCATCTGTCTGACTGAGCTTATTTTCAACACACAGCAGTTGAAGGCAGGGGATACCTGGACAGGTCTCCAGCTTATCACAGGACACGCACACACACCTTTCACTCTCACACTCACATCTAGAGTGAATTCAGAGACTCCAATTGACCCAAGCACACATGTTTTTGCAGGATAGGGGAAATCAGGGTACCTAGAGAAAACACTTGCACACACAGGAAGACCATGCACACTGGGGACTTCCTTGCTGCAACAGTGCCAACCACTGAACAACTGTGTGTGTGTTTTTGCATATATATATATATATATATATATATATATATATATATATATATATATATATGTTTATATACTCCTGAGACCCGGCCCATTCATTTATGTCCTTTATAATGGACATTTTGTTCACGCATGTCTTCCTTAAGTATTTGGTGTTACTCTATCGAGCCCCATAGTATTCTATAGAGGACATCCTGGACTTTCCAGTGATGCTTCATGTGACAGGTTTGCATGCTGGGAACTTGATGGCCGGCATACCAACAACCACATTGTTGAAAGAGGAGAGAACAGATTCACACCTGTGCTACCTGGGCTTCCTGCCAATCAAGATGGCCCTAAAATCTGGGAAAACTAGAGTCCAATCAATTTTCTGAATTGTGTTCTATTTTCACATGGAAATAGTCCTGCTGAGTGGACATGCTGTGATATTAAAACAAAAAATATATTTTAAAAAATTAAAAAAAAATTTTTTTTTAATTTAAAATTTAAAAAATTGTTTTTTAGGCCCAAATAAATAGGAAAGCACACAAAAACATACATTTACAGACACTTATATATATATATATATATATATATATATATATATATATATATATATATATATGCAAAAATAAAAGCAGTATTTCTCGAAATGCAACCTGTGCTCGTGGTTGATTCCATGATTTGATTTTGTGTATGGTCAGCAATAATTCGCAAGCCATTGACGCATGGACACAAAAAAACAATATAAATATAATTTCCACTGCGTCTCATCGACTTCACTCTGAGGAAGACACACGTTGTTTTAACAATGACATTGTTTTTATCGGCTATTTTAATTATGTTTCGAAAAAGTTAATTTTTACTCCATATTGCACTCTCTCATTTGAAGTGAGCTTGTCTCGTGACCGCCTATGTCATGTCTGGTGACATGTAAATGTGAAAAAAGTTTCCATCGGATTTATGCGTTAAACTTCTATACCTTCACATCTGAAACGATTGGAAAAGGGTTGGAAAGGATCCTATTACAACATACGATTCCTGTCTTAAAACTTATCCTGTCCTACTCTCTCTCTGCTGTGCCCTCCTTGTCTCTGTTAGTTTCTCTGGCATTTCTCTCTCTCTCTCTCTCTCTCTCTCTCTCTCTCTCTCTCTCTCTCTCTCTCTCTCTCTCTGCCTGTTTAGAATGAACAGCGGCCTCCATTGTAGAATGGCAGGGTGTTATGACAGCAGGCTACTGTTAACTGTGTTTGGTTTGGGAGGACAGGGGAACACACACATACAGACGGCCAGCGATGCACACGCACACACAAGGACACTGACATCTTCATCTTCAGGATTGCCATTGCACACACACCCACCCCCCCCACACACACACACACACACATACGCATGCACACACACACTCATCC
Organism: Karalla daura; assembly: GCA_029224185.1. Lineage (NCBI taxonomy): Eukaryota > Metazoa > Chordata > Actinopteri > Chaetodontiformes > Leiognathidae > Karalla > Karalla daura. The sequence goes on from CM055190.1 coordinate 22,509,461, forward strand.
ATATCTGGCATCAGCTTCTCCAGATGGAGCTCATCCCAACGCTGCCTGCAGCCATATTTTGACTGTTTACTCAGAATTTCTCTATATCTGGCCATTGTTAAGCCTGCTTGGCTCTGTGAGTACATTCAGAAACATGTCTGAAGTGGGAGTATAGTATCTGCTGTATGTGTCAGTGGAGAAGCACTACACGCTCTGTATGTGTGTGTGTGTGTGTGTGTGTGTGTGTGTGTGTGTGTGTGTGTGTGTGTGTGTGTGTGTGTGCGTGTGGTTTGGGCTTTGGTTGAAAGTCAAAGGGTTTTCCAATATGCGCTGGGTCGTGTGTGTGCAAGCGTCGGGTCTGCAAACATATCAGTGAGGCCACTAAACTTGTGAACTGTCTGACCTGCGCAGGTGGGTGTTATTCTGTGAAGCGCGTCCTGCCTCCTTAAGACATTTTGTTTGTACACATGATGAGTTAGTGTAAGCTGCAGCAGGATGTTTGGGGCCTGAACATGTGTGAGAGTGCGCATCAGCATGTGGGTGGGAGGGTGGGCGGTTAGAGTGTGTGTGCGTGTGTATGTGTTTGCACCCAGACGTTACCATGAGAGTTTGCAATGCCCATAAAAGTCGTGTTATCCCTCTGAATTAAAGGATTTTGAATGAGAGGCCTGAAATCTGTCATTGTGTTAAATTACACGCCTCCTGTAGTCATGGAGTGTAGCCGTATAGCTGCTGCTGCTGAGGAGAGTGGAAAATAAACACATTTGAATCTCAGAAAATAGTGGAAAAATGAAATGGTCGACAGAGCGGAGCCTCATTGCGCTATTGTCTTCCTCTTCTCCACATTCACTTTTTCCACATTTAGCATTGGCTGCTTTGATGCATGCTGGAGGAATGCAGAGTGAGTAATCATGGGGGGGGGGGCAGTGGAGGAGGAGGGAGGAGGAGGGAGGGAGGGAGGGAGGAGAGAGGTGGATTACGCTGATGAACTGAAGAGGTGATGGAGACAATTAAAGAGGCCACAGGGTGAGAAAAGATGGACATTTAAAAAGAGAGGAAGGGGAGGATGGTGCCGGACGGCAGGAAGGAGAAGTGGAGAGAAAGAAAGAGAGAAAGAAAGAGGGGCCTCCCTGGTCGTCGTTACGCCGTGTGCGATCATTTGGGTTGATTTGGATTAATGCTTTAATTGGGAAACACACACAGACTGTTAACATCTGTATCCCATAGCGGTGGAGTGGCCGCCAAGACAAACTAGCACTGCGTCACACTGACAGATTCCCTCCAGTAACAAGAACGCTCGAGCAAAAAAAAAAAAAGCTCAGCGCGAGAGACGCAGGGGTTTAATAGTCAAGATAGCCCGGGCTTGAGACTCTGTCATTAAAGGGACACTGCCAATGCACAGCTGACATCTCACACACACACACACACACACACACACACACACACACACACACACACACACACACTCATCACATCATATCACATCACACACGCAGCATCTGTAGAAAAGTTCTAGAGAATTACATCTGGTTTCTCAGTATTCCCGTCCTCCCTTACAAAATAAAACGGCTGTTCGCAGTTCCCGGACATGTCATTAGCAGGTTGAAATGATTTTATTTTGCTCCGTGTGAAGTGGCAGGCTCAGCAGGAAAATTTGAGAAATTACCAATCAAACTAGGTCGGCCGGGATCGGATGTATTGTGAAATAACAGCTGCAGCTCTTGATGAAAGTGTGACACTAAGCGTGAAACACTGTTGAGATGGTGGCTGAATGTTTCCCAGTGTGTCTCTGGGGTGGTCAACAAAGACAATCCCAACAGAGAGCAAAATAAAAAACAAAAAGAAGTACCATGGTGAATGGTTCATGTTGCCTGGTCAAAGCAAAAAGGTCCCTGGTTGAAATCCCAGTCGGACTTTTGTTTTGGCCCTTTCTGTGTGTTTCCTCTCACAGTCCAAAAGTGGTTCGGTCGAGTGAGGACTCAAAATTGCCCCTAGGCGTGTGTATGGGTGTTCCCTGCCTTTGCCCTGTGTGCGCTGGAGATAGGCACCAGCAGACCTGAGTGTTGACGGAGGGATGAATGGACCCTGGTTGTCCACCAACTGCAGGAGATAAAGTGGAAGATTTACACTTAACCAATGAGGAGACACTTTGTCCAAAGTGAACATAAACAAGGAAACATTCAGTTCTTTGAAGCAAATGCTCTGAAACAGGGAGCACTTTACCCCAACGATTGGTGTGTCTGGGCCTAACGAGAACACCCAAATCCAGGAAGGATGCTCAACAAAATAAGCAGCCGGGATCCATTCAAGATAATTTCCATTCGAAACCTGGAGCGATTCATTTCTAGTGACAATGCACTCAACACCGAAACATGCATATCTGCTTTACAGAGCTATCTAGAGAGATAACACATCAAATCACGCTGTGTGTCATAAATAAAACTATCGCTCACAATGGACCATGAAACTGAGAACGTAAGAAGCATTTGATCACGGCTACTAACGGGCCGCGTGTGATATCAGCGTCTTTATCGAATATTTGGTTCATTTAGTGAACACCAGTTCATCAGCCGGAGCAGCACCACAGAACAAACATGCTGCTGATGCTCTGTGTTTGTTTGGACTATGGACACTTGGGACGGTTACCTTGTGAACACAAACAACACTTTTATTGTTTTAGCCCCTGAATCGAAACAAAGCAAAAAAGCCACAGGTCTGAAAACAGCCTGCAGCCACTCTGCAGTAGAGGCCGCAGCCTATCAAGAAACATGCTCTGCAGTCTACAGACTATCAACACAGTCATATCAGTGCAAATGCATTCAGTTAAGAGGACACCACATCAGCAGTTACATCTGTTTTACAGATGAGGGCACGTAGCAGACATCAACTGATCTTCACGTCCACATGAGACGTCTATATATATTCCCCTCTGTCGGCCTTGAGGTTATGTGTTCAGACGTTGACGCTGCATAAAATTCATGAGCTCACGCATTCTTACGGACAATTGTGAGAAAGTGTTTTCATAGTGACACACCGTCATTCATGTGGCCGGGCGGCCTTCAGAACAATGCAAGGCTACACACCCTGTCTGTGTGACTCTGTGACCTGTGGACCCCCCCACTACCCCCCACCCCCACGAACTGCCTGTACGACCCAGACTCAAACCCACTACGCCACTCCAGCCTTTGACCCCCATTCATTTGGACCGACCCCTCTTATCAGGTCTGCCAGTTTTAGCTGTCGCACACAGATGTAAGAGAAGTGCACCCCCCCACACACACACACACACACACCACCACCCCCGTCCCCCCACACACACACACGCACGCTCTCTCTCTCTGCTTCACATGTCAGACCTGAAACCACACGCTGTGGGAAACCGCGCTGACTCGATGTTCGCAGGCAGCGCAAGAAGCAGAGTCGAGTGTCAAGGCCTCACACTCGGCAAGGAATTGAACCTTTGCAGCGGGTGATTAATGCTGCAGAAAGCCCCGAGCCTCAGAGAAAGGACACAGCATCCAGAGCATTCCAGCACCGGCTCGGAGTGACAGTGCTGTAACACGTGCACACACACACACACACACACACACACTCTGACTGCCAAGACAGGCCTTCGTGACTGCTTCCTCTGGACCCTGTACGGTTTCACATTCAAACCCGCCGCGTTTGATCATGCAAGTCTGCAGCGTGCTCACATCACCATAGCTAATTAACAACGAATGGTGAGGGGAGACACACACACGCACCCTCAAACACACACACAGACACACACACACACACACACGCACACACGCAAAATAGCAAGTCCAGTGCACGCCCTCCTCCTCCACCACCTGCACGAAAGACACACGCACACACACACACACACACACATGTTCCCGAGCAATATGAGCCCTTACTCATGTATGGATTAGCAGTGCTGCCTGTCAGACACACACTGTCGCTCTTTAGCCGGGTACCACACACAGTGCCCGCTGGCTCACGCACACACACACACACACACACACTGCAGGGGAGCATGGCGCGGTCAGTACTGTTTGAGATGGTGAGTTAAAAATGGAAATGAAAAGGAAAACAAACACAACACATGGGGAAACTCCTTTCTGCTCTGTACAGTATGGGAGCAATGACAGATAACGGAGCAGATAAAAACTACTGCCAGATCGGGTTTCATTTCACTTCATCAGCCCTGGCCTCATGCTGCCTCCCAGCCTCCAGGCTCTGGATTATAAGGTTTAATTTAACAAGACTGCAAAGTGCAAAAAGGTGAAGTGAAATTGAATGGCATTGTTATCGCATTTTTTACACGCCTGTGTGGGAGGAACCCTCCAACATATCATAATATCAGCATCACCTGGTATCAGTCAACCTGTAGGATGTTGGATGATACAAACAGCTGTTTACTTTTTTATTATTCATTTTTAAGGATTTATTCGGCCATTTTTGAATCAATCAGGAAGGCATGAACTTACTATTGATCCCATGAGAGACCATGGAAAGAGAAAGAACTAAAATGTACATACATTCAAGTATTTATGTGCACATTTTAACTATTTTGTGCACACATTTTAGTAAATAGTTTGTACGCTTTAAGTCTTTAGTGCATTTAGTGATTCGTTCCCATGCCCAAATTGTGAATTTGTTTCACTCACCCACATCCCAATTATTCATTTAGGAAGTATATCACCTCAGACCAAACTTGAATATTAAAGATCAAAATATACCAAGTCTGGGAATGTCTTATGAAGACATACTGGTAACTTTGCACACAAGGATTTTCAAAGCTTTGGAGATTCAAACAAATGATGCATATTTTTTGCATTTTTTTCTCTCCATGGTCATTTCCATACCCCATGACTTGCAGCAGATTTAAAAAAGGGTAAACATCAAATATATTGTCTCTGATTTGGCGGTCGATGATATATTCCTGTATTTTAAGCCTCTGAGCGTCCGTCCACTTACGGGTGACCCCTTCATCACTCACGAGCAGAAAAACAAAAAGATCAGGCCGGCCTCGGAGCATAAACAAGAAGGTGGGCCAAATTACGGGTGCTAGAGTGCGGCAGAGAGAGGTGGTTTCTTTTGTGTCTAAAAATACAGCGATGCCAACCCAGAGGACAGCGTGCCCACAGACGCATCCATGCCAGCACCTTTTAAAATAAAGCATCTCCTCTCACCCTGTGACACATAATGAGCATCCTGGAGCGTTCAATTATAGATTCCCGGCTAACGAGGTAAACAAGGCATCGGACGCAGCTCAAAACAAAGCTCTTTAATGAGGCGTTTGCAGCCAGGTAATGCTGGACGTCTCTGGAGCTCCGGGGGCGGAAGGTGTCGACAGTGTTAGTGTTTTCCCTGAGAGAGCGGCACTGGTGTTTTCCCATATTTACGTCAGTATTTACGCGTGTGTGTACAGGTCCTCGGAGAGGTTTACATATTGAGGGTAATAGGATAACTCAGGCCTCTACCAGCAGAGAAACAGGTGCTTATCTTGTCAAAGCTGTTGTGCTAAGCCGACCTTTGAACCCTGGTTAAGAGCCAATTGAGAAATTAAAACAAGAAATTTGCACGCCTCCGCCCACAACCTCCCTCCACTCCTCACTCCTCGCCCGCTCTCTCTCCCTCACACACACACACACACACACACACACACACACACACACACACACACACACGCACACACACACACGCACAGGCACAAAAATGAATGCATGTGGTAAAGGTCATCCAGATGATGAATCACTTAAGAGCTATTTCCCAGTATCCTTCACTGGTGTTCTGCAGCAGAGCCTGTCGAAGAGAAGGAGAAAAGAAGAAACTGGGAATGAAAAAAAAAGTATAATAATAATAATAATAATAATGAGGAGCGGGTTCTGGGGGGTGTTCTACCCATCACGGAACTGAGTTTCCGGCACATTGGTGAGGAAGGGAAGATGGAGGGGTGTGAGGGGGAGTGGACGCTGTGTGGGGTCTGTCTCGCGTGCGTTCACCACTGAGGTCTGGGTTATTGATTTCCAGGCATGAAGCGAGAATATTGTCCAGGGTTTTGCTCTTGCTCCGCAGCCTGCCAAGCTTCCTTCTAGTAAGCCTCCTCCAGTTACACGTCTCCCCCCCGACACATAGACTGACACTGTCTCCTCATAAATTCGGCTGCAAACTGTAACATAACCGCATCATAAGACCGAGCAACTGTGTCATTATCAAACACCGAGTACGTACGGTAAAAAACCCTTGAAAAGACAGTTTTTCATATTCTTGTGGCATGACGCTGACATTTCAGGTTACTCCAAAGTAAATACAAGTTAGTCTTGTGATTTTACAATGAGGTCGTCCAAATAATTCATTTTTTCTCTTTTCTCTCCAAATGTTTTTAAGACCTTATGCACCGATCTGTGAAAATTAATGATCGTTGCTGCAAAAACTTGCAACGTCTCCTTAATGACTACACACTTTTTTTTACTTTGGCTCCTATTCTTATTCTTTGAAATGATAGAAACTTCACAAGAGCATGCTCAATTACACACCGAGGAAGCAATGCATCAGCACTGTTACCCTATATTTAAGATACATATAGCACCAGTTTAAACCTTGTGGAGTCATTTTCACATGGACTGCTGGATCAGTGAGTTGAAAGCAGAAAACACGCTGCATTTTCCTAACTTTGTACATTTTAGTGGTGAATAATGAACAAAATAATCAGGATGTTATCAGAGTCACAACTGAAATGTTAGTGTAGTTAGTTGAGAGCACCATTGACTTTTACAAGAAGCTTCATTTGTTTCAACGATGTCCTTCATCACACCCGTTGCAGACAACACACACACACACATACACACACACACACACACACACACACACACATACACACTCATGGCAACATGAGCACACCTTCACATGAGCGTAAACAAGCAGCTGCACTGCTGTAGGAAGCGCTGGTGCAGACAAAAACAGACGAGAGCGAAATTATATGATCGGTTACTCTGAGAAATTAAGTGAAACTGAAGCACAAAACACCATTTATTACAGGCTGTCCAGTTCAAAAGAACACGCGTGTATTCCCGTCCAAAGACATCTCCATAATTTATTTTGTGCCACATAATGATTCTTTGGCTAATGTGAGAGACATCCATCAAGCGTTGCTGGTAGGACAGCGGTTCACTTCATAAAAAGCCGCTCACCGGGACACGAAAGTTAAACAAATGTGTTTTGCTGCTCAAAGAATGTGATGAAAAATGCGTGGCCCTGTGGCAGATATCGAGGGCCAGGAATAACAGCATGAGGTTTTATAAAAACCCTCTCATATTCATGTATTAACACATCTTCTTGACCTCAGCTACTGACTCTACTCTAAGTTTCCCTCCAAAAAAGCCAAGTCTGAAGGGCAACAGCCCCCGACCGACATCCTGACAGCCTCCGCGGTCCCACGGCTCCAGCCTGGGGCCAGAACTGTCACAAATAAGAAATAAATGACGGCTGATTTGATTTGAGGATTTGCTCACAGAAGGGAGAAAAAAAAGGAGGAGAACCAAGGGGCAGGGGGTTTCACCACATCAGGAGAGATGTGGTGCATGTTACAGAGGTGGATACGGACATCAAGATTAAAGTCGAATTAAGAGTAAACACCAATCAGAGTGCTATATAAATGTGTCACTTCTAGCTAATAAATGATTGCTCTGCCAATTATGTGTCCACACCGTCCTCTCTTGTGGTCCAGCGCTACAAACTATTTAACCTCAGCTCCCACTCAGAGAAGCTGTCAAGTGTTTTGGGGTTAGAGGCAGCGAGTCTGCATGTCTCCCCAGTAATCTCCAGGCTGAGGAAGCGAGAGAGGAGCAGCCTGTCCTGCTGCAGCCCCCGGGGGCGCAGGGCAGATCTGGGGCCGAGGTTGATAATGAGCAGGGGGGGATAAACTAGAGTTATGGAGGTCTTATCACCCCGAGCCCCCGGGTCACGCAGCACTGCTGGTGGTCACGGTTGGCTTTAATCGTTAGGTAAAACTCACAGCTTGATTCTCGACACACGCTCAGGTATTAGCCGAACTGGAAGAGAAGAGTCGGCTGGAGAATAAGAACATTCGTGGCTCATCGAGCCAGTTGATAAATGATAGGAACGTCAAGAGTGTGAGGGAGTGCGGCGTGGTGTTAGTCAGACCTCAGGCTGTGATTTGTTGAAGTGCATCAGACGGGAGTCGACCCCAGTCTGAATAAATCACCTGACTGGCACCAGTGACAAAACCTGGTTAAAGCCCTCGTTTTAACTGCACTGCTGTGCATCTAAACAGGCACCAACACACAGACGGATTACATTCAATTTATGAGTGTCTGTTCATGAATAAACATGCAGAGCCCAACAAATCCTATAAAGGAGCAAGCATGTGGTGACAAGATGCATTTGCATTAAGTGATATTTCTCAAATTTTGATTAAAGCCAGTCACAACTTGGACAGTGGGTGTTTCACATGTTTTGCATGAATGAGCCGTAATTCTTCTCTTTCAACATCCAGTATTTTTTACAAAAGACTTTCTGACACTCTGAAGATCATGGACATCTGAAACATTGTTTTACTAGAAATCTTAACTATATTTCAAAAGAGCTTAGTCTCACTCCATACTGCACCATCTTGCTTAAAGTAGATTGGCCATGTGACACCCTACATTTCCGTAACACTTTTAAAATAAACTTCTGTACCCACATGCTGGGAAAAACAACCTGAGAGCTTTCTTTTTTTTTTTTTACAAGAAATTTTTAGGTTTAGGCTTTTTTTTGGTTTAGGCTTTAGGAAACATTTAGGTTTTGTGCATTTCTATGGAAAATGGACGAACATAAACTGAAAGGGACTACAACATGTTCAACAAGTTAAGGTACTTCTTTACAGTTTGTACAATTCCCTATGAATATGCAAATGTTATTGTTTTTTGTTTTCTAAAGATAACTGCTGATGCAGCTGACACAGTGGTTGGGTGGTTAGCACTGTCACCTCACTGCAAGAAGGACCCAGGCTCGAGTCCAGGTATGCACAAGAGCCTTTTTTGTTTGAAGTTTTCTCTGTGTGTGCATGGGTTTTCTCCAGGTCCTGTAGCTTTCTCCTAAAATATGCACATTTAGGTCAGTTGGTCCTAGGTGTGACTGTAAAAGTGAATGTGTCATTCACTTCAGTCATAAAATCATATTTGACCTTGAGTCCCAGTATAGATGAATCAAGAGACAAATCTAAAACCTCCCTTGTGTCAGGCCCTGCACGTCCATCATCCTGCACAGTGAAAGTCCAAAAACATCCAAGTGATGTAACAATAAGCAAACCACAATTTGTGAGTGGAGCTGGACTTGAAGCCAGCCACCTCAGTCGGATGATACAGAGTAAATTGGAAGAGCTTCCCAGCAAACGCGCAGTGTTGCACAACACCGAGTGGAATTGGCACCGCGGGATGAAGGGAGGTCAGAGCAACTTGCAGTAGGAGTATCATGCACCACCCCAGCCGGGATGAGACAAGCCAGTATTGTCTTACCATTACTATTCTTACCCCGTGTCGACCACAGACACTGCAGCTGATGAAAAGATTGATTGGGGGAGGTTAAAAAGCCATTTGATACTGTTGAGTTTGATTAAACGGCCTGTTTCGGGATTAAAACGGTATCAGCAGCGTTGGACCAGCCGGTGACAAGGAACAGAGCTGCTTTCTGCTAATCACCATCACTCTGCTTGTGAGGTTACGGTTCTATTACCCTCTGGAAAAAAAAAAAAAGAAAAAAAAAGAGAAAAATCTGAATATTTTTCACAACAAACGTCAGCGCAGATATGCAGCGGCAGCAGCAGTAGTTCATCAGCGTTTCCACGGCAACGACAGCGAAAACAGGAGCAGGCCTCCACTTCTCCCCTTCTCCATGTCAGTGTGTATCCCATTATGGTCGTACTGTGCGGACAGAAGAGCTCTGCCTGCTCGCCGCAGCTTTATTTATTTTACTGTCTTTCATCTGCAAACCACTACCAATCTGCATCAGAGGGAAATCCACTCTGTGTATCCCATAGGTGTCATTTAGGATTGATTCCCTGGAATTAGCAGACGTCAAAGTGGAACCATGTGGCCGTCTGTCTGTCCATCTGTCTGTTCTTTGCTGACACCTGTGATAAGAGGTTCTGGACGTCGAGAGAGGGCACGTTACCGCACTCGGTTAGCCGCATATTAATTACGGCCTCCTGGGGGGGATCCACTGCAAATCCACCTCCCGAGTGCCCTGTCCTATACCTGCTAAATACGTGATAATAAGCAGGAAGAAGTGGAGTTCACTGCTGTCCACATGGACGCTCCGGAGGCTCCTGTGTCAATGTCAAATTGCCTTCCCCTCTCGTTGAAACATCCTCTGATGCAGCTTGTGTACGCAGAGAAAAGATAGAGCATTCGATCAAGAGGTTTAAAAATGAATAAATAAATATCCAGATCTTGCGAAAGAGGATCATATTTGTTTTTTGCCTGGATGGTGAAATTCATAAATCAAGGCATGGAATTTTTTTTTATTTTGCCCGCCCGCGCTCCTCTCGCTCACACGACCTTTTTGGAAAACCGCTGATAAACCAATGCAAATCCACCCAAAATCCCAGGTCAGACAGAGATAATGCGGCTCCGCCGTAGATCAGACACGCAGCATTATCGATCATCTTCCCCCGAGTCGCAGCGTGGGGCTATTTATTTACCGCCGACAGTGATCCATACGCCCTGCAGTTGTTGCTGAAATCGTGCGACAGGGAAGTAAACAGCTCGGACCACCAACAGCTTCAATATTGCTGATTTATCTTCGTCGTGTTTATCATATGAGCCTCAACAACACCACAGGAAAACAGAGAATTCATCATAAGGACCTTAAGTGGTTCTTTACTTGACTTTGGCAAAGAGCGGGACTTTGAGGCTAAATTCCACCCTAACAAAGTGGTTTCTCACGTAAAAGAATTTTGTATGAAGAATGGTATGTGCTCGCAAAATGAGACGTTTCCAGTTTGCTCCGAGCCTCTCGTGTGTATTTTTAGTCCGCTGCTCGAGCGTCATATTCACTTTTTGCTAAAAACTCACATCCGCAGTAGAGGTTCTGAGCTTTTGTGTCTCTCGAAACCGAGATTTCAACATTTGTGGCGCAAGAGTGAGGACAAAACCAGCACAAACAAAAAGACAGGAAATAAGACCAAAAGAAATCTGACTTAGGTTAAGTTCAATTTATTATCATAATAAAAGTGGGAAAAGTTCAACTTTAACATTATGCACCAAACACAGTAGCAGCAGCAAAATGAAATACATCTGTCATAAGGGTTAAATGACATTTTCAAGTATTTAAAAGAAAAGAAAAACATAAATAAACGCACACATATGCACAAAAGAATTACACTGACATCTCTAAATCTCCAGATATCTGAAAGACAAGATGTCAAAAATTCACATAAATAGCTACAGAATAGATTCTTAAGCCTGTGTAAATCAGTTTCTACAACATGCAGACATCATCATTGGTCAGTGCTGGTGGTTTGACCAAAATGCAAACGCAGCCCCATTGTTCTCTCGACTGAAGAAAAATAAGTGATGATATTTTTCACCTTGTTCTGGATCAATCACACCGTACGTAGAGACTTGGCCTGATTGTTTGGGTCAGAGACGTTTTATAACAACATGACATCACCGCGCTGATGTTTTTCGAACTGCGAGATTTTTCCATTTCACGGCTGCGTGCAGTCACTCGGGCAATTCTTCTTTCATTTGGAGCAAAAGAAAGAAAGAGGGAGCGAGACCGAGTGGACCGACGCAACATGAAACATCTGCCACCTGATTGATTCCTGAATCAAATTGCCCATAGCTACGGCTCGAGCTACGGCTTTTAAAACAGCTATTTCACCCTAATACATGGCCCATTACCAAACGGCCATTCATCACCTTAACCCTATACCTCTAGAGAGCTGCCAGTGTGTCGGTGGGTGTAGTGCCACAGTGCTCTCTGTCTCCAGTCAGGACACACTCAGCAGCACGTCCACTTTGCCATGACTGTGTTTACCTCAGGAATACACAAACGCAGCCCGCCGCAGGCTCTATTAACGCAGCGACAGGAAACCTCCGCCGATGCACAGAAACACAGGCCGATCGGGCCTCTCCAGTTGTGTTCTCAGAGGAGGGACTGCACAGGGTTTTCACACCACGCGTCGAGAAGTCGCCATGTCCGCGATCTGTGAGCGGCCGCGTCGATGAGGACGACACCATGACACCAGAGGCCTGGTACTAAATGTTCCAGCGAGGAAACAAATGCAACAATCGGCGCGCTCTCATAAAAACACAGACAACTATATTTTCAAAAAAAAATTCACAAAAATAAACACGTTGGCAAAAACCTTTAATTAGGACGAAGCCCGTGTGCTTAAGCTGGGAATCAAGGAGCTTCAGGCCCAGCTGTGGTGAGCCTGATTACTTAATAATATGGTGATAAACACAACTATCAATCAAAGCCCCTGACAGGACTTACAATTCAGGAGAGATCAGCCAAAATAAGAGCGGCCGACTCTCTCATTGCGGCGGTGTACGTGGGGGTGTGTAACAGGATACTTTGCTACAATCAGCGATGAAGTTACTTGCGCCGATGTAATGGTGGGAAGAAATAAAGTGTCACTTTTTATTTACAGAGCGCGACTGCACTAAGTACAGCCGCCGTCTCCTGAAAACAACCGTTGTGCAATCTCAGAAATCTGAGGGCGCTCGGCGCGGAGGACGACTGTGACAAACGCTGGTCAAAGCCGGAGTAAACACACCTTCAGAGCACCCTGGACATACGTGTCCAACATGGCTCATGCATACAGACAGTGGGTGTCAGAGCGTCTCATTCACATAGAGAATAACAAACATCCTGATGCCTTCCCCTGCACACTGCACAGTACAGTTTAACTTACAGTAAAATTTCTCATTGGGAAATCAAAACATCTATCTGTCTGTCTGTCTATCTATCTATCTATCTATCTATCTATCTATCTATCTATCTATCTATCTGTCTATCTATCTATCTATCTATCTATCTATCTATACAGTGAGCAAATCTTCATTATGAGCTCAGTATCAGTATCATCACTACAAGCTGATAGACACACTGTCCATATGATATCATACGATAAAATTATTTCTGCATTTCTGCAAACTCAAGTGTCAATTTTGGCAGGTCATCAGAGGTGAACCTCATGAATTTGCCTTCATGCTGTCATACTTAGCACTGTCGAGTCAAAACAGTTCATGATTATACACACTGTTATGATTACCACCTAGAGTTTTCTACTGAACCAGGGCTGCGTGGCAGACACCAGATCAGAAAAATTATGAATATGAGGTTGAGGTTTTATGACAGGTGTTGCATAATGAGTCCTTGATTATGCTTCTGAAATCACACCCAGGCATTTGAAATTAAGTCAGTCCGGGCTTCATTATCTTGACATCAATACAGGGAAATAAAAAGTGACTTTTTTTACATTTAGGATTTCATCTATTATTTTGTTGCACTCGAAATTTCACTGAAAACTCCAGCTTTGGTGACTGTCTTTTAATTATCTTCATTAAGTGGAGTAATTCAGTCCCTCCCTTGTAATCAAGAAAGCCTTTTTCCCTGAGATTTCTGGAAACATCTTCATCCTGTGACGTCTGCCTCAGTATGATGAGATCTGCACTGTGTATCTCACACCTTCTAAAATTCAATATACTCATAGTTTTGATGAATTATAGCTCCTTGCTTTGACCCCTTTCCTCGATAACCATCCTCCGCTCTGCTAATGTTGCTGTTTCGTGTTGCTCGCAGGCCTTCCTTTACAGGAGACGTGACGTGAAATAAATTCTCGTCTGCGAGAGGTAAATCACTGCGGCTCCCTATTCTCTCTCACCTCGCTGCTTTTAGCAGACCGTGGCTGATTTCCTTCCTTGCGTGACTCCGGAGTGTAAACACGCAGCCAGAGTGACTCATCACTATTTCTCACTTCCACGGCGCGATGTAAACACATGAAGGGGTCAGGTGTCATTTCGGGGTGGCGAGCGGGCGGGGTGGAGTGGGGTCAGAGAGGTGGTGGGGGGGGGGGGGGCTGTTGCAGTATGTCTCCCCATAAGACATCTTCCATTCTCCCAAGAATTCACGGCTTCCTGTGGCCAAAGCCGCACGCCTGCCCACTCCAGCCTGGAGGAAGGAGAAAGAGAAACATAGTTAGAAATAGGGCGAGACAGAGCCGGACAGACAATTTGGGAGATAGATTACCTTCTGTGCAATGGTGCTCTTCAGCAAAATGGAAAGAATGTGCTCGAGATGATGAGCCTGTATCTCTTTCCCCCACCAGACAGGTCAAGAAAACGAGCGATGGAGGGGCCGAAGTTGGGCTCAATAAATGAAGTTCTGTTTCTTGTGGTGGCTATTAGGAGTAATGAAACCGTGTTTACGCACGCCTGCCAACCTGCCTTATTGCGTTGGACTGGCACAACGTTAAAATGGGATATCTCAGAAAGTCCTGGTCAGCACTTTGCCCTCTCGAACACTGCTTTATAAGTCTGGGTGGAAGGGAGGGAGAGCCACTTCCTCTCTGGCCCCAATCTGAAGAAGGGCCAAATACAGTCCAACATCAATCACTTTGCACTCCGCAGCTTTTCCCAGTGCCATTGTTATAGAGCAGACCAGCGGAAAGAGGCCAGTAGCAGGTGGAAATAAAAAGCCCTTTGACAACTATAGGCTAAGATTCCTCCCGAGATCGTCACAACATTTACAGAAGCCAAAGGCAGCGGCGGTCTAGCTGCCAGCAGCAAGTCTGGACGCACACGCAAATATTAAGTCAGCGCACACGGGTCACAGGCAACAGCACATTAGCAGCTGTACACAGACATTACCAGGTAATAACAAGGAGGCAGTCACAGATCTGAGGCTGCAGATGTTTGTAGTATGCACGAGCATGCAATGAAATACAACAGTGAAGGGTGTTCTGCACGTCCATGATTGCTCAGTTGCTTTGTCTGATGAAGGCAGATTAAAATGTGATTGATAACAATGGAGCCTTATCAGAGCTTGGGTTAGATTAATTCTTATCAGCGGTGTTATTGCTCACGGACAGGAGCGGATAATGTGCTCTGAAGGAGGCACGGCGTGCTCATTTTAACAGTTATATTTATCACAACTGTCACTGGACGGACACAATTTGCCACAAACATCACAACTGATCCTCTCACAGTCATAACTCAGGCAAAATGAATTGTGCAGACGTCTCTTTCTCTCCCTCTCTCTCTCTCTCACACACACACACACATGCAAAATCTGCTACAAACATTGACATCTATGCAGTGTTCATCAAGGATAAACAGTCATGTTGGATTTATCGTTTCTGATTTAAACTCAAAATCATCAGAATCAGAGATGATTCCCCTCATTGTTGATGGGCTCAAAATTCAACAAAGAGCCTGTCTGTCTATCTATTTATCTATGATATAAATAGTTGTTTTAGCTGTTACGGCTTCCTATTCCATCCCGTGTTTCCACCCAGAGATTTATTATCAGATCATATTAAGTTCACATCTTTTCTCGGGGCTCTGCTTTATCGTTAGGTTGTGTTTTTTTTTTTTGTCAAACATTTATTTCACTTTAATCAGAGACAAAGCTGCTTGGGCAAATTGTAGAAAGACAGGCATACGGAAGCATATGCGATTTCTCAGGCAAGGAATAAATTCAAACAGCTTTTCTCTCAGCATTTCCTCCTCTTCCTCACCTCGCCCTGTCTCTCCCTGGCCTCCTGTGTCTCCCCCACGCTTGGCACTGCCCGCCATACACACCCCCAGCACACACACACCCGCAGCTGTAGTCGTCCCTTCACTTGGGATCACAGGCTGAAACCTGGCAGGATCACTGTCACATGATGCCCATGCGTGTGATGCTTCGCTGGGACCCCCCTCCACTCAGGAAATGCTCTGGGCCTTTTTCCCACCCTAGTGTTCCGCTGCACAGAGCCGGGCATTACAAACGAATCCAGTTACCATCCCAAAGCATTCCTGACTGATTCCAACCACTGCTCGGCTATGGGTTCCCACAGACAATGAGGATATGCTATAATTTTAAACTGGCTGGAGCGCTGGGTATCAAGTTGTGAACTACCAAAAGCTGTTTATGGCAGAACAGAGGAGTTTGGAGCTCCACAATGGGCAATTACCATGCCCACTCACCCCCTCCCCCCTTCATTCAATTTGTGGTTTGTCTGTAGGTGGGTTCTGTTGTGCGCAGATTAAAAATAGTCGTCCCATTCCAGACAAAAACTGCGAGAGACGTGGAACACACATTGCACAAATGATATCTCCCATTGTGGTGTACTGTTTGGGAATTCTTAATTGCTTTTTCCGAAGCAGTTTGCCGCAGGAAAATCCCCCTTCAGAGCGGAGAAAAAAAGGGTTGGTG
Source organism: Karalla daura (assembly GCA_029224185.1). Taxonomy (NCBI): domain Eukaryota; kingdom Metazoa; phylum Chordata; class Actinopteri; order Chaetodontiformes; family Leiognathidae; genus Karalla; species Karalla daura. The sequence continues at coordinate 22,525,859 of CM055190.1, forward strand.
GGCTGTGCGTAAACACCATAGATATTATGTAAACGCACATGTAAACACGCACATATAAACCCATGTCACCCCATGTGCACCCATCAAACTGCCAACCATCGGAGGGCATGTTTCAAAGCATCCAAACCTGCAGCAGAGTCTGCTCTGGCCTCCGTCTGCCCTCCCCTCTTTTCCCCCTCTCCGTCTCTCCCTTTTTGTGATCTCCGCTGTGGTTTCTGCTTCAGCTCTTATTATTGAGGTCTCTGCCTGCATCACACACACACACACACACACACACACACACACACACACACACACACACAGCATGGTGGAGCAGCCCTGGGAGGTGTTCAGGGCTACAGGGTGGAGCACAGGCAGGCTTCCAGTCAGAAAGGCCACAAAGGAGCAGAGAGGAGAGGAGCATCTAGAGGAAAGTGGATTTTATCAAGGAAAAAAGAGTGTAACAGCAAGACATAATCTTTTAACTTTATAGATTGATTTTCAATATTGAAAACTTAAAGCTGCACGTAATGATTGAAATCTACGTTGTCAGAATTTGCCACGGTTGAATTTATTGGATTATCATCTCATTCCAGAAACTTTAAAAAAGGGAAACCTGCAATGAAAAAAAATGCTTCTAATTTCTACTATCCAAAATGTATAAAGAATAGATCAGAAATCCAAGAGAGTTTTAAATGTTCAAAACTAAATTTTAATGCAAATGGGTTTTTTTTGTTTTTCATGACTTCTTGTTTGTGTTCTTGAGTAAATTGATTTAAGGGCCACACACAAAATGTAAACAATGAAGGATGATACATTTTCTCATTCAGTATTCAGTCAAAATAACCTTATGTTTGCAGCTTTAAATAACTTTGACAACAAACAAAACAATGGGCCAATAATGTGTCTTATATTTTTAAACATCTTATAATTTATTTCAGTAAACTAACAAAATGCCCCGTGTCACTACAAAATGTGAAATTCCCATTTATCTCCCTTTATTCCATATTTGTGATTAATTATCAGGGCAAAGATTAATTGTCTGTCAGCAACAGTCCACAGTGGAACCACATCACTTCTTTTTCTTGCCGCAGTCGAAGTTTGAGGTGAGAAAAAAAAATTAAAAACCTCTTTTTTTTTGCTGTCTCCTTTTTTTTGCCTCTCGCTCTGCTCGTTTTGGCGCAGGAAACAGCTGCTCTGCGTTGGCTGAGGCGCCAATGCGCAGCGAACAGGTATGTGAAAATCCTGGAACAGCTTCAGTGCTAACCACGTTTGGACAGTTTTTGGGATCTGCTAAACCTCCGGACTCAGTCAGATCCTCCCCTCTCTCTGGCGATATTTGTATAAACTCTGCAGCTCTAATCCGACAGTGATTTAAATGACGCACACTGCGCATCCAACCCGATATTTAGTGGCAGTGACTCACAACTTGGGTTCAACTTGTAACGGGGGAAAAAGAAAAGAAAAGAAAAAAAAACAAGCTCGAGTAGTCACCTGCGGAACTGCGGCCGCAGGTGTGCAGACAGGTGTGAGGGAGTGACGTAGGCACCCTACCGACCAATAAGAGGCAGCCGCACAGAAGAAGACTGACAGCAGATCAGCTTGGTACCCGTACAGAGTGACAGCCTGACAGTGACAGGTGCTTGATGAATCCAGGTATGTAAAATAATAATAATAATAATAAAAGGAAATAAAGTCTTTTATGTTGCAAGACGGAGGCTCATTAAGTCTGTTTGATTTGATTGGATGGAGGTTCTAAACCAGTGAAATGCGCACTAAATGCGGTTTAAGAAGAATGAGGAGGAATTAAGAGACTTTATTTGGGCACAGCAGACGGTTTGGGCAAATGTGGGACTTCGCAAAACGAAACAAAATAATTTAATATACAGAATAAGAATAAGATACAGATATGCATAACTGCGTATAATAAAATTAAAAATACATAGGGAGAGAAGGCTTTAAAAAATATGCAAGACAAAACACACAGGGGTCGTAAACTGTACTGTACCGTAGACATCTTATACTATTAATACTCTGGGGACAAGGTCTTGCTCTTTATAGCACCGAAGGGAGGAATTGGGGTAGTAAAAGGTTAATGCTCATATTATTTTATTTTGTTTTTTGCCACCAGTCTCACTGTGGGAGGGAGGCAGAAAGCTTCTGGAAGCTGCGTTAAACTATTATATGGATGTCGCCCACAGGGACCGAAGACGTGTGATGGTATGTGTCTGCTTAAGCGGAGTGAGGAGGAATAAGGCACGATATAATCAGAAGAAGAAGAAGAAGAAGAAAGAAGAGAAAAAAGGAGAAGAAGAGGAGGAAATTTTAGTGCATTTACTGGAAAGAATGTAGAAAATATAATGGGCACAACGTGTCAAGTTGGAATATACTGCACTAGAGCTTAAAGTTACTATCCTGACATCCCACTGGACCAGTGAAATGTCAAAAAATAAGCGCGGTCAACTGTGCAACTGTGTTATCAGATATTTACATGGCCGTGACCTGAAGAGGCCGATAAAACGAATTGCCCAGTTCTGATGACGGCACAGTGCTGATTCAAGTCCACGCAGAGGGTGAGGGACGCTTCGAGATGCAAGATGTTAAGTCATCAGTTGTCCTCAAACAGGACAGTCCTCCTCGCCAAAGCAGCGCATACGACAGGACAACACTGCAACAGAAAAATACATGTGGGACTGGAGGACATTTTCCAGCGGTGTGGGAGCCTGGGAGCTGTTTCCACTACAAGCATGTGGGATGGTTGTGAAAAAGTCAGATCATTTAATGCCAAGATGCATGGCACTGTTTCCACACACACACACACACATACAGAGAGAGAGAGAGGGAGAGAGGGAGAGAGAAAGGGAGGGAGAAGCGCGGATCTCTCGCCATGAGAATTAAAAAGCCATCGCGCTGCTGCAGCTGATTGCTGCCCATCAAACACGCTTCAGGTCCACGCAGAGACCCAGACCCGGCGCAATCAGCGGTCTGCTTGCAATCCCGTCCTTTCTCGTTCACATAAACAGCACTTAAAGGAAAATATACACGGCCACCTACAGCGCAGGCAGGGAAAGTGATGAGGGGGTGCCCACCTCCGCATTACACTGTTTTCAATTAAAGCGACAATGATGAGTGAAACCGGAGGCGACACCGAGGAGACAAAGAGCCAGAGAGGCTGCCACAGGAGGTGCGTTCAGAGACCCTCCCTGCGAGGAATGTCGATCGCATTCATCGCCCGGATTATTGATGCCGATGAAAACCGCGATAAGATCGCGTGTAAACACCAATCTCGCTGCATGGTTCCCGGGATGTAACCAGGTTTATTTTCTTCCCCCAGATATCTGCAGCATTTCATCTCTGAGTTCATTATTTGGAAGTTCGTCCTTCACACTTTTTTAGTCCCGCAGCTAACACGAGAGAAAGACAGCAAATAAAATATGAGACGCTTGTGTGTTTTACTTAAGAAAGAGAGGGGGGGGGGTCTGCTATTAAAACCACAGGGCCCGTCCGGATAGAGGCCTTTAGAACCACGTTTAATTTGTAAAACCATGATGATGGATTCTATAACGCTTCAACCTTTATTACATTTTTTCCAAATGTATTGTAAAAAATACTATCATTAGAAATATCTTTTGCAGATCAGGTAGACAAAAAAACAGGCTTTTTGGGTGGGAAAATGAAAATAAAATTGCACGAGATCAATGTTGCTATTATCATCCACAATTCAATTGGCTCTGCGGACGTGTGACTGATTCAAGTTCAAGATTGGTGAATTTCATGGATCTCTGCGTACAGGATGATGTGTTTCTAAAACATGACTGCCTGAATAGATAAAGTAAGGACATTTCTGGGGGAGGTCACGTTGATCAGATCACGTTTTTGAGCGCTGCGACTGCTGGATCCATAATTCCAAAGTAGGGATGAATTTAACCATATCCTCGGATGATGCATCACAACGCTTTTCGTCTCTCCACAAGACTAAACACAGAGAAAAAATATAATTTCAATAGTTTCAATTGGCCTCTGCCCGTTGATGTGGTGTCACTGTGTACGAGACCTCAATTTGACTGCGAGAGGAGGCATGAGAACGATTTCTCATGCTCATTTGTTGCAGCGAAGGCGCTGGCAGAAAGGGCTCCAAACTGGCTCTGGGAGCGGTAAATAAGGCTCAAGACAGTCCGGAAAGGCTGTCAGGAGAGCGCACTCTGCGGTGTACCTCCACCTAAGTGGCCGAGCATTCCTGAGGATGCAGCGCTGTCAAATATTTCATGACGGGACGTCATGGAAAAGTGCAGGACTGCGTCTGGGATGGAGCTGCGTGCAGGGAGGGAAGGGACTCCATCTGCCCCTACGGCTCTGAACGCGTCCCAGGATCAATACCTGGATGCGGACTGAGGGACACGTTCAACTCTGAGGACACCTCCTCATCCACGCATCCGTCATCTTACCTGCTGCTCAAATAGGAAGGGAATACAACATGGACAGCTGCAACAACTAATTGATTAATCGACTATTAATTGACTAATATCATAACTGACATCTATTTCAATAATCGATTAGTCAACCTGTGCATTTAAAATATTATTTTAGAAGGTTTTTAAGAAATTAAGTCCAAATTCCCTTACTACAACTTCTCAGATAGATACTCTCTGGTTTCTTCAGTCCTCTCACACACATTGAGCTTAGGATTTTTTTAAAGGAATTTTGGGAGCTTATCTGGGCCTTTGTGAAACAGGCATTAACAGTTTTCACGGGTGTTGTCATTCTATAAACCAAACAACCCATTAAATAATCGAGAACGCAATCAACAGATTAATCGACTCCAAAAATAATTGTATGTTGCAGTCCAAGAATACACAGACATACATAACATTCACTTCACACACACCTAGGGGCAGTTTAGGAGTCTTCAGTTTCTAAACATGAACATCTTTGCACTGTGGGGTTGAAACCAGAGAAAACCCACACACCCACACACACACACACACACAAACAACACATGCAAACACCACAGAGAAAGGAGCCTCGTTCCGACCGGGATTCGAACTCGATTCTGCTGTTGACCACTCACCCACTGTATCGGTGTCAGTACTAGACTTTAAACCACAACAATATATCATATGTTACAGAGGAAGTACAGTTTTTTTTATTACTAAACTGAAGACAAAGTTGGGTGGGGGGGGGTGTTCAGCATTCGTGCATGAACGTGTAACCACGACCGCTTGCTTTGGAGGCACAAATAAAACAGCATATGAGGGCCTGCAGATAAAGAAAGAATAACATGACAAGGGTTGAGGGGGTGTATGATGAGAGAGAGGGGGGGGCAGCGAGGGAGGGGTAAGGGGGGGACCCTAATAGCATGAAGTCATCAGGGGTAATTAAAGGCAGTGGGCAGCGGGAGGACGGGAGCGCGCCTGCCCCTGGAGCGCGCTGGGTGGTCCGCAGCGCTGATAAATGTGCGGCCCTCTGTGCATGCAGGCAGCCAGGCAGCGGCTAAAACAATACGTGCATTCATTTATCCAGATACCCTATGTGCCGCGCACAAAAACCAACAGTGGCACTGCCGTCACCTCTGTAGCTGACAATGAAAATTGCACCATAAATTGTTTGATCGCTCTGCCTCTGCTCGGTCTGGACCGAGGGCGCGTTATGTTTTTTAGGCCCTGGCATTAGTAAACCGTGTTATTTTACATATCTGGTAATCATGTTTGATGGTTGTTTGGTAGATATAATACTGTCTTGCTGCTGGTGACCTTTACGCACAGCGTTTACGCACGGTGCGTAAAATTGTCGCTCCGTTCCTCTGTTTTCTCCGGTGTTATTTTCCACCGTGTCAAAACCAACAGTGGTTCTAAGTGTTGGAAGAGTCTCCTCTACAGGCTCCACTGACGCTGAGCCCCGCCGGAGAGAGGCTGGAGGCAGCAGGCTGCAGCCATCCAGCCTCTCCAGGGAACAATAAGCAACCTACTGTCAACAGTTTTAGGTTAGGGGCTGATCGTCTTTCAGTGGCTCTCTCCCTCACAGCTGCGTAAAAAAAGGCAGAAAACGTGGAGTAAAAATGAGGCTATTCCAAATCGTGGAAACCCAAACATCCCAGTGTGCGTCCGTCTCTGAGCAGAGACACCGAGCAGAGATTAAGGGGGCATAATTCAGGCTTCTCATTCTCATTATCCTGTAAGACATCATTTCATACGACGCGCGTCTCCCTCTGCGTGGCCACGGTTACAGCACACACGGTTCCTCTCTATGTGAAAAGTGTTAAATTGGCTTTACCTTCCTCTCCTGGACGAGCCGAGCTTTCAGCACGAGTCCATCCCGAAGTCCCAGTCCGAGTTTGTGCGCTCTCGGAGCGGCAGAGCCTCCACCTCACTCCGCCTGCGTTCCTGCGTAAATATTATGACTGCATTACACAAACAATATTCATGTATGAAAACCTCCGCAACCGGGACGCCGCATGCGAACAGCACAGCACAGCATATCGGCATCAGATTGAGTATTAAGCAGATCTAAACGGGGCTTTTTGCTTGATTTTTTTTATTTAAAGAAGGCCAGGGAAAATGTTTACATTCTGCTGTATAAACATCCTGCCCATGTTCCTGTCTATCTTTTGCAGAAATCACGAGGCTGCTTTGGAATATGAGGGGCACGCTCCTCTGCGAAATGCACCTTTTTCACACTTTGAAAGTTTTTTATAAAACATTTGTGAAGTTTCTGGGAGAGAGTGGAAGCGCGACCTGTGGTGCTGTAGCTTCATTTGCTCTGAGGCCTAAAATGGAGCTTCAGTTCAACAGTGAGATAAAGCCACACACTATATAATGCAATAATACGTTATAATGTTCATTATTACAAATTATAATGTACCATTGTATCAGTGATAATACGGCTATTGCCATCTGTATCTAAAGGCCCACATTATTAAGGTTGTGGCGGATATAATAAAACATTGTTAGAAGGTGTCCAAACGCAGTTGCACGCCACCATAATACAGTGAAGTATAGTATATGGGGAATATATTCCCAGTTTCAGTGTAAAGACGTGGGTAGAAAGCAGCTCCCAGCAGCAGTGAAGGCGCTGCACAGATGTGTATTACAGCCCACCACTGGAGTAGGAGGGGAACTGGGCGGGTCCCAGCATTAGGATGGCCAAGACATTCAGCTTCCAATGCGCTGATGGCAACAGATAAGTAAAAAGTGAGCTCCTCGGACGCACGACAACACACCAAGTGAAGTGGAAAGCGGCTCCTGTTCTGCTCCTCGTCCCATTCCCAGTGCTGAAGGACCGAGCAGAGGAGGAGAAAGAAAGAAAGAAGAAAGAGAAAGGAAAGGAGGAAGAGTCAGCCTCGCCTCTTCACCGTGCGTAAAACGTTCCCGACGTTCCTTTTTTGGACTTTTTTAATTTGTTGTTGTTTTTTTCCATCTTCTTCTTTATGCCAGCGAATTAGTCGGGGAGAAAACAAACTCTCGCTCGGACTTTTTTTTTGTTTAACTTGTTGAGATTGATCTGAGAATGACGGCAGAGGTGCAGCAGCCCCCGGCACAGACTCCGGCCCAGAGCAGCCCCATGTCGGCTCCGGAGAAGACCGCGGTGATGGAAACCGCGTCCTCCACCACCACCAAGACCAAGAAGACCAACGCAGGGATCCGCAGACCGGAGAAACCCCCGTACTCGTACATCGCCCTGATCGTCATGGCTATCCAGAGCTCTCCAACCAAGCGGCTCACCCTCAGTGAGATCTACCAGTTCCTGCAGAGCCGCTTCCCTTTCTTCAGGGGCTCCTACCAGGGCTGGAAAAACTCTGTGCGCCACAACCTGTCCCTGAATGAGTGCTTCATCAAGCTGCCCAAAGGTCTGGGCAGACCTGGCAAGGGCCACTACTGGACGATAGACCCGGCCAGTGAGTTCATGTTCGAGGAGGGCTCCTTCAGGAGGAGGCCCCGAGGCTTCAGGCGCAAGTGCCAAGCTCTGAAGCCCATGTACAGCATGATGAACGGCCTGGGCTTCAACCACATCCCAGAGTCCTACAACTTCCAGGGAGGAGGAGGGGGTCTGTCCTGCCCCCCGAACAGCCTGCCTCTGGATAGCGGCATCGGTATGATGAACGGACACCTGGCAGGGAACATGGAAGGCATGGGTCTGTCCGGACACAGCATGTCGCACCTGTCCACCAACAGCGGACATTCCTACATGGGGAGTTGTACGGGATCCAGCGGGAGCGACTACGGCCACCACGACAGCTCGGCCTCCCCCTTACTGACCAGCGGGGGAGTGATGGAGCCTCACCCCGTCTACTCCAGCTCGGCCTCGGCCTGGGCTCCGGCGCCCTCGGCCTCTCTCAACAACGGGGCTTCGTACATAAAGCAGCAGCCTCTGTCTCCCTGTAACCCCGGGGCGAACCCCCTGCAGCCCAGTCTGCCCACACACTCACTGGACCAGTCCTACCTGCACCAGAACGGCCACAGCACCACAGATCTACAAGGTAAGAGCAGGAGCAAATAACCGCAGCTGCTTTTGTATACAGGGAAATGGAGAGCGAGAGAGCGGGATATAAACTTTAGTGATCCCATGGGGAGGTTCAGGGCCCAGGTTACAGCAACATGGGTTTGAGAAAAACACACTTTTACAAAGCAAAAGGAGAGAAAATCCTTGAGTGCAAATACAAAATGCACAGGGTTGATATGTTATTTGTAACAAAAGTTACAAATTGGGGGCATGAGGGAGTAGAATTTGTGAGAGCAGTGTTTAAACTACAGTGTGCAAAGTTGCGCAAAAAGTGTTCACAATTGAAGATTTTGCGCACTTTCTAGTGTGTACAGGTATGATAGACAAATAGATTCCAGTTCATAATACTATTAATTGAGAGAACAAACACTTGAACAAAGCAACAGGGAAGAGTATTATTGAGGGATATAATGTAGGCCTAATCAATGCAGGAGTGGAAAAGAAAACAAATTGAAATGTAACATCTACATTTTTTATTTTTTAAAAAGTAGACAGCAAATATTCAATTATGAGACGTTTTTATTATAATTTGGAAGGTCAGACATCGTGTTTGACAGATTATGATGTGCCCATAGGAAACACCGAATAGCGTGCCATTCAGTTCAATTCAATTCGATTCAGTTCAATTCAATTCAATTGAAACAACGTAATGTGTCCCTGGTGGGACGGGGCAGTCGCATATCAGCACAAGAGCAAGAATAGAATAGGAATAGAAGACGAGGACTGTAAATACACAAGATGCATCGAAATGAACCAATTTAAATATCTGGGTATTTCCGCGTCATTAGATACAGAAGTGGGGTTAAGGCGCCCTCATTAAGGAGAAAGGGTGGCATAAAAGAACGCATCATCCTCAACTCACTCACTGCCAACTCAGATTATTAAATGGCTCCAAATGGAAAAAATATATATAGATATATCAGGGCACGGTCTCTCGGGTTCTGGAAGTGGTTAAAAAAAAAGCAGTGTGGAGAGGGCAGGGGCTGCCCTGTAGCAGGGACAGGGCCGGTGCCAATCTCCGGGCAAGAAAAACAAGCGCAGTTAGAGGAGCAGGCTGCCTGGCCCCGGGGCCCCGGCTCCTCCGGGACTGGCGTGCAAGAGGGCCACTGTCAATTAGCCCTGCAAGATGCCCTCCCACACACCCCCACACCTCCCCCTCTGACAGCCTTAATCGAGCTTACTAAATGGACTGCGCGCGCGCACACACACACACACACACACACACAGGCACACACACACAAACAGACACAGGAATGGAGGGAAGAAAAACAGGGAAAATCTGCGGAGCAGGCCCAAATTATTCATCTTAAAATAAAAATACCACAATTGAACTTTTTACTGTTGTTATTATCATTATTTTGAGAGCGTGGGTGAGGCTATAGGGCCTATATCAAAACTCCGATGGAGTGTTTTGTGATATAGTTGGTAGAAAAAGCATCTGCTGAAGGACTAAAATGTAAAATGTGCATTTACACAGGACACCAGACTAAGAATCACACTAATCGCCATATGGTGCAAAAACGACACAAGTACATGACAAAAGGAACACACTTGAGGTTCGTGCACAAAGTGTAGAAAATATAGGCGTTACGCACTGGTTAGTACATATGGCTAGGGCGACAGATATGGTGGACGGGTGTCGAAAAATATGAATAACAGTATCAAGGCAGACACATTTATATTTTAATGCTAATATTATCATATTTTCTCTATTATTATTATCATTATGCGACCATTTGTGTTACGACTGAAATTCAAGGCCGGTGCGTAACAGCTAAAATCCACGCATTTCTCCTTGAACAAATCTTACATTTCTATATATGTTATATTATATAATATATGTTGTCTATATAGTATCTTAAATTCAGAGAGCTTTATTTATTCCCGCGGGGCAATTAAGGGAATATTATACATTTAAGGAAATATATAGTAAGTGTAAGTTTCATTCTTGCATTTAACACCTCTCTTGAGGGTAAAAAATAATAATAATATATAATAATAATTACTTGCACATTTACATTGAATTATTTCGCAACAGAATCTTTTATCCAAAAGTGGAAAAAGATAACGTGAATGTAGTGCAACAATAAAAAATACGACGGACTCATCTCAGGATGGAGGTGCAGGAGTGTGATGAGAGGACAGTATGGTCAGGAGGAGTGGAGTTTGCTGCAGAGCTCTCATCGCGTTTTCTCCTCTCTTCCCCCCCCCCCCCCCCCGTTGTCCCCAGGTATTCCCCGGTACCATTCCCAGTCTCCGAGCATGTGCGACCGAAAGGAGTTCGTGTTCTCGTTCAACGCCATGACGTCATCGGCCATGCACTCTCCGAGCAGCGGCTCCTACTACCACCACCAGCAGGTCGCCTACCAGGACATCAAGCCCTGCGTGATGTGAGGGCCCCGCAGCGTGCGCGCGTGCGCCTGTGCGTGCGTGTGTGTGTGCGTGTTTGTGTGTGTGTGTCTGTGAGAGAGAGAGAAATGAAACAAGCAAACAACTACAAAAAAAAATAACCACTGAGACACAGCTCTCTGAGCGGACTACTTTTTTTTTTCTGTTTTCACACACCAAGCGACAGAGACACGGAGAGACACTCACCAAGCAAAAACCACGCCACGATAACAGTAATAATAATAATAATAATATATAATAATAAAAGACGTTTTTTTTTCCTGTTCCTTATGGCATCAGCATCGATAGCCTACCTTGCCGCCCGTCTGGTACTCGGTCCTGGATGACTACCACTTCACACCTTCGTTTTATTCCTTTTGGTTAAATAGAAAAGAAAGAGAAAAAAAAGAAGAAAAAAAAGAAAAAAATGCACATGTTTGTTTTCTCCATGTCGTTTTCATTTTCTGTCCTCCCTCCTTTTATTTTATTTTTTGGGACTTTCATACCAGCGTTGACTTTTTGTTTTTTTAATGAATAATAATTTGGACATTGCATATATATATGTGTCCATGTATACTTTGTAAAAAAATTATGAAGGCACTTTTTGAATAGCCTATAAGCGCAATTTTTTTTTATTTATTCTGTAGGCCTACATATTTTAATTTCAGGCGAATTGGCCAAAGAGGTGTATGCTTTATTGGCAATATTTGTCAGGACGCTTGTTATTTGTTTTAAAATGAAAATCGAGGATATATTGTAAGCACTGTTTTTGTCGTCTGTGTTAGATACATGTAGACCTTTACTTTCAGCACTGTATACATATGTAATTTGCTAGGAAAATTAGAAAGGGTCCATCAATGAGGGCTGACCCCTTTAGGGCTATATTACAACAAATCATTTGTAAAGAAATAAAATACGTATTCTGGGCTTTTCCAAGTCTGAAAACAAAAACAAATTTCAATTTTTATTGCACATTCATAATTCATGGGGTTCTTCTTGTTTTGTTTTGGGTTTTTTTTTTCACCAATGGAGGGGTTGCACTGTGAGCAGATGTCTCTGTAGATCTTTGAGGATTATGACAGATTTAAGACAAAAAGGAGCAGTTTAAATTCTCTGAAATATCACCATCTTCATGATAATTCAACAGGTCCCTAATACAAATGTAAAGGCTGACAGGTAATAAATCAATCGAGATGATGGGGGAGTTTCCGCTGACTTCATGTGGCTTTTACTCCCTAAATGTTTGGTGATAACGAAGCCCAAAACGTATTCACCTGGCCGGAGCAGCTCAATCCTGTTATTTTAAACCAATGTTAAATTAGCAAATCTGATTTTTTTTGAGTAACCGATTACAGACTTTAAATAAATGGTTGCAAAAAGCCCTCCACGCAGCGAGTGTGTACCCAGCAATTAAAGCAGAGCAAGTCGCAGGCAGACATCTCATCCACATTTGGTGACTGCGGATCTACAACTCTGCAGAGCTTTTTTTTTGGTAGAGGTTTCGACAAAAAAAAGGTTTGCAGGGGTGCAAATGGTGCGAAGATGCATTTTACAGACAAAATGATAACGGACTTATTCAAAATTTCTATTGACGAAACAAATCCAAATCCCAAAAAACAAATATAATTAAAGAAAAAAATGTTGAGTGGGTTTGACAGTCATTTCGAGGAAAGCGTTTCGTCTCTCCTCCTAAAAGCCCTCGACCTCTTCGGCACACAGAGAAGCCAACCTCATAATTGACTGCAGAGTGATAAGTGAGTGACTTGCACGGAAATACCACAGTTTAATTACAAAAAGCCCCGGGAGCCAATTTTCCTAAACGCTCTTCTTCTTCAGATTCCTCATTACATGCTCGGCATAAGAGATGCAAAGTTCCTAATCGGTTTACCAGCGACTTTTAAGACGAAATTCCCCAGGTCTCGGTTTCAGAGAAGTCTGTGGCGTTGAAAATAATAACAGGTGCTCCTCATGTCGACAGTGCAGTGTGGGCCGCGCCGCAGAACACACACTCTGAGGTCCTGAAGGTAGAAAAAAGGAACGAGTTTGTAACCCAAGATGTCTCCTCATTAAAATAACGGTGTGAAGGTGCGTGTGTGTGTGTGCTCACACACCCACCCACGCACGCGCGCACACACACACACACACACACTCACACAGTCACGTCTGTACTTGGAGCGGTGAGCGTGCTGCGTTTTTAAGACTTGCGGAGCTTTGAAATGTCACAACATGACCACTGCCTGAACCCCAGTAAAAATGAGCGCGCCGGGGAGCGCCGGGGATAAGGCGGCCCAGCAGCAGTGGAACAGAGCATTAACAAACCGATGACATTTGCCGAGGTTCAGCGCCCCGGCTGGGAGCCGAGGGAGGGAGATGGGGCTCCACAGCTGTTCCCTTGCCAGGCCTGGATGACAGCTCCAAAAAAAGCCAGAGGCCTGCTCCGTGCAGACAGACACGCCGCGCGCTCGTGTCTCAGTGCAACCAGGGCCGCAGTGAAAAACGTGACACTTGTCTGGTGCGGCCGACAACAGTCCAGACACCTGGTATATGAGGGGAAAATTAGCAAGAAAAAAAACAGAGGCAGCTTTGCAGGCTTTGGGAACTCAGATCCTGATTTGAAGGACTATGACCCTAATACACTTTAAGAATCTAAGTACTGTTACAAAAGACTGACTCAAAGCAGGAAGAAGAAAAGAAAAAGCATTACTACTCTCTATGACCCTTCAGAGATTCCTCTGGAACCGCTTCGGTTTTAAATCTATTCAAGTGAGGGCTTTGGGTTAAGGTTAGAGCTTCAAAGTTTCACCCGAATGTGATCTTAGACATCGAGCTTATCGTTTCTGTGGAAGAATCTGTGTCGGTCAGTGGGCCGAAAGGTACCAGGTTTTACTACAAGCATGCAGGAGCTGCGGTTCAAGTTCTGAAAGGCCGATCAGGCGAGGCAGCGAGGAATCTGCTCGGTGGAGCTGAATCAAGTACAGACACTATCATGAATACGTTCTTTTAATCAATAAAGAAATACAGTACAAAAGCCACTGCTTGAATGTACAATGCCTTTTTGCAAAACATGTGTGAGCATCGACAAGGTTGCACGCGCACTTTAAAGTTGGCAGGCTTTACAACAAAACGGACTTCAATTCTTGGAGAATTAGGGAAAAAAAGGTAACAAAGGACGAATAATGTGAATCTTAAGCAGTCAGAAACCTGCAGGCAGTAAATCATAGAGGCCTAGCAATTTGCTAATCTTCCAAACTGTGTAATACGCTCACATTTAACGGCAATTCATGTCAAATGAACCACATCTACTTCTCAAGCCTGGAAAAGAAAAAGAAGAAAAAATTCATGTTTCACAGGTTTTTGGGAAGTTTAAAGAATATTCGCAAGATGTGGTGAAAAATATGTTTTTTCAAGAAGAACCCCAAAATGGTCTCTGTGGTAACACATTACAGAGGCCGATAGGCAGAACTAAAGAAACAAATACAGCCGGAGGAATTTATCATTTTGCTCCTCGGCCTCATTGCTCGGAACTCTCCACAGCCGGAGGCCGGACCCCGGGCGAAATGAAAAACGGCCACATGGCGGCGCTGTCTGCGACGGCAGCCGACGGAGGGCTCCGCTCTGGGCCCGCACGCCCGAGAGCGCGGAAGAAACACTGAGAAACTGGCTGCGAAACGAAATCACCTCGGAACTTTGAACTTTCGGAGGAGCCCGCACTCGGTGAAAACAAAAGCGCCTCATCCATCTCAGAGTGATTCCACGTAACGTAACACGCAACACAGCCACGCACATCGGGAGGTGTGCGTGTGTAAACAAGGCACATACGGTGCGGTATTAGTAATCACCTTTGGGTGCTTCATGCTGGATTCAGCCACTGCATACTTTAAATATCTGGCTTCCCCACCAGCCTCGCTCGCCTAACGCAACGTAACTCTTAACGGGGGGGGGGGGGGCGCGTTGAGACGCTCGTCTACTGCTGCTCCTGCTCCTTCTCCTCCTCCTTCTTCTTCTCCCCGTCCTCGCCCTGGGCGTCGGCCGGCGGCTCGCTCTTGGGGGCCGCCCGGGGCCTCCTGCCGGGCTGGCCGGACCTCCGGCCTCCTCCTCCTCCCCCCCGCTGGCTCTTGGCCAGCTCGGCCTGGAGGCTGTGGCCGTTCAGGCTGAGGTCCTGCAGCGCCTGCAGCGCCTGCTCGGCGGCCTGCGGGTCCGCGTAGTCCAGGAAGGCCCTGTGCTGCGCCCCCTGCCAGGTGAGCTTCAGCGGGGCCGCCTGCCGCTCCCGCAGCGCCACCTTCAGCTCGCTGACGCGCAGCCCGGCCGGGATCCCGCCCAGGTAGACCGTGGTCACGGTCGCGGGGAACCTGCGCTGAGCTGCGGCCTCGCCTCCGCCTTCCTCCGAGCTCCTCTCCTTCACCTGGCCTCCCCTCCTCCCCTTCCCCCTCTCCACATTCTCCCCCTCCCCTCTGCTGTCCTTCCTCGCCCTGGGCGGCCTCGGCTTTCCTCTCGGGTCCGATCTCCTCTCGGGTCTGGGCTCGCCCTCCGGATCCTGAGGCGTGTTCCTCCGGGGCCTTCGCCGGCTTTGCCCTCTGGCTTCGTCGGCCTGCTGAGCGGCGGGAGGCGCCACTCCCAGAGTGACGTCCTTCCCGGCCTCCTCCTCCAGAGCGCGCAGCTTCTTCAGGACCGGGATCCTCTCCAGCTTCTCTGGGTCCAGCTGAAGATGTGAAACTAAACACTCTCAGCATGACACGCACACACATAGTGATAACAGCACTGCTCTGAGCCAGTGCACCTACATACCAACTCAATAAATTACCAAGTGAAAGCTGGCCAGTTAATTGGTATTATTCCATCCTGGTCGCAGCCCGCGTTACAGCAATAACTATCTTTATAGCAGCAGGACAATTCACTTCCCTAAGCAGTTAAAAATAAAGCCCGCTCTCTTGATTTGTTGGGCCTTTAAGTGTCTTGGCAGCCTTTGATGGTGGCCAGTCCTGTAAAGGATATACGGAGCTATTGTTTCTGCCCTGGCCTGTTTGACCCCTCGTTCCCCTGCCCCTGCAGAGCCAGGCTGGCTGGGCAGAGGAGCCTTTGATGATCAGACATGGCCTTCCTGCCAGTGAGGTCACTGGGTCCTGTTTACTGGCGAGCGCCTCTTAAGGAACCCAGAGGTTGCACACGGGCCCTCCACATGTGAGGAAAAATGTCCGCATCGTGACTAATTAAAGACAAATTGACGGATGGAAAAACACACGACATCTCTCGGCCCGTGGCGATCAATTAGAGCCAGCTGAAGGCCCGGACGTGAGGTACAGTGAGGTCTTAAAATAAGACAGAAAGCCATGTCTGCGGCAGGAAAGAACAGGCCGGGTGAACAGGCAGTTCATCCAGAGAGGTGTGGTGCCAGCACGGGCCCACTAGAGGGCGCTGTTTCTACAAGTTTTTTTTTTTTTACAGGTTTTATTTTTATCCTCTGCCAAGACTGGAAATATCACAGATGTGTGAGAATAAGCTGAGGAAGAATACTAACGTCATAAATGCATGACTCTGTCATTGTCAGTGCACATTGATAGTTGTAAAGCATGGCACTAATTGTGGTCCCAAACACTAGCCGACATAAAATCTTAAATGGACAGCCCAGGTAAAGGCTTGTCTATTGAATGATTAAATTCACAATAGCACGTTTCAGAGATGAAAATGGAAACTATTCCGTTTCATTTTTTCATCTGGGTATGCTGTAGACCAGAGTTTCTCAGCTCTAGTCATCATGTACCCTGACCCTGCATGTTTTCGAGGGTTCCCGCTCCAAAACACACCTGAATGAAATCAGTGCCTAATTAACAGGTCTGAGCAGAGACGAGACGATCGTTTGAATCAGGTGTGCGGGAGCAGAAACCGACTCTCCAGTGTGCAGGGCAGTGGTACTCACGGGGCAGGTCTGAGAAATAGTACCATCTATACCAGGGGTAGGGAACCTGTTCCTCAAAGAGCCACGTGGCTGCAGGTTTTTGTTCCAACCAAGCAGGAGCACACCTGATTTGGCTTATTCAATCAACTGATCTGAGTCTTCAGACAGTTGACTGGTCAGTCTGTGTGCCCTGGATAGGTGGGTACAAAAACCTGCAGCCACGTGGCTCTTTGTGGAACAGGTTCCCTACCCCTGGTCTATACCGTGTACCTACATAGTACGAGGTATAATCTACCTTGGTCCAGATGATTCCCTGTGGTTTGGGGAGCTGGCAATTTGTTTCGATGACTCTGGTGGGGGTGAGGATGTAGTCCACGGTCAGGTCATGGCTTCCCATCAGCTCCTGGGGAATATCCACCACCTGAGCGCACAAGCAGCACAATTAGGAACCCTAACCGTAACATTCACGTCTGAAGAACAGATTTTAAGGAGAGAGCATATTAAATATACATATATTCTGGTTTTTGATCAATCGCCGGCCAGTGATCGCGATCGCATCCCCGACCCACTCTCACTGTGCCGCCGTGGCAACAGTGATTAGAAGTTCCCGCAGCTGGTTGACTCCACCCTCCCCATTAGGCCGTTATCGCCGTGGCAACCCCGATTGGAAGTCCCGTCGCCGTGGCAACCGTGATTAGAGGTTCTATGGCCGCAGAGCTTTCGTACAGCTGGCGGAGTGGTGGCAGAGGAGGAGGCATTTTGCATGGGGGAGTTTTCAGTTACGCAGTACAACAGGAACACAATTTCGGAGAAGCCTGTTGCTTTCTGAATCAAATCAAAATCCAGATCAGCTTTTATTCATTTACATTTGTCAGTAGTGTTAAAACACTGTCAAGCACTTTATCAGAAATGGTAATAAATTCTTTTTCTCAGTTGTTGATCAATTCAATGATCATGAGCCACTCTGCTCCCACTCTACTGGACCTGGTGGAGTAAGAGCAGAGGCAGTCATTTTTTCGCAATGTAAACTGGCAGCACAGGCATAATTACCCGCAGGGGAAAATTTCTACTTCCCAGACGAGATGGTAACACAATAAGTCAATTAACCTGGCAGTCATGGACAATGGTCACCACCACGGTCGACTCGCTGACGGCTCCCATCGACGCCATCATGCCGTACTCCATGTCAGCGTAGCCCTCGCCTTTCCCAATACGCAGGCCTGCAGGAGGAGACGGGAGCCCGAAAGAAGATATTCAAAGGCAGGTTTTGCATTATGTGACGCAGAGACGGCACTCGGCGCTCCAGCCTTGATGTGGCATTTTCTTGCCTGGGCTAAATCACAGAGGCCAGAAATAACCGGCATCTGCATCGCGTTCAACCTTCTTAAAAAGCGAAGTCCCCCCCAAACAGAGGATTTCAATCTGAGCGCAGCGCTGAATTGTTACACGCCGACATACAGGTCGAGGGCGGCTGCTGCAGTGTTTTTAATCCACAGAGAACAAGTTAATTAAACGTAGACTGATGGGAAGGAGGATGGACCCCGCGCAACAGACGCTTTATGAGAACCATGTGGCGCTCACACACACACACACACACACTCAGAGCCATTGGGAAATGCATGCATTACAGTAAACATGTCTGCCCCGCCGCAGCGCTGCATCACTTATCTCGGGCATTTTGAACACGAGGATCAAAATGCGTAGTGAGTGATGGGACAATTTGCGTGGAGGGCAGAGCGCACCAGAACCCACAAGGAGCGAAATGGATCTGATTACGCACATCTGCCCCCACTCCCATTCCTGCTCCACCTCAGATCTCTCTCTCTCTCCCTCTCTCTCTGACGGCGCGTCCCGGTTCCTCGGAACACGCAGTGATCACAACATTTGACATGAGCGCTGTCACATGCCTTTCGGCCGGCCGTCATCTCGCACAGTGTAATTAACCTCCGTTATGGGATACAATTTCTCATCTTCAAAGCGCTGGTTTTGCAAAGTCAGATTACAATGACAAACCGTGAGTCCACACGGGCAGAGTCAGATTTCGCTGTTCCTAAACACCGATGTCCGCCGTGCTGCGCAGCGAGTACAGGAAGGGATTACACACATGCGATGCCGCTTAGCATGCGGAGGATTTTAGCGCTCGTGCCGAAAAATTGAAAAGTAATGATTTGCAAGATCTCGGCAGCCGCACAGGTGCCACGACACGCTCTAACAACTGTTTATTTGTGGGTGAGAAGTCTGTTTTTCTTGGTTACATTAGATGTCAGATGTGAACAGGGTGCGGTGGTTTTGAAGAGCGGGCAAAGGAAAAATAGAACAAGATCGCGCTGATTAATAATGAAAGAGATAACAACACAGAAATGACAAGGAGCATTACTCAACATCGGGGCACGGTCTTGGCTGTAATGGAAAAATTTTATTTTGGGAGGTTTCAATTCAAGCAGTCATATGGTTACAATGCACCCTATTAGAGACGGATTAGACGAATAGCACAATCCAGTATGCTTGTTTTAGTATAGTTTCATATGATGTCAGGGTCTTTCAGAACTAGAATTAACACATCAGTCAGTGCAACATGAACTGTTAACTGCACAAACCTCCACAAATTGTATAGTGTCCATCCATCTATCGATACCAATTGAATAACTGTGTCTGAATCGATTACCTTTCTCTGACACAGCCACAGATCCAACCACCACCAGGTCTACCTTCACCTTGGCGTCCAGGCCAACAGGCACACTGAAGTCTTTCACACCCTGAGGGAAGAAAAGAAAAAAAGACAGGAATGGGTCGAATAGGTTAAGAGACTTGGGGTGAAACACTAAAAAAAGAAGTAAAATAAGTCCTGTTAAAACCTGGGCAGTGGAACATGTCCGTAGCTGTTCTTTATTCGCTCCTGGAGGGGGAGTGATACGATTGAAGAGACCCGTGCGGAGGCGAGGAGTCGGGACCAGTAAAGTCTTCTGTGCCTGGAGATAAAGCGCCAACAATCAGCCATGGCATGGGACATCACCATTTTTACAAATGAAAAATGTAATGAACTGAAACATTATGTGGAAAGAGCAAATTCAAAAAGAAGCATTTTTGTGATAAAGAAAGAATCTTTCTTATGGAACAGGAGCTATTCTTGAATAACTGTGAGACATAACCTCTAAATGTAAATGCATATGTGTTATACAACTTCAGGCACTCCTCCCAGTGTTTTTTTTTTCTGCACCCTCGGTGCAGCGCTACCTGTAGCACTGCCAGCCGTACACCCTCCAGGGGTTTATCAGGATCCACCTTGACCTCAGCTGTGTGAGGGAACACCTGCAGCTCAGAGAGTTTGCCACAGGCTGCAAAGGCCCCCTGGTTGAGAGGAGAGGAGAGGAGACGAGACGAGAGGAGGGCGGGAGAGTTGATTACAGTGTGCAGTCAACTTACTTCGAGAGTGACAAAGCGCGCCTGCTGCTGGGGTCTGTCTGGGTTTACTTTAACTGTCTGGCTGGACTTGAACTCCTGCAGATCTGCAAGCCTGTTGCATGCTTGGGCTGCAGCCTGCTCGGTGAGCGCACGGCAAAAAAAAAAAAAAAAAATTCACAGGAAAGGTTAGGACAGGACAGCCATTAAACTTGCAAAATTAATGACTGTTAAAAGCTGCAGCGCAAACCCAACATTCTGGTGTCTTTACTGTTGCAATGGTTTCACAAAGGCAGGCATTTCACATCCTTATGAACTGGTGCAGCTGCGAGGACATCGTTAGTGATATACATTTACAAACGTGAAGAGAAACATGGTCTTTTTCCCCTAAAAGGAAGGTGCATGAAGTCTCAATTAGTCCTCAAATTGCTTAGAATCAAGTCAAGCCTACTTTGAGGTTTTCAATAAACTCGTCTGTCCTTGTGATTGCGAGCACGTTTTAAACGAACACTCATGTACAAATTTAGTCATCTAACTTTTATCAAAAGCAACTTGGGAGGAATACTTTATCACTAAAGGTGCTGTAGTGTGACAATATGTGTCACTATTTGCTACTCTTGGCGGTTATTTTTTCCAACTTACGGTGTTTTAACCGGGAACCTGAATTTCGTAATGGGACCATGAGAGTGCAGTAGTGTAAGCACCAGTACAATCGCGCGGTTTAAACACTAGTCAGGGAGGATACAGCGGATGGATAATAGAGTAGAATTGATCAGAACGTCTGTTGCCCTTCGCAACGGAATGTTTAATGTCTAAATGCGAGAGTAACTCAAACACAAAACCAGGCAAATTCCCGGGTCTCGAATTTCTTCGACCTGCCTTGAAGTTGGGGATCCTGTTGTGCACAGGCCTCGGGAAGTTGGCGAGATTCTGCTCCTCGATGTAGTCCCACACTTTCTGACGGATGTCCCATTTCGACGCCCCTGCAGAGAGAGAGAGAGAGAGAGAGAGAAGTTGTATGACACACGAGAGCAGCAGGTCGGATACACACCTCGACACAACTGTGAAACCCACCCGGGTTTACGTGCAGAGCGGGCTCCATGTGCGGCTGCAGGTAGAGACGAGTCTGTCTATGCGACACACTCCAAGACCCAGAAACATGTGAGGTCGGTAACTCAACACCAAGACGACAGATGCCTGTCAGTGTTTATCATAGCTATGGTGGCCCGGGAGGCTCAAATCTGAGACGAACGGAGGCCGGAAGTACGTTAGGAACCGCCGGAAGCTGTTCTGTATAACTCATATGAAATATGAAATAATGTTAAATTCATGAATACATGCCGTGTGTGTATAAATTTAAATATGTAGTTATGTATTAAAATTACCAGAACTATATTTGAGTATTTAAGCGTGTCTGTTCTTATTTTATACAACACCATATCTTCTCCTCCTTCTAATCATTTGTAAGAAATTCCTCTCCTTTGTACCCTCCAAAAACAAAAGTTAAAACGTCTTCTACACACAAACTCACGGACTGTGATTAAGAAAAGACTCAGATTAAGAAGACAAACAATTTGGTCATTATTGGTGTGGAAATGAAATTCTATACCAACTTTGTTCCCAGCAGTTTTGTAATACAATAGAAAAGATGGGTATAAAGTAATAGGATAAGGTTAAGCAAAATGTGAATATGCAAGAAAAGAAGATGCTCAAAAGGGCAAAAAAACATTTGGACTGGGATAGAGTTCAAATTCCAACTGGGCCCAGGGACTTTCAGTGTAGTTTCCATGTTCTCCTTGTGTCTATGTGGGTTTAGGGTTTCCCCTTCAGTCCAAAAACATGCATGTTTAGGCCAACTGAAAGCTCTAAATATAACTGTAACCCCAAACCCAGCCCTATAACTTTCCTACCAAGACTGTTAACTTGACATTTGGGCGCACTCATTTCCCAGTATAATTGTTGCATTCTATTTACTGTCCTCTGCATTAACAATATAATGTTGGAAGTTCTGAATAGTGATTGGGGTTACTTGCAGGGGTTGGCAACTCATTCCACAAACGACCTGTGTCTGCAGGTTTCCATTTCCAGGTTTCCAATCAGCAGTACACCTGACGTGACTCAGACGCCTTCAGACAGTTAACACACCTGATGTGGCTCGATTAATTGACTGAGCTCAGTCTTCAGACAGTTGATTGGTCAGTCTGTGTGCTCTTGATAAGTCAGAACAAAAACCTGTAGCCGCACAGGCTATTTGTGGAATGAACTGCCCATGATGGGTTAAGGGCTTAGGGTTATAGTCCATCACAGAGCATCCCCCCATCTCAGGCCTAAGGGCAAGTTTTCCAGTTGGCCCTCAACATTCATGATTTTGGACTGTACCCAGAACAATGTGATGTAGTTGAGAAAATGCTAACTCAGACCCTTGGTTTTACTGGAACTTGAACCTGGAATTTTATTGTTTTGAGGCAACTGCTATTCATCTGCCATGTGGATGAAAAAAGTCCTTGCATTTCCAGTTGACAAAGCTCATTATTTCTAAATGAGCTCACTTTCAACACAAACAGCGTCAATTGTAGGAGAGTTACAGCACCCAAATATCGTCTAGAAAAGGTAGACGCACACAAGGACCTGCAGGAGAAGAGAGTACAGCTGCACACAGTTTACAAATATTTTTAAAAAAAAGTCCCTTTAGTGCCTCACTTGTGTGTGGTCTTTTTGTTTAAAAGAGACAGTCAGACATCTGACATTGAAGTCCTTGAAAATAAAAATATCATTCAAAGGACATAACAACTGCATGGCGCCTTGAAACACTGCGATTCAAGTACTTGTGTTGTTTTTCAGTTTTTATATAAATTCAAGACTATTTCTAGTCTTCAGGCACCCCAAATATACAGAACATCCACACTCAAACACTCTTCTGTCTCTTCTTGAATCTACATCATCACAGTTCCTTCAAAATCACATGAAGTCAGTGAAACTCAAGCATCAGCTCCAGGTTTTTTTTGTGTTATGTGTTGTTCAGCGCAGTTGGTGAATTGCAGAGAATCATTCTGAAAGCATAATGTTCACCCACTTACTTTGTTTATTTTCCGCCAAAGTAAGACTGCCACGATCTCCAAATTCCTCTTCCAACGTCAGTCCACAGGTATTAGTTATCAATATTTACGTCACAATGTGTGTATAATGTGGACACTGCATTCCCAGAGTCCCTTGAGGGCAACCAATCTCTACACAGTGTACTTTACCTCCCTGAACTCTCCACATTAAACCTCTGCAAATGAGACTTCATGTTGTGTGAGTCATGTTTCCCGCAACCGTCCTGCTCCTGACTCTGCAGTGAAACTCTAGTGGATGGTTGTGTTTGTGGCGGGTTTGAAGTAGTTGCAGATGGTCTGAAAGATCCCAGTGAAGTCAGAAAGCCTGGAGAGCAAGAACTGTTTGACAGTGCTCCTCTGTCAGCGAGCACTCATCTATACAAGGAGCTGTCAAAGGAGAAGACATGAGGGGAAAACATTTGACTCATGGGCCTCTGAGAAGCTTTTGTAACAATAACACTTTCCACACATTTCTGTTTAACTAGATAAAAACTATCTTTCACTTAGTTACACCAAACAGTAACTGCACACGAGAAGATGACCTTTAATGGAGAGCATTTTTAAAAGTGAAATTCAGCAAAATGGCTTATTGCATGAAAAATGTGTGAAAATTGTAAAGATCCCAGCAATTCCTTCATGTTTGATCCCAGCTGAGTTTGCATGTTCTCCCGGTGTGTACTTGGGTTTCTTCCCACAGTCCAAAAACATGCTATGATCTTATTAATGACTGTGCTACTGTAACATGTCAAAATATGTTTAAGAAAAAATGCCTCCAGTAGCTCTGGGTTAATGCTTCAAATCAGAGCTTATCATAGTACAGTTTGGTAGAAAGTGGAAGCCAGGATTTATAGAATGCACACAATGTTAAAATGCACAGTTTACAACAAATTAGCACTAAACAAAAAAACAGCTGATTCTGATGGAAACGCCACTGGTTTAGATATTTGGCCCAACTTGTTCATTTAATTCATGCATGTACTGTACGCCTGCATCAAATGTGGCAGAAATCCACCTGATAGTTACCCGGACCCACAAATGTTGCAATAGAGGAAAAGTCAGGGCAGTCGTCATGATTGATCCTCTTGGCACCATGGAAACCAGTTTATACCAAACTTTCTGGCAGGCGTTTTCAAGACATGCCACAAAAAACAAAGATGTCATCAGGGTGGAAAAGCTTTGTCTGTGCAGGAGGGGATAAACAAAAGATTGGTCCCCGAGCCCATTGTGCAGCAGACACGTGTAAAAAAGTGCAGCTGCTGTGCCACAGTTGCTGACAATCTGCATCTAAGATATCCATTCTGACATTTTGATGCCTGATTTTGATACCAACAAATTAGACAGAAAATATCGGATATACCCTAATTCAAAGATTTTCTTTATTACCATTCACGCAGAACAAGAAATCATAAAAACTAATATAAAATCTCTCAGTTTTCCTAGTGACACAATGATTATTTAAAATCATTCTAAAGATGTGAAAATTCTCGGAAAATATGCGATCATTACTGTCTGCAGGAACTTGAGTCACTTGCATCTGTTTTGTGGAGGTAAAGTTTAAAACTAAATCCTAGCTTAATTTGGGGGGGCATGGCAAAATGTTTAGACAGAACCACCATTAGTTTTCACACACTG
Source organism: Karalla daura (assembly GCA_029224185.1). Classification (NCBI taxonomy): domain Eukaryota; kingdom Metazoa; phylum Chordata; class Actinopteri; order Chaetodontiformes; family Leiognathidae; genus Karalla; species Karalla daura. The sequence goes on from CM055190.1 coordinate 22,550,741, forward strand.
CATCAAAGACAGATCATTTTGGGAATTTTTTTTTTTTTTGACCAGCTCTGAACAAGTCAGGTTAGTCCACTAGAGGGCGATAGTAGCGTACATTATGCATCTCAGTAGGCATTCCCTCTGACTGATGCTCTTGCCCATTTGCAACTGTCAAACAGCAGAGGCACCATGAACCCCGAAGAGGAGTGACTCAGTGACATTGGAGGTAAAAAATCAAAACCACTTCTTAAAATCGTTACATAGATCAATAAAGTCACAGGAGGCTCATTGTTTAAACAAATCGTACCTGTCTACCCCTCTGGAGTGCTAGAGCTTTTTGAAAGCTCTACTTATACAGGCAGGCAGTGTTGATAAAGTGTAAAATATAACTAGTCTTAATCTTTAGGGACCATTTATTAGCTTATATTTAGAGTACAGACATCAGAGGTATGAATGGACGTCAAGAAAGCAAACAAGTACCTCAGTTTCAAGTTTTGACATCTCCAATCTTCTTGGAGTCTACAGATGCAGGATCTTCTGTAGGAACACCCCCAAACTTTAGTTTCTTCTCAAACAATTCAAAGTTGCATCTAAAATCTTTCAGTGAAATAACCTTACAACTGAAATGAATTGCAGCCCAGTCAATCGAATAAAAAGTACGAAACGTGACACGAAAACCCTGACACATTTTCCCACTGAACCGGTATATTGACGAAACATAATAATTTCACTGATTTCCCAGACTGCTTATTTTTATTCATGTTTTTTAAAATCTATTTATCTTCTCAGTTCACGCAGCTCGGTCCTGCTGGAGAATTACATCCAACCATTTCATATGGATTCCGACAGGGGGCGCTGGTGAGCGACGCCCGACAGCGTCACGGCAGAAGAAGAGTGAGGCAGGACAAACCCACCAATCAGAGACGCCGGCGAGAAAACAACAAGGAAGCCGCCAAAAACGGGCCAATTTTGAATATTCGTTACTGCTTTTAGTGTTTTTACCTTCGAGTTTTACCTCGTCTGAGATGGCGTCGTCTGACTGGACCTTCCCCATCCAGCCCGCGGACACGCTGGTGGACTTCTACAGGACCGAGGTCCTGACCGGACAAGAGGCGAAACATCTGACGAAGAGCGACCTCACCCCGACGCCCAAGGTGGACAGCCAGGCACTCACGAAATACACATGACGAATCCAAAACGCTTCTACTGGTGTTTACGCGACTGATATTCATTTTACTTATCTGGCTGGATGAAATGGCGGTGTTACGCTGTTTCATATAGGCACGGCGGGCCAGTCCGGCCACCGGAACGTATCGGTATCTGATATACAAAGGGAAATCCGCGTTCTGTTGCGCTGATAAATCTCACATTACAGCCTCTCATTACTCTCATGACAAGCGCTAGTGCCTTCTATTGCTCGTTTATGATTTAGGTTTGCGTCGGACAACAAAATAAATGGCTCGACTGACTATGATACAACAGGAGAGGCAGCAACTGGTGATGCTGGGACCTCCTTCAGGGTTTATAATGTTATATCAACATATATAGCATATATCTATTGCCCATTCGCCTTCTATTATCCATAATCTAAAATCTGTTTATCTTATATCTATTACCCACTATCATGATCTACCTATTACCCATCATCCATCACCTCTTATCCAACATCAGTTAACTGTAATCCCTCATCTGTTATGCGTCATAAATGATCTCTCTATAAACCATCATCAATCTATTATCTCATCTTTCTTGTTATATATTATATTATTGTTGTATAGCATTATTTTATAATACTTGTATTATCTTGTGTTGTTTTTGTTCCATCGCAATCTGATATCCGGTCTGTATCTCCAGATTCTGTCTTTCATGCTGACAATCTATGCAAACCACCACAATATACTTGTATATCACGTTTCAAGTGGTCTTCACATTGAAGACAGATAATTTGGTGCAGTCTTGAGCTAACGGGGGCTCTTCCAAAGACGTGACAAATTGCATCCGTCATATGACGATTTTCACAATAACAGTTGCATTAGATTTAGAAATGAAGTGGTTTAAATTACTCTAAACATCATACCTAAAGCTGAGGATGCAGAATGTGGAAGAGCGACTACGACAATGAAATGTAATCGTTGCAGTTACGATAAAGTGGTTGCTGAGACCTGTAGGAAGCTTTAGCGCTCCCAGTGTTTAGTAATTCATGAGGTGTCTGTATCCCGAACACGGAGATGGTGAATGGACTGGTTCTTATAAAGCACTTTTCTGGTCTTCCTGACCACTCAAAGCGCTTTTTATCCAGTTACACACACTCACACACTGATGACAGCGTCGCGGGCAGTTTGGAGTTCAGTATCTTACTTAGGCTGCAGCTGGCTGGCATCCAAACACCAAGTTTATGTCTTGCACTGTTTTGGAAAGATGGCATTTTAGAATAGAACTGGAAACATATGGAGTAGATGTACTGTGCAAGTGTTTATTTAGGTAAAAAAAAATGCAGTGATCACCTCACCATGACCAAAAACCCAGCAAATTTTCTAGTTGCAAAGCTTCTTGCCAGCAGATGTTTGGAGATTTTAAACTTGAAATATCTGTTAGTTATCCATACTATCCATAAGTTGTGTCATCCTCCTGCCTGTTTTCTGCACCAATCACTTAAGGAAATTTGTTGCAAATCATATTTCAGTTACACACTTTTGCCGTGTTAATCCTGAATCAAAACCTGACCTACACACCATTAACACTCGATCCTTCCCTCTTTCAGCCTGAGGCAGTCCAGACGCTCTACACCAGAGTGCTGCAGCTCCTCTTCAATTTCAGACCTGAACGACACTCCATGGTGAGTACTGTCTCCACAGGTGATCTTCGGATGGATGTTGTGTGTATGTGTGTGTGTGTGTGTGTGTGTGTTCGTGTGTTCCTGGCAGTAGTTTGATGGCACACAGTTATCATTCCTCTCAAAGGCTTGCCCCCCCCCCCCTCTTTGTTTTTCCCACAGGTTCCACTTCTGGAGAACATTCAGTATCCAGAGTATCATGAGGGGGCAACTTTCATCATGAGCGTCAACGCTCGCATGTGAGTTTTCCTCCATTTATCGGAATGACTGAATTTATTTTTGCAACAAACGTGTTCCCTGCTCGCATGAGCGTATAAGACACTGAGAAAACAAGCCAGAACACATTATCAACACACTATATTTAGTGTATCTCGCTCTGTCTAGCTCACTTTTTTGAATCAGTATTCCTACATGAAGTAATACACCAGAGGAAGACTTAATGTGCAACGCTGTGTGTGGTCTCTTTCAGGAAGCAGTTCATGCCTTCGTGCATGGTGAACGATTTCACGCTCAGTGACCTTCTCTCTCCTAGTAAGCATCTTTTGTATCTTTTTCAAGCTCTCACACGTTTGTGCTTCCAATCCTGATGATTAAGAGCACTGTTCCCATTCTCCCTACACAGAAAAAGTGAGAACTCTGTCACATCTCAGTGCCATCATGGGCTTTCTTCAGTTCCGGAAGCAGAGGATGATCGAGATCTCGGACAAACTGGCCAAACTAGTACGTTTGAAAGGAATACTGCGGATCGGTTGCATTGATACGAGATTACATTTCCTGACTGCTTCAGCTGGTTTAAACCTGTGTCAGCTTGTTTTGCACATGTTGAACAGTTGTCTCTGTTGTCAGAGGGTGGACAAGGAGCGACACCAGTTTTACCTCAAAAGCATCAAGGAAGCGGAGAAGAAGATCCAGATCCTGAAGTAGGTCTTTAATCAGGGCTGCACGATGTTAGGGAAACGTGGTGTGTGGTAGTGCTATCCCAATATCCCCGGCCAAATATATTGCCATGCAGAGCATGAACTGATATTGCAGTTGAGTTGATATTGCGATAAGCCCCTGACTTTCATCGCTTATATATGTGTTTTTGCCTTTCTCTTGTAAATTGTCATCACCTCCAGCTTGTGAAAACTGAAAGAGTTAGCCAGTGTTTTGCCAGGAACACAAGTCCGTTATCGCTCGATCATCACCAGTGGCATACAGGTGAAAGAACCCGGCGTTAATGTTTCCCGTGTTCGTCCAGGACCATCCCACCAGAGCAGCGGGCCGAGGCCGACCAGCTGGGGGCAGCACTGTCCGAGCTGCGCAAGGAGACGGCCCAGGTGTCCCAGAAAGTGGTAAGCAAAGTGGTGAAGAAACTGTCACATAGATAGAGAGATGGATAGATAGATGGAACAGGCGGTTTTGTGTTTTCTTTTAAATGAAATCAATGCATCTCCTTTCAGAGCACTAAAAAGGTCCGTGCCGCGGAGCTGAAGACCCAGATTGCAGAGAAAACTCAGAAACTGGTTCGTTGCGCACCGACGTCGAATTCCTCTCACTCGTGTTATTGCATCGAATGAATAAATCACATGAATTGACGTTGTGCGCCAGGCCCAGATGAAGCTGGACATCATCAACCACAAGGAGGAGATCACTAAGCTCAAGTCTCAGATCGTGGAGTCTCCAGAGGAGCTGAAGAGTCAGATGGAGGACATGCGGGAGAAGGTCAAGAGCATCAAGAAGTCCATCGTGAGTGGGAACGCGAATCCCGGGCTGCGGCCGTTTCCTGCTCGAATCACAGCGATCGATGCAGCCAGTCGCCACGGTGGGACAAGCTTATGCCTGCGCTGATTTTTTTAAAAAAAAATTTGTAGAAAGAAGCAGACGAGCGAGTGGTGGAGCTGCAGAGCATGACGCAGACTGCCAACCACGCCGAGGCCGAGTTCCAGCTGATGCACAACCAGCTGCAGGACCTGGAGAGCAGCATCAACACCACGCAGCAGCGGCAGGAGGAGGTACGGACTGGACCGGTCACTTTCTTTCTCTATCGCTCGATCAGGTGTTTGGTCTGAAACGTGCTAGGTGAAGTCCTCAAAGGCCTGCCTTTCTCCTCACCTCAACATTTGATTATTATTCATTTCAGTGCAGATCGGAGCAGATTGAAATGCTTGAATCAACTGTTGATTAGTAGTCGAGTGACTGATTCGCTGTTGCGGCTCTAGTTGAAACGGTCAAATGATGAACCGGGAAGGGTTTTGGGGAAGCTTCATGTTGGTCCTGTAAATGAAGGCTTCATGCTCTGGTGAGGGCAACGTGGCAGCTCCGTCTGCTTAGACAAGCTCCGTCTCCATCAAAAGCTCCACCTCTGTACCTGCTGTTTCCAGCAGTGAAACATTGTTGATCGTTGTGTGTATGTGTGTGTGTGTAGATCCAAGAGCTGACGGCTCAGTTCGAGAAGAAGCAGAAGGAGCTGAAGAACCTGCACATCGAGGAAAGCCAGCTGAAGCAAGCGCTAGAAACGAAGCTGGACATAGTGACCAAACAGAACATCCGCAGAAATAAGAAGAAGGAAATGAATGAGCAGCGTGTTCAAGATGTGTTGGGGTATCGTGTGCCGCGATACGGGCTCTGCCTTCAGCCACAATGTTCTCGTTCATCTTCATGCCAGTGATCAGCGGTCAGAATTTGTCGGTCCTGCTCAGGCAAGAAAGAATCTGAAAACCACACATTCACCCTCCTGCAGGCAATGCGACCGGATGCAACAGAAGCGCGAGGAGATGGCTGATAAGATCGAGGAGATCGTCACGGAGACCAAGCGGGTGAAAGCAAAGATCCAGAGCCTGAGAGACAGCTGCAGCAAGGAAAAAGAGAAGGCCCAGGTACTCCCACCCCCCCCACACGTCCGCCTCGACAGGCAGCGGGCGCTTGTGTCTGAGACTAACCTGTTTGGTTCTCCCCCGCTCCCAGGCCCTGTACAACACCCTGTTAACGTCCATGAATGAGCTGAATGCCCGAGTGGAGATGCACATGGCAGACTTGATATGCGACCATGCCAAGATGATGCCCTTTAAGGAATAGATTGAGTCTTCATTGTTCTCTAGTTGTTATTTCTCTGTTCTCTCCTGTTCTGTGCTATTTTAAACCTTTTATACGTGTGTGTGTGTAACTCTTCTTGAACTTTATAAACTAAAAAATAAACATTGTATTTTCTAAGTGAATGTTGTCATCTATATATCAATAAGAGTGATCTCACACATTCAGAGGACTTAGAGGTCCTAGATCCTCCTGGCAAGACAGGATGATTGTTTGGAACCACTTCTCCGTTGGGCCCGGAGTAAATAGCATGCACATTTACTTTAATCAGTTTATATTATGTATAGTGTCAGGAGGGTTACTTTTAAAATGTGTTCCCCTTGCAGATTACTGATTACATGCTCAAAAATGTAATCTACAACGTAAGGCCTCCCTCCGGAGTGAGCGGGGCTGCATTAAACCACACATCTTTGCATACGAGATGATTTCTCGAGTCTAAATGGTAAAGCATGCCACTGATGCAGCCTCGGTTCATTTTATTGATCACCTCTGAAGTGGAAGTAAACTTTGCAAAACTGTCTCTCTCCCCCGGCTCGACCTCTCTCTGCTGCCTGTGCCTTCATTCATTCTATTGGTCCTGTAAACTAATCTCTACAAGTAATCACTTTTAAGAAAGTAACTATTCAGAATACACCAATTAACTCTAACTACAATATAAGGAGCACAGTTGATCATATTTTGTATTTTAAATACGTAATCTGTTTCTCCGCAATCCTGATTATTATTGATTCAACATTGATGGTGAAGTTCTGCTTTGTGTGTGCACTTTTCCAAGTAGGAGTTCAAAAACACCTGAATTCAGAGGTTGGGCGTGGGGTTATAAAGACCAGAGAAAACAACAAGTCTGCCATTTTTTTTTCTCGATGCATGTGAGAAGCTGTGGATGTCATAAAAGAAGCTGAAGAAAAATTATAGGGCGCATGAGCAAGTAAGTGACCTGCCATATTTTTTACATACCACAATTGTCCTGTACACTATAATGCTGTTAATTGGGGAGGTCAGATAGAGGTGCTGCAGCCAGGGCCGGCCCAAGCCTTTATGGGGCCCTAAGCAAAATTTCATTGGGCCACCCCCATTTCATTCCACTGAACTTTTGGTGCTCTTGGGGGCCCCCTGGTGGGGAGAGGAGTTTGCATGTACTAATCATGTATCTGTGGCTTTTCCAAAAAACGAATTCCAAAAAACAGTTGTCATGTGTAAAATGTTAAAACCAAATCAGAGTGCAATGACTTGCAAAATCTCGTGAACCCACATTTTTCTCAAAATCGAGCTCAGGCAACATGTCATCGATCAGTTATCTAACCCGTCATGTATCCCCATGGTGGACCTTCCACTTTGAAGCCATGGGTTGTTATAGATGTAGCCTATAGGCGGTCTGGCATTGTCTTGTTAAAATATGCATAGCGTTGACTCTCATCTGGGTGGAAGCGTATGCTTCTGTATAACCTCTATATACCTTTAAGCATCACTGGCGCCCGTCCAAATGTGCAAGCTGCCACGCAATATTCACTAATGGATCCCACACCTTCCCAGATACAGAAACGTTTCTCAGCACCCATTTTGAAATGAGTGCTGCTGGTAGCGAGCCGGATGGTCCCTCTCCCCTTAAACATCCGTGACTTCACAGGGGAAAATCTGACCACATATCAGTTTTCCAGTTTTCCTCGGTCAACTTTGAATTAGCTGTGGGACTCGAACAGGGTGAACACAGGGAATATAGTCTGAACAGGTTGCCAGTTCTGGATCATGTTCATATATGGCTCAGCCTTGCATGGCAGTTCATTAACCTGCATGTTTCGATAACGCAACAAATTGTGTTCACAGGCTGTTTCTGGAAGTGAGTCATGCTGATTTTTAAGGCAGTGTCATCCGAAGCCTTGAAGATCATAAGTATCCAATACTGATTTCTGGCACTGTCCTTTTTCTGTGTTTTATGTATTATAGTATATTCTATGACCCCAGACAATATTCAAGGTTACATTATTCCAGAGTTTGTAAGCACTCTTTTTCTCTGCCCATCTTGATCGTCTCTCTTCCTGCCTAAGATGATGCTCCTTACCTGTCACCAATTAACCTAAGTAGTTCTAAAATGTTTCTCCATCTGTTACTTTTTGATACTACTTCCTTTTCCAGTCTTTTGTTCCTGTGCTGGTTCCAGGCTTGTGTTTAGTTTGGAACAGTTTTTTTTCTGTTTCCACTGCCAAAGAACTGGTTGCAACCCCGGCAAAGTGTTTCTGGAGAAGCACCACTTTGCCTGTCCAGACCTAATGCTGCGTTCCAGACCACTTGGAACTTTGACTTTCCCACTGAATTTTCCAGCCTTTTGTGGCAACCCTCCCAACTTTTCTGTGACGTCTTGCGTCCATCACTTCCAAAGAGTCAAAACTTGTACATGTATGTCTATGGCAGCCGACATGATCTACTCAAGATAATGGTGCAGATTTCCATCCTAGACAATTAATTCTCACGCTGCACAACGCATGTGGAGGAAATATTCTCATGACTATTCAGAATTACACAGTTAAGCCTTAAATTGCTCAAGTGGCTTAAATAACCTCATTACCTGCTTCACCTGAGCTGAGCTGTGCATATTTCACATAGCAGTGTATTCACGTATTGCTATGCAACATTCATGCAGACACACACAGGGATTTTTCACTCATAGGCACACACACACACACATACAAAGGGAGAGAGAGAGAGAGAGAGAGAGAGAGAGAGAGAGAGAGAGAGAGTCTACCCTGCTAGTAGTCCATAAACCCCCCTGACACCCCCATTCTCTCTCTCCTCAGTCTGGGCAGGCTGCCAGCTCAACCCTTCTCTCCCTCTCTCTCTCCCTCCCTCCGTCTCCCCCTTTTCACCCTGGATCTCTTGCCCTCTCTCCCTCCCTTGCATTCTCTCTCTTTCTCTCATTCCCTTCCCCTCTCTACCATTCCCAGCCTGGATCTCCCTCCCTCTCTCTCTCTCGCTCCCTCTCTTTCCCCCTTCTCTCTCTGTATTCTGTACATCCTGAGCCAAGCATCACAATGCTGCGTTTACTAAAAGCAAGTGGTTCAGAAATGTGCAGCGACGTCGCTGTTCCCACTGTTCCCAGAGCTCCCTCCCTGTGCCGTGCTCGCTGTGTGAGGCGGCAGCTGTGACTGAGCCACACACACACGCACACACACACACACGCACACACGCACATACACAGACGCCTCTGATGGCAGAGCAGCGCAGGTGGACCGTTCCCGAGCAGAAACCAGCATCACCTGTTTGGGAAATCTAGCACAAGGGAAGATCCAGAAAAAGAAGGAGGAGCAGAGCCTTTGGAGAGCTGAAGCCTCAGTGTGTATATACCCATCCCACCCTGCTCTCTCTCCCATGCACAGCACACACACACACACACAAGCACACACACAGCCAGACACACTCCCCTTGCCTCTCCCTTCTTCCCTCCCTGTTTCTCTCCGATGCTGTTGTGGTGAACAGCAGGACACTCTCGGCTGGGCTGCATGGAGGCTCAGGGAGGGGCAGGGAGCCCAGGTAAGAGACATTTTCTCCTCTTTCTCTTCTCTTCTCTCTTTTGCAGTGTCTCTGATGTACTGTAGAGTGCCTTTGTCTCTAGACTGGTCTGTGCAGTGAATGAATGTCTCTCTTAAAACACCCTGGTCAAGCTATGTGTGTATGGTCACTTGCTGAATGGTGGCATTTTCTCTTTTTTTCTGATTGTCTAGTTAGAGTTAGTCTCTGATGGGTTTATATATAGCACAGTGCCGGTTCCTATACCCTCCATCGTTTCCCCCTCACCTCGGATCCAGTGGTGGTGCGTGCGTTCATTTCAGCATTCAAACTTCTTGTTTAATCTACCGGCTCACCGTGCAGATTTTTTTGTATTCACACACAAAAGCTGTACTGATGAGATACAATTTGCACTACAATAGTGGACACATATGGCCTTTGTGTAGAGGTCGTCCAGAGAAGCTGCACTGTGTGGTAACACTGCACAATGACTCTATTGTACCGTAGTATTGAAACATTTGTAGAATGGATCATTTCAATGTGATCATCCACAGTGGCGTGGCAAATATTGGGAAACTCTTAATTTTATTTAATTCAGTTGAAAGAAAACTTCCTTTTTCCCCCGTGGGGCAGTTCATTTGCATTACCATGTAGGACAAATTGCACAATTAGCTTTTGTAGATGAAAACATCTTTCTCATCTAATCTACAGAGTCATCTAGTGAAATTTCACTTGATTGCTGTGTTGAACCTTAGGCTAAAAGGGTTTTTGCTGTCAGTGTCAGCCAATATTCACAGTTACGGTCATTGTTTAATTTTCACATTTTCACATCTGTACTTCATTATATTACTGATGGTTAGATTAACAGGGATGTTATTTGTTGTCCATGTTGAGACAGAATTGGAGTTAGTTGTTCTTACGAGGCATCAAAGCACCTGGTCAGAAAGTGCTTGTTTTGTGGCGGCTCTGAATCAACAGCTCAAAGCACATAAAAGAGATAAAGGAAAACGTCGTTACTTGCAAAGATGCGAATAAATATCCAAAGAGAAACAGAAAAAAAACAACAAACTGTGCACAGTAATTCAGGCATTGATTTTTAGATAATTTGTGCAGAAGATGCTGATTGCAGAGTATGTTGTAAACAAGAAATCATTTCCAAAGCAGAGAAGATGGAGAGCAATCAGCAAAACGAAGTGATCTGATGATGAGAGGGTGTTGGGATGTTATTTCCTATAGCCTGCGATACAAATAAGGATTGATTCGTTGAACCGAGACACTGAGTTTCAATTCAACTTTTGGCGTTTGCATCCTTTTCCCACTGCCTTTCAGTCTGCTTGTCTGGGGTCGTCTGATTCACAGACGGTTGCAGTGGCCTGAAAGGATGACATGAGCCTCTCACCAACAGTAACTTATATTCTTGTTATTTACTCTGGTTTCTCCACAGCCGGTTGGGCAGGTGGCGTCTCGATGAGGCCATCTGTGTAAACATGTCCTCCATTACATGAGGATAGGTTGTGACTTTTTTGAGAGATTGAACGTGTTCATGACTCAGAGCTCGACTCATCCTCCACCAAAAACACTCGCCGTTTGGGCGTGAACACAAGAGGCATAGAAAGTAAGGATAAGTGTTTTATTCACCACTGATACAATAGCCGATAACTGTGGCTTTTTTATTAGTTCATGTACACACTGGAGGAAAAGATGGACCGATAAAATAGTGTAACAGACATCACAAGTGTTGTAATCATGACAGAAACTAAAACAGTAATAACAAAAAAAAAAAAAACACCTTTTAGTGTTTTACTGTATCAGCTGCATTACAACTTGGAAATGGTTTTACAGGAATAAAAACCTGTGTCTCAGTAATGAGCAGAAGACTGGTCCCAGACTTCAGCCTTCTTGCTGGTTTTAACCATAGACTGTGTATAAAAGATGGGCGTAGTCTTCCCGTACGAAAAATGAAGCCAATGCGGAAGTGACTTTTCTTTCAATGCCACGGAGATCCGCTAGGCCTGGCTCCAAAAAACACTTTCTCCAATATACACCCTGTCACAAAACGCCATTTTCAATCATGAAATATTCAGATTCAATCATTTTTGTCATAACTCACACCAGCTTCAACAGCTAATGTTTCCCGTGGCAGCGTGTAATATGAAGGTCGATTTGCAAATAATTCCATGGTTAATAAGATATCAGAACTTAAAGAAATGAATGAATATGGGCGCGTCCATTTGGCTGACAGGGGAGCCTCACCTCAATTAATGTGCAAGTCACATTAATTGGACGAATAGACTGTTTACCTTGTTTGTATGGCCGTGTTATTATCAGATATCCGGAATGCATCGTATGGATCAGTGGGTGTGTTGAGGAGGACGAAGGTGAAAAGTTATATCCGTCATTCATTCTTCTCCACCCCCCCTCTACCTGCCCTATGGTTTCTGCTGGCTCCATTACAAGGAATGGCAGCCGCCTGCAACTCAAACTCTTGGCTTCAATCAGTGTCCTTCGCAAACCAGTGGGTGACGTCACAGGGGGTTGGGACTTGGTTTTAACCTTAGCTTTAGCGTTAGCTACCGCAGCTTTTGTGTGTTCTTATTCATCGCATATACAATTGCAGTGATGGTGAAACCTCATGATGGGTTGAAATCTTCAGTATCAATGCATTTCTGACTAATGACTTATCACTGAGTGTGGGTCAGGGGGAGTGTGGAAGTCTCCGGAATGAAAGGTTGGTGCTTTGATCCCAGCCCAGTGCAGACTACACGTCAAAGTATCCTGGGGAAAGACACTGAACCCCAGATTACCTCTGATGTTGCATCATCAGGTGGGAATGTGTGAGAACGGTTAAAGCAGGCGGAGCGTGCAGTGTAGCCTCCGGCACCAATGGGTGAATGTGACATAGTCTGTAAAGCGTTTCGAGTGGTCATGAAGACTAGAAAAGTACTAGTAACTAGACAAGCGCTGTATAAAAAACAGTCCATTTATCTGCAATAAATATGTAATTATTGGACATATCTGTGCAATGTACTTTTTGTTGGCCCATAATGATCAAAGTCAATAATTACCGTGCATCCCTAACAGGAATACTGCCATGGATGGATATATAGATGTCTGCATGGAGGGAAAGTGATGTTTGCTGTGCAGTCTAAATATTGAACTAACGTTTCATTACAGCAGCCGTGGTTGTGGTAACCCGAACTGCTCTTCCACAGTTTCCGCGGCTCCTTGAGAAATCAATCAATAGCGGAGCAATGAACGCTTGGCCTCTCCCTGCGAATGAAGAATCTGTGGTTGTCTGGCCTTGGCTGCGCCGCACGCTTTTCATCTGAAATTAGAAATTGTACGCACTAGAAACGCGTTGCGAGTAGGAACGGCCTGGGCAGCCATCTGGTGAGGCCTGTCAGGAAGCTGCTGTACTCCCACGCTAGTCTCCATCAACCATGCCTGATATGTTGATCTACGCGGAGGGAGTTTCATTTCTCCTGTTGTAACATCTTTGTAAATCTACCGCATGGTTTTTCCACTGTCGTCTGTCGGAGCTGAAAGACTGATCGTCGGTGTTTGACGCGCGGCCCCTCTGAGCTCCTGTCTTCAGCTGTGTCAAACAGGTGAACAGAGAGTGCGTTTTAGGGGCTGCTATTTTTAGAGCTCTCTATTTTCAGACTTTGTTAATAGCCCGAGCAAACTCGTTTTTCTATTTGGAAGGGATATTTGAGACGCGCCGTGTCTTTGGAGAAACACTGAAATGGCAACAACGTGGCAGCAACTGTTGAATGACTCTCGTGCGCCACAGAAAAGCTGGCACATCTCGCGTGCAAAGCTTTTTAACGCAAATATAAACAGATAGTGATGCAGAGCTGACAAAAGGATAACAATTGAAAAGGCTGACAGATACTGGAGGGAGCGCTGACCTCTTCCAGTACATTACCTCACAGTATGAACTGCACTGTAGCTTTCTGGCGACTCCTGTTTTCCGGAACGCGCCATGAAGTCGCACGCATGTGTATTTCACATCACAAAATCAGAAAAACATGCAAATCCACCATTTGTAATACGAACTGAATCTATCCTTGCAAATTCAGAACCTCGTGTGTAACCAGGTGAGGTATTATTTTCATTTAATTTGACTTATTTTAAAATAAAGGACAGGGAAGACTGGTATGAGGAGTATTAATGATCCTATCTTAATAAAGTTATGAGTTGTGCTGGTGGATAGCTTGGGTTTATATCTGAATGTCATTAAGGCACAAATTTAGCCCAAAAGCCCTAAATAAATCGGTGCCACGTGCCTGTATATACCTGTAGCAATTCATCGTCTGGTTTCTTTCGATGGTGCAAAGCTCTATACGAAGCTACTTTTCCATGCACAGAGCTGCTAACAGCAACTGATTATATTCAGCAATCACATCATGGCATTTTTCAAGATGCTTGCACAATTTTTCAAAACTAAATGTAAATGCTTGATTCATGCAATAATTCAGATGTAATGCACGGGTAAATAAGTTGAGAAGAATGTAGAGATCGATTGAAGGAATAACTATGTAATGTTGCACATTTTCAGTATGTAAATGCACATAAAATGCACACAGACAGACTACATTTAAATACATATCTATGTGTGTATGTATAAACACAGTTAGGAGATTTACTTTTAAAACATATTTCACAGCGGATTAAATATTAGGTGCCTAAAAGTGTAATTTTTTGTCATATTCCGTTATGATTCAATGTGGGAAATGTATTCATAATCTCTTTACCTTAACATTCTCTCACACGTCATGACTGAATCCTAACAGGTGACAAACCTGGATTTTCCAAATGTCACCTTGTGCAGAGTCGATGTAAAAATCCTTCTTTAATCCCTTCATGAAATCCGTTAATTTCAACTGTGTTCTCATTACCATCGATTTACATTGTAATGCTCTCTGATCTCAGTCGCTTCTATTTTGTAAAATAGTTAAAACATCTGTGTTGGGTATCTTCACCTCCACTCATTTTCTTCTCCTCTGTGTGTGTGCGTGTGTGTGTTTGTGCTAACAGAGCCCAATAAAGACATCCAGAAGCTGCTGAAGCCCTCCAGCTCAGGTGACCTATCCAAGGAGTTGTTCCAACACTCTGCAGGGGTGGAGGAGGAGGAGGGTGGCCTGTCTGGGCACACTGCAAGCCTACTGCACATCCATGAGAAGAGACGTGAGTAGCCGGGGCTGATGGTGGAGATGGAGGGAGACTGTGATGAATATTCATAGCTGGTGAAGAGGTGTTGCCAGCTAATTATGGGTGGAAAACGCCTTCAGCAAAATCAGTGATCAATAGAAGGTGTCTCCAGCAGAGAGGGAGGTGAGGGATGTTGAGTAGGGAAGAGAGGAGATCTTGGTCCCGTTCCAGAGCCTCTTATCAGCGACAGCCGCTGCCGGATCGATCTCCAGCGACTTATACTAACACACGTGGCGCTAATGCATCACTTACACACCTTTAAGCCGTGCCTACATCTTCATCCGTTCTCAGTCCAAACCTGCTGCCTGGTTTAGTCATTCTGGTCCCGCATTCTCCAGGACCAGTGCAGCTTAGCTCTGGTTGAGAGGGCTCATTGTGCCTGGGTCCCGTACAGAGGCTCCGCTGTACGTAGCCCAGGGCGCACAGGCTCAGAGGGCCGCAGGGGCCGCACGGGTGACAAGGCAACCTTTATCTGCCTCACTAACTCAACACTTTTTTCAGAGCGTCAGCTCATCCAGAGGCTAATGTGTGTGTCCTCGATTTAATGCGACCCCGTAGCCGCGCCACCTGGCAGGTCAGCTAATGGTACCTGGCTGTAAAGCAGAGAGAAATAAAGGCGGGATGACTGCTGCTCCGACGACTCACAAAACGTCCTCTGGAGACTCTCTTTGTAAAACACGTTCACTCCAACCCGTCTAACTCAGAGCACAGTTAAAAAAAAAGTAGTACCTGCTGTTTCAATTTCTAATGCATGGGGGGTTTGTCCAGTTTCACCGCAGCCTCGTCTCGAATGGCCCACAAAACACACTGCCTTATTAGTGCAGAGCAGAAGGGTGCACTGTTGTTCCTGATTCATCTGTGAAATCTATTTCATAAAATCTATCTCATCTCATCGCGAGATAATCTTGATGACTCATAAAAGTGAAAATTATTGTTTGGTTTTGAGGGGTGCAACTCAAGGTTGATCCCCATTTAATCGATTAGTATTTTTGGTTCATAAAATGACACAAAAACAGTGAAAATGGTTATTGCCTCCTCCAAAAAGGCCAAGATAAGGTCTTTAAATGCCTCTTTTTTGTCCTCGCCTCAACGGCAATAAAACGGAGACTTGAGAGACTAGAAAATATTCACATTTAAGATGCTGAAGTTACACTTCATTTTATAACTTCAGAGAGTTTTCAAGTCGTACGCAATATCCTTTTATCTTCAGATATCCAAAAAAAACCCAGACGAGGATATGTTTTCAGACTCCCAGCTTCAATGACTAAATACTAGCTAAACTTACTGTAGATTTGACTGCTGTTTATAAAACGTCAGAGCGTTATCTTTACATAGATACTAAGCTTTTGCTGCAGAGCACACAAGCTGCCTCCTGTTATCGTGATTGGTGGGATGTGAAAGAACAGGCGATTAAAAATGTATGGCGAGTGCCTCGGTAGCCAGGGAGCAGCAGAGGTGTTTACCCGTATGTGATGATCTTTAGTTGCGGATATCGGGAGTCAACAGGAAAAAGACAAATTGGTCGACAGTTTGGAGAGCAACATGTTGCCTTCACTGCCTTCATCAGGGTAATGAAGAATCAATTGTGATTTCCACGAAGAGGGTGACATGTTTTCACTTGACGTCTTCTCAGGGGAAGTGACATCTTATTTTTCAGTAACTACACAGGACAGACCATGAGGGCTGTTGTGCTGTCAAATGCCAGGAGCAGTGTCCCAAACTTCAGTTTTCAACAGAGTACATTGTTTCAGGGTTAAATATAGAGTCTCAGGATCTCTGCAGTGGGGCTCAGGCATCATCACAAGCTGCTGGAGCTGAACTAATGACCTCCGAACCCTAATGAGCCAGTGGAGAGGGAGAGAGATTACACAGATCCACCATCCGAGACGCATCCCCTTCTCTGTCTTTATCCCTTCTCCCAAATGTGAACTCCTCCCCATCTCTCTCTCTCTCACACCCCATCCTCATCTTTTCTTTGTTCCTCTCGGCTGGCTTTTTCTGTACTATGATGCATGCTGGGAGAGCAAAATGAATGCAAAAATCTGTTGTTTTTTTGTTTTGTTCAGTTTTATGGAGCGCCAAATTGACTGTACGCAAGCGTTTGTGTTTCTTGCATTAATAGAAACATCATGTCCCTCCATGGCGCACTGGAGGGGACCCGTGCTTCACAGGCATTAACTACAAAGGAATACATTTCAAGTGTGACGCGAAAAAAACACAAATGTAAGAGGGACGTCAGATGGATCGGAGGGCCGCGTGCTCGTTGTGAGAAGACGTAGTGGTCTCTTACATTATCTCCTCGCTTTAGGGGTCGTCTCAGCATGGATTCTCCATTGTCAGTAATCCCCCCCGGCGGCATCTGCGAGCCTCCCTGATTGGCTTTTGAAATGGAGGCAGTTATTTCAGTGTGCGTGTGCCTGGGAGAGAAAACGCAACTGATCAATTATTCAAGGCGAAAGGGGAGTGGGAGAGGGGGGAAAAAAAAAAAAGAGAAGAGAGATGGGAGAGAGGTGGTTAAAAAGCAAGTGCAGCAGAATGGGATTAACCTTGTAGCCAGTTGAAAATAATGGCAACAAATAATGCAGGCAGTGTTTTGCCTTTACATAATGCCTCTGTCCCTTCCCTTTCCCCTTGTTCTGCATCTTCCCTCTTACCTTCTCCCATCATCTCTCTTCTCTCCGTTTCATCGCCTCCTCCGCAATTTCCAGCCTCCCCGCTTCTCCGCTCTCCCTGAAAAGGGGGTCAGAAAGACTGATAGCTGTAAGCGAGCACCTTTGAGCCCGAGGGAAAAGTCAAATGTATTCACCAGCACAGACAAGAGGCAACCTGAATACTACATGTCCCCGTGTTTCACTGAATGTGACGAACAGTCAGTCAGTCTTATTCGGAGAGAGAGAGAGAGGGAGAGAGTGGGTGTTTCCGTCGCTGCGCTGTTCAATTACACGTGCTGCAGTGGTTAACGACGTGATAATGGAAAGTGGTTCGTTTAATGTTTTAATGTTTTAATAAAACGACACATGCCTCGGGTAGCTTCACAGGGACGGTTTCATCTTTTATTACTCAGGACTAACATAGAGCCGAGCCTCGGGCTGTGCGCTCACTAGGATGAGGAAATTGGACATTTTTCAGTGCAGGTCAGAGGAATTCACTGCAGGTTCATCATGAGTAATTAGTGATTGGAAGCTAAACTGATGGGCGCTCAATTACTGCACGGGCAAAAACATTGAACCACAGGAACCTACGTGCTTTTATTTTTGTACCCAGTACAAACACAAACAGAGTTAGATAAGATGAATATGATGATGCAGTGTATAGGGAAGAACACGTTTTTAAGTAGCGAATAGAATTAATTAAGAATCAATCAAGTAGAAAAGAAAACAATTCAGAGTAAATGAACAAATGAATTATATATATTAACGATGATTTTATATATATATATATATACACACATATACACATATATACATATATGTGCATTAAGCAAGCACTACAAAGCACTACAAAAACAAAAAAAGTCATACAGTAAGGATATATAATTTCATTATAGGGCTCCATCTTTTTGTGAAACGTCCTTTTGTCACCTCAGAGAATATGTTGTCTCCCCATTGGGGTCTTAAGAGCATTTCCTTCTAACACGTGTGTCGTCATCCTGTCCCTGCTTGGTTGTTTTGGCACACATTACCATTTTAATATAATTCCCAAGGGGCATTTACATGCCGGCCAGTCGGTCATTTGTGTATAAATATTCATGCATGTCGTATCTAGCTGTGTCATGACAGGGAAAGTGTGCTGCATTTAGAGTAGGGCAGCAGGTCTGGGGTGACACAGAGGACAGGTGAGCCGGGACTTTGTTCAGCTTTAGTTAAAGACTCCTCATTGGGTGTGCTCAGATCGCGTGTCTCTTATCTGTATTCTGTCTGATCTCCTGGCATTTGTAGCGCTAGGTGTTTTTAATTTATTTGAAATATGGCACAACGTCCAGCCGCCGCTCCAGCACGATAATCCATCTCCTTAAATCAATATGTGCTCTATTAGGGAAGAAGACGCTGGGAATCAAACAGAGCAGCAGACGGGGGCGGGGGCAGCTCCGTGTCTTAAAGCCCGGAGCTTTGTCTCATACGGTCTGGTGAAACACAGCGGGCGAGGACCACAACGTTAATAACAGCCTTCAGGCCTGTCACGTAACCCCGTCGTTTTCTCCAGCACGTCACACCCACAAACAGCCGGAGAAGTGTTTCATTCAGACCTGAGGAGGTCAGCCGGGCGACTCGCAGGGAAACACAAACACACCTCCACCTGTCTCAGCTGCAGTCTCCACACGCACACTCACAGATTAGTTCGGCTCCATTAGAGGGGATGCTGAGATAAGCAGATGCTTCGGACTTTATTTGACTCCTTTGGAAAAGTGTAATTTTTACACACACACACGCAAACACACACACAGGACTGGAATGCTGAGTTTGGCACGTGCGTGTGTGTGACTCTGCCCCTGCCGTGCGCAGGAATGAACAGGTGCAACACACCCAGGAGAACGATGGAGATTGTGTTAAAGAACAGGCTATTTTCATCTCTGCTGGCCTTTACACTCCTGTTGTCTCCCTGTCAAAAATCACCCAAAGCTGTGTTTAGCACCAGAGAAAACCTCTCAAACTGTGATTTATCAACATGAAATTGTATGACTTTTCCTAAAGTGACCACAACACTGGAAAAAGGTGAATATTGCCTTTATTCACATCACAGCTTGCAGACAGCGACCGTCTTTGGGTCATTTTGATCCAGCAGTTAAAATAGCAGTCACAAAATGAGTCACTGAGTACAGAGACTTTCTTCTTTCTAAAGAAGTAACAATAGCAATAACATACTCTGGAAAACAAAAAGCAAACATGGCAGCTGTGTTAAACACAGGTAGTGTCCAGTGAATTAATGCGGCCTTTATTTTAGAAAACTCACGATAGTCACACAGTTTCTGATGAACTGCAGATTGTTTTTTCATGCAAAATGCATTTTGGCATTTTGAGTGTGTTAGGGCAGGTCATCGTTGACCTGAAGTTTGCAGTATGCAGAAAATGAAGACAACAGGAGGGTTTTAAACTCTAAGCCTCTGATGGAGATGTTGAGTATCTAAAAAAATCAGAGGCTACTCAAAACAAGTGAAATTATTATTAATATTACTTGATTTCTTGATTCAAGGTTATCATGTGAAGTTGAACACTTATAAGAAATTAACTCTTGCAAGACAAATGATCTAGCATTACCAACTCTATGTTTTTTCTTTTAAATTGGAGAGAACTAAATGACTTGCAGTGCAGACACGAGACTCATATGGCGTCTGAGATCATATGTCTGAGAAGGCTTAACTTTACAAGACTTGCACAGATGAAAGTGGATGAAAGCGTGAAAACACTCTTTGTAGAAATCGATTTTACAACAGAGCAGCCGCAGCCAACGATCGATCTGATTACGTGGAGTTCGGAGAGTGATGTTACAGTACATGAAGGGCTCTGTGCTCAGGAGTTATGCAGCTCTGCTTGCCCCACTTACTCCTCACAGAGCCGCTTTCTTTATGCACTGTCAGCAAAAATCAGGAGCTCCTTTTAATCCCTGAACTTCCCGCTGCTGCTCTCTTTTTCTCTCTCTCTCTCCTCCTTTGTAGAACCACTGAGCAGCGTGTCCTCCCTGGAGGTGCACTTTGACCTCCTGGATCTGACCGAGCTGACTGACATGTCCGACCAGGAACTGGCAGAAGTCTTTGCCGACTCTGATGAGGAGAACCACAACGAGACCCCGGCAGGTAAGAACTGGAAACAGAGAGAAGAACTGAGCTCATTATAGATAAGTTGTGAAAGAAAAAGGAAAGCTTTACCTCGAGTTATTCATGGTTTGTGCAGAAAAGGGTGGATGTGATGCAGAATAGAGTAGAATAGAATAGAACAGACTTTATTCATCACATTATAGGGAAATTTAAAGCGACTAGAGCTGCAACAACAAATAGATTAATTGACAAATAAAATAATCAACAACCACTTTAATAATCGATGAGTCAATTTAAGCATTTAGATTAAAAATAGAGAAAGATTTTATGAAATTAGGTCTATATTCTCTGCTCTCAGCTTCTTAAATGTGAATGTATTTTGGTCACTTTCATCCTCTGGAACAGAAAATTGAATGTCACAGAGACATTTCTAGAGGAGTCTGGGTCCATGTTTTCAATTGAACATATTATTCCAAGGCATTTCCTGTGTTTCCCGTATTGCACCATTTTGTCCTAAAACCTTATTTTGAAAACGAGTTCCTGTGGGTTAGAAATAAAGCGTGCTTGTTGAAGGAAGCATTTCCAAAAGGAAATGGTGCTATATGCCAGAATATTCACATGTTGGGGCAGGGCTGTACAGAGGCCTGCTGGGACACAATAGCTTGAGCTGTAATGTGCTGCCTTCAGGTAATCTTCAGGAACATGTTTCACAGTGTCAAGCCGACCGAAAAACGAAAAACAACAGGTCGTTTTATACTGTTACACTGATTTTTATGAGGGAAAAAAATCATATTTGAACTCTAGTAAATATTAACTTTGAGGGTCAGGAACCAGGAATGATCTCATTGTGGAAACAAGGTCAGACGTGAATCACTCCAGTTTCAATGAATCAAAAGCAGTAAGTGATCCTAATGCGCGTAAACACATTAGAGAGCGTTTACTAGCGTGTGTGTGTCACAGCACCAGGTGCAGGATAATGACCAATGCTGCTGCCAACGGAAGCACAAAGTCTTTTTGCACCATGTTTTATTTATGACTTGTTGGGCCTCATCCTGCATGCGGACGGTGAACTATCCTCCTCCTCACTCCTCCTCCTCAGTCCTTCCCCTCAACGTGCACCCAGGACCCCATACGGGGGCCAACATTCACAGGGCCAGTGACGCATTTCATACAATATCTGGCAAAAATTGTACGGTCTGTGTGTTGTCAGACCAGCGTATTTATTAAAGGGTTGCACCTGAGGCTGAAGGTGCGTGTTGAGGTCAGAGCTGCGGACTGTTTGACAGATCATTTCTCAGCCATCCTCAGAGCTAACACGGCAGCGTTTCCCTCACATTTTGGCGGCGAATCACACAGTTGATTTACTCTGAAAGGGAACCCAGAATGAAAAAAATGTTTTAACCTCAGCTTTTGTCGAGTCACGGCGACGAAAGACAAATGGAAGAAGAAACTGGTGAATATGAACCCGGATTTATCATAGGAAATAGATGATAGACGAATACAGACTTTATTGAGCCCTCTGGGTGGGTTGCCTGTGGGAAATTCAGGGATGAAAGTATTTCCTTCATGGACCGACAATGGGGAAATTTGAGGTGCTGCAACAGCCGGGGAGTAATTCAGGGGAGAGGATTGTGAGACGCGGAGAACAAGGCCCTGCTGGGATAATATGATATAAACAGAGAAAAAATATGAGCACGCTGCAAACCATATTGCACCCGCCTCCGAATCAGTTTTGCGTGTGCCTGCCTTTGTTCAGGTGATGAGTTTACACGGGTAAATGAAGATACACGACTGCGGCGCTTTCATCACGTTTCCGTTTAAGTGGGTGTGCGCTCCAGATTATTCCCCAGCATCTGATTCCTCCTCTGCAGCATCAGTGTTCTGGCCCATATTGTGGATGCGTACGCACTGGAGCTGTACTGCTCCAGTTGCCACTCAGACCACGAAAACGTTGGTTCCTCTTACAAGGAACGCAAAGTCACAACTAAGACGACTAATTAGCATGAAGCCTACAATACAGGCTTGGTGGCTACAGGCTGGTTAACAGTGAGTTATTGTCTCTATGGTAGAACATCTGTGTGATATGCGGCGTTCATATCCAGTTATTAAATTAAATATGCTACTGTATACAGCAACTGGAGCATGTGTGAGGAAGAACGCAGTTCTCGTCCTGTACGTGAGCATGGAGAGATCTGTGCCCACGTCAAATGTTTTGCTGAAACTTTAAACAGTGACACTCGTTCATCAAACCCAATGAAACAACTCCAGAGGCTTACGTATTGTTTTTCACCACTGCCAAAAAACTGCTAAAACAGCTGTACAGGCAGGTTTCTTCACCCACTTGGGGGCAGTGGAAACAAGTGGAGAGCTCAAGGTAGAGAAGTGAACTCGTTAGCAGACACACATCACGTCACATCACGCCACAGCATTACCAGTCATTTCATTCACACTGTTTTAGCTCCAGAAGAGGAAACATTTCACTCTTTTGCATCAAAAGGTCCAAACATGTTCACCAGTTCCTGCAAGTCCCAAAATGAACCTGATATCTCAGTACCACTTGAAGGAGTTTTAGTTTTAATTTAGTTATAATGTAGTGACCACTTGTTAGGACAAAATGCATTTTGGTCCACAGCTGAAGAATTCAGTAGAGTATAAATACTGAATATCAAAAAAGGTAACACAAGATAAGTACTTCGTTCTTCCCCAAAGGGAAGTTATTCTGCCCAGCTGCAAAATTCACACAAATTCACATACGCAATACACAACAATACAGGACAGTCCACAGGGAATCGTCAACAAATATAGATAACATAGTGTAAAATACAAGTGAGCAATAATAATAATATAATAATAATGATAGTGATAAGTAGTAGTTAGTAGTAGTATCTATTTATCATCTATCTATCTATGTAATTATCCGTCTATCTATCTGTGTCTCTATCTATCTACATTCCTCCTCTCCTCCGTATGGAGACAGATGTGAGCCTCAGACCTTCGAGGGAAAACCAAATCCCACCAGAGAGCAACGTCCAGACTCTCAG
This sequence comes from Karalla daura, assembly GCA_029224185.1. Classification (NCBI taxonomy): domain Eukaryota; kingdom Metazoa; phylum Chordata; class Actinopteri; order Chaetodontiformes; family Leiognathidae; genus Karalla; species Karalla daura. The sequence continues at coordinate 22,574,130 of CM055190.1, forward strand.
AGACACATTCAAACGGTCGATCTTGTCATGCCAGTCACAGCCTCACACTGAGCATTGTTTGTCGCTCACTTCTTCGTGTCTCATCAGTCATGAATGGGAGTGGACTGGACACCGAGAACAGGGAGCACTTTCCTTCCGTGTCTGAGCAAGTCTGAGCGGCCGCTATGAGAGCTATGATTTGTGCAGAGCCTCCTCTTCTACCTGAGAGCTGTTTTTGTCACCAGCTCTCTCTCTCTACGTCTGAACCACAGGCACAGCCCTGCTCCGCTGCCTCACCCTCTGTTTTTAGCTCAGCCTCATCGCTCATTCCTAATCTCGCTCTCTTTCTCCGTGTCTGCGTCAGTAATGGCGCGTACACATGAAGGATAACCACCCCAGATAGACGCAGACACACCAACGTCTCTGCAGAGTTTCCCAGATGGGGAACCGGCCTTTTCGCTGCAAAAATTGACAGAAAACAATCAGAAAACTTACAGCTTATCTGGTATTCATATGCAATCAAAAACTGATGATGCAGTGAAAATGTGTCCTGTAGAAATGTGCAAAACATAAATGCTACCTAATTGCAAAAAGAAAAAGTGGTAACACCTAAATGTCGAAAAAACCTCTCAAATATCACAAAGATGTTCTTGTGCTCTCATGAGGTGGTTTTCAGATGTGTCAATCAAAAAGTTTCCTACAGAAGTGCCATAGGAAGATGCATTTGCACATCACTGGACATGATGTAGGAATTCACGTGACCAGTTTGATTAAAATAAGAGTGAGTGAGTGAGTGTATTTTGTGAAAAACTGTGTTGGAAACGCAGCTTGTGGGACACTTTAAAAGCTACTTGTGATTAGCCAGGAGCTGGGGACAAAAGTGCACATCTGTCTGATGCAGATGACTATGCAGGAGATGTTGTCACATTTAGTCGTATGGAAAGTCAGTCAGTGTCATCGCAACAGACACTGCAACAGCATTTTAGATAACCTCATGCTTACACAACAGATCTCTGTTGTTGCATGCAAACACGATCCCACACTGATAACAATAGTGAGTGAGTGTGTGTGAGTATGTGAAAGGATTTTTCAGAATAGTGACTTACTACACAGATCTCAGCTACGATTCTCCTAGAGTCTCTAGGTAAATTCTTGTCTTGGACGACAGTGAAGCCGTAATGAGAGTAAGTAGGTGTGTAAGTCATCAGTGAGTTGTCATCACAGGGGAGGGAGGAGGGCGTGAATTCAATTACTCCGTGTCAGAGTTTGCTCTGCAAATATAGCCGAAGCGAGCTGCGTGGCCCGAGCGCTAGACGCTACGGGAAAGTGCTGAGTGTGCGTGGTGGGCTTGACAGAGTTGACAGAGAGGTTAAAGGAAGAGGAGGGAAGCGGGGAGGAGAGGGGAGGGCAGGAGAGGACAGTACGAAGATGGGTGAGTGAGTTCATGCTAAATGTGGCTCCCTGAATAATTCACCTCCTCCTGCTGGAGACAACGAGGCCTTCAAAGCCATTCAAACATTTATCATAATCCTAGTATCTACGCCTGCACATGTTTTATGCATGCCCACGTCGTGTTTGTTTTGTTTACTGTCCCATCCACATTCCTCCTTCATCGCTCCGCCTTGAAGCCTCCATCGTGGACGGGTCAGCCAGAATCAGCCGTCGGCCGATTTTCACGGGAGCCGAGATTGTGCGGCGATTAGTGCCTCTTTCTATAGAGCAGCTCAAGAGGCATGAAACAAAGGGGGGACTCTGTCCAGCAGCTCTGCTCTTTGTTTCAGACTCAGATGAGCTCGATGAACTGTGAAGTCTCCCCACATCCCTGATGCACGATAACAGGAGAAGCTACGGCCTCCAGTTCTGTGTGATGGGAGCGCTCCCACTCCCATTTCACTGCAGGTTTAAAAAACAACCTTCTCCTCATACCTTTACCTATACACTTTAGACTATTTATATTTTAATAGACACTATATAATATGATACACAAACATCATGTGATACTGCTGACTGGACCACAAATTTCCCCTCGAGGATGATAAAACAGCAGTTAAACAATGGGCCAAACCAAGCAGAAGCCATCTGTGATGTAAAATACTTGTGAGACAGACCACAAGCCCCACACCTCCTAGGCAGTTCACGTCTACCTTCCGTTTTATTTTTTGACTTACCATCGATGCGAAATGTCTTTTACAGTAGGTGTTTCAGGATTTCTTCACCACGATGTCTTGGAGAAAACTCCGGTTATTCTCAACACATTCTCAAGTCCTCTGATGTAGCTGTCTACCTGCGTCACAGTCCCATCCCTCGCCATTTATCTCAGTATTTTCTGTGAAGAGCAGTCAGACTTTGCTGGAAACACAACTCTACAAAAACAGTGATGCAGCAGCTGCTTTTTGTCTCATGCCATGTTACAGATCCTCTACAGATCCTATCTGTTTAAATGCAGAAACAACTAGTCGAAACTTTGCTCTTGGGTTCGGTTTATTTTCGTGAACATGAGTTAAATGCTTCTCCGAGTGCACAAACAATGATTAGGCTGTTGGAACCAGAGCGTGCTGATAATGAGTTTCGTTTCCCACATATGGGTTGAGAGAGAGAGAGAGAGAATGCCACGTCCCGAGCTGTGAGACGAGAGACAAATTTGGTGTTTTCCACAACAGCTGTTTTCCCTGCTCCTTCGCACAGTCGAGTGTTTCAGACTCATCAAGAGCAACGACGTGATGAGAGAGGGAACTGATGGACACTCGCCAGCTGCAGAGGGACGACAGAGAAGGGCTCCATGGCTCAGTGTGTCTGGTGTCTGGAGCTGTATTTCTGAAATGTTGATAAAGTATAACTGCTACTTGTAGGTGTTTCTACCGAGGGGTGGTTTTGATCGTCACTAAGTCTTCTAACAACCTCAGGGCAAGGCGAGTTAATGGATACAGCAAGGCGACTCGAAGTGCTGTACAGAGGCAAGGAAATATTTTGGAAACGCTGGAAAATTAAAATAGAAGAATTAAAATAGATAGAATCAGTTTAATCAATCAGCAATTTAAAACGAGTAAGACATGCCGATTAAAATGTTGCTACATCTATTCTGTATTTGCCCTCCTTCATTATAAGTGACAGGGCTTTATTATGCTTATTCTTCCGATCACATTATTAAGTTAAGTCTGGAGGCGATCAGCCCCAAATCAAACTCTGACCTCTCCTAGAGTAGAAATCAATTCAGCAGCTCTCAGTTTTTATTATCATGACATAACTTTCATAAACTCTTGTCCCATAAGACTCCACTTTGAGGAAGGTGGACATCCAAAACATGTCATTCCATGACACCTTTTGTGATCAAATTATATCAACACATCTGAAAAAAACACCTCACGAGAGCACAAAAATGTCATTATTTGAGAGGTTCGGTGACTTTTAGGTGTTTCCATTACCAATTGCTTATTGCGATATTTGGGTTTTGCACATTTCTAGGCCTAGTGGAAATGCACCTTGTGACAGCAGGAGAGAGAGAGGGGTAAAAAATGGAAAACCTGTACGTTGCAGAGAGGTGTGTAACTACTTTTTCCCTCAGGTGTGCAAACATGTCTCGCAAAGTGTGTGTGTGTGTGTGTGTGTGTGTTTAAGCTATTTATACACCACTATTTTAGTAGAGAAAGCAGGTCAACAAAAATCTGAACAAAGCACTCAAGGACAAGGAAAACGTCCACACACTCTAGCACACTGCGCACAGTCGTGCAAATGGCGCACGCACACGCACACTCACACACACACACACTCACAGGTTTGCACAGCTGTGTCATCAGCAGGTGTTTGTCTGCAGCACACCCCTTCAAGCTGCTGAGGAGGCTGTTGTCCTCATTAAAATCCAGCGGAGATGCCATCAATCTTCAGAGATCAATATGTCATTTCCGCCTCCCCCGTCTCTGCCTCTCTCTTTGTCTCTCGGTCTCTAATGTGGGCGTGGAAGTGGCTGCAGGCAGATGTAGAAGCCAGGTGCTTGACGTGACCTTCACTTAAGGGAACTAACAGTGAAACTGCTGCAGCCAGATCGTGGTCTACGGCAGTCACTCCCTGCACTGAGTTGTTGGACAACGCCCACAAGTGGTGCAACTCTAAACTGCAAGAGACACACAGATAGAATCAGTTGCAAGAATCTCAGAGATGTGATCAGGGTGAGCACAGTGACCTTGATCATGGATAACTGTGTGGCCGGTGTATGCATGTCTGGTCTGTACGAGATGTGTAAGATGAAAAGCTTCTGCAAAACCACAGGCTGAAATCTGTGAAGATTGTGTTGCATTTTGACAGATGGGGTTTGGTGTAGCTGGTGCAGGGTGTGAGAATTGTGAGTGAACAGCTTCATGGCCTCAAGCTGTTGCATGCAGCATACTCCATCATGTGCAATCCTGCACTCCAGACCTAGCCCAGCTCATGTGCACTTGTGTTATTCCTGTACAATGGCACACCCACCCAGACTATAATTTCTAATTGATTTGATGTGGAATATTACATCCACTAAGATTTAGGGAGTAGTGCTGCTCCGAAAGTGGCAGTGCAAAATCTAGTGTCCATAGTTATGTCTCCATTACAGGTTTTTACAAAATGAAAGCAATATTTCTGAAACATCAGCTAAATGGTGTTTTGGGCATTGTCCATAGTTCTTGAACAGTTTGTTCTTGCAACATCCCATGACATTCACAAAATGTCATCCCACTTTGAGGAAGATGGACATCCAAAGCATTTTGCATTTCCATGGTTTTATGTGATAATTTAATTATATTTAGAGAAAGTTCATTCTTGCTCCACACCACGCCATCTTGCTTGAAGTGAACTGGTGATGTGACCCCCAAGGCAGAGGTTTTAGGTGAAGGGTCCGACAAATGAAAGAAATGAGTAGATCCATGATGACAAGCATGGCGAAGACCCAGTTTTAGGAGAGGTTTGGTGAGACCGTGGGAAAAAAAGATAACCGATTGTTATTAATCTGTGCATTGTCTTTGAAGTTACCTCCAAAGACAAGGCAGGAAGTTTTCACAAGTGCATTGACTCCCCTGCTGTGCTTTCTCCTCCAGGCTCTCACCCGCCCATGCTGCCCAGAGGCGGCTACATGCGCTCGCCCTCGTGGACTCGCTGCAGCAAAGTGGAGACGCCCCGCGAGCGGAAGCACCACAGTGACTCGGACACCCCGGAGCCCTTAATGAAGCTGGAGAGGCCCAAGCAGCCGTGACCCTGTGAGGGGAAATGGCCAGAGAGGGACGGCAGAGGGAGTGGGAGGCCCAGCGGCAGACAAGACAAGGAAGCTAGAGCGGGAACACACAGCAGAGCCTGAGGCCCGGCCCCCTCCCCAAGCCCCGCCCCGCCCCAAGCTGCCACTGTGCACATGCTGAAACCTTTCAATGGTGCTGAACAGAGGAGTTCAGGTCGAACTCTGGACAACATGCTCTGTGCTCGAACTAAAGATGTTGAGATGTGCAATACACACACTCTCCCTCTCTCGATCTGTCTCTCTCTCGCTCTCCCTCTCTCTCTCTCTCTCTCTCACACACACACACACACACACACACAATCAAAGTGTTCCTAGCGGGCGACTTAGCTTTTGACTGACAGACAGGGTTTGAGGTCAGCGTGTGATATCAGCCTCTCAGGGCGATGAGATTGGCTCCTAAATTGCGTCCACAGCGTGAGGTCAGAGCTTCTGTGTGAAGTCCAGACCCCCCGGGGGTTCACACTGAACTTCCAGGATATGATTTGACTCATAAATCCGTTGAAGTTGAAGTTGAGTACCACCACCACCGCCGCCACCACCACACCGAGGCTGTTACCTAATGCTTGAAAATGTGACAGGGTTTCCTTACTTTCTTTCTTTTTTTCTTTCATTGCCTGGATTCGAGACGACTTGATCAGTGGAGGTGGATGTGAGGCCGCGCTCCTGATATCCGTCACAACTTCTCCATTTTAATGAGGACTGTGTGCTGTTACTTATATTTGCCTACATGAGAAACATTTTTGCACTTCTCTCACTGAATTGTATTCACAGCTGCAACCCCCAGAATTATTGGCATTCGGCGCAGGCGACATGCAGATGACGAGGCCGAGCAGCGAGCTCTGTGCGACGCGTCTCCCCATCACTTTTGTCAAGATTAGTTTCCGACAGTCATTTTCAAAGAGCCTCGGCTGCCCGTATTGCTGCTGCTAAGGTAATTAGAGTTCCTCGAAGTTGGCAGTCTAATTTTATTTTAACAGCGATGGGAAGTACTTGAAGCCGATGGGAGCGAAGGGAGAGCGACGCCGCCGGGACGTGGACTCCAATAAGCTTCTGCATGGATGCCAAAAAAACACAACAAAGTGCCAACGTTTTGTAGTCGTCCGTTAAAAGATGAACCACGCGATGCAATACTTTACATCTTTTTAAGCGACGAGTGCGGCCGAGGATTCATTTGTCTCGAGTCTGACCTGTCTTTGCCAGGAGTGCCAATAATTCTGACTGCTGTGACACGATGGCTCCAAAGCGACACTGGGACGGTGGAAGAATAAAACGTAGACAAAAGCAGATGTTGCACTGTGTCGTTTTTATATTGTATGGGAACACACACGTGTCATGATGTGATGCCCTGGCTCAACAATAAAAGCAGAAAGTTGCAGAGGACAAAGCTCAAAGGCCTTCAATTCTAATTTCTCACAGATTTGTGGATTAATGGTTCCCCTCACTATTTATTTCCTTGAACTTTAGCTTGATTTAAATAGGTCAATAGGTGGTTAACACCTGACTCGACTCCCAATCAATCAGTCGGTCGTGATTATCAGATTAACATAATTTGTGTTATTTGTGATTGCCGTCATTTCTCCGGTTTTCTCCCATAGTCCACAAACGTTCATGTTCAGGCTGATTGGAGATACTTAACAGGTCCTTAGGGCTAGTGCGAGGGTTAAAAGTTAAATTAAAGGTTATCAAGGGTCCAGAGCTGGATGGATGCTGCATCATTAAACTTCTAGGTCCAGTTCTATGTTTCATCTGACAGATCCCATATTCCTGCATCACCAGTCAATCCCTGGAGACACAAATTCCAATCTTTGTGTATAAGATGAGTTTGACACGACTAGGCTGATGAAACTGAAGCTAAAATGACTGAAAATGAAGACGGATCTGTGGGGTATAAAAATGTTTAATATCCGTGTGAGACACAACAGCCTCACGCCCTCGATGCTGCCTCGACTGTCTCCACGTCTCTCGATGGGGAAAAAAAAAAAAAAAAAAATCAACAAACCTCAATGACATGAAACAAAGATAATTCACATCAGGCAAAAACGAACAGTACAATGTCAATGACATGAGGACGCACGACATCTCAATATACAACCAGCTGTCCATCATCTACGACTTGTTCTGAAAAGGAGTTTCAACACTGCAAAATAAAATGTTTCAGTGTCGAGCTGGTCTGGGTCCTGGAAAACCATCCGCTGGAAAACCAGACGAGCGTCCTAACGCAGGGCCCACACTGCTCATTCTGCAACACATTAGTTCAAGTATGTTTTTTTTTCAGATTAAAACCTGTTAGCACAGCTTCCTGAGCTGCAGGCTGAAAGACACCGCGGGCGACTAAGACACTTAGATAAATTAGAGTAACAGTCCGTAGCCAATCCTTCTAGTCGTGGTTCTTAAACACACGCGTGCATTTCTTAATCATCCTGCTTCACGAGTAGGGACCAGCGTTCGAGCGTGAGCCGCGACCGACTGAGAGTGCAACTTCTTCAAAGCCGTTTTCGTTTGGAAAAGCAGCTCTAGACCCTTCGTGTCAATTACAGTAAAGCGAAGGAGGATCCGCCTGGAGCGTGAGAAGCGTGAGTACTGCAGGTATCGTATAGTCCAGAGGAGAGCGTTATCTTCAGAGGCAGATTGTGAGGTAGTGTGTGCCGGCAAAGCAGCGCTGCAGCCGCTGGTGTTTGGTAGCTTATTACAGATGGCAGGTTTCTCGCTCTGCCCAGGTGTTTTCTATGTCTGTACCTCTGCAGACTGCTGCGACTGCGGGACAGCGAGGAGGAGGAGGAGGAGGAGGAGGAGGAGGGAGAGAAAACGGCTACAGCACAGTACAGTACAGAAGATAACAGTCGTCACATTATACCACACGTGAGACAGCGTATGATGCACTAGGCCATACATGCACAAAGACAACGAACAAACACTGAGTTTCTGACAGCTGCCTTGACTGATCGATCACAGAAAACCCCGGTGAGGGAGAAATGAGAAAGGCTTCACTGTAAAATGTTCGGTAGATTAAGAATAGTCGGAGCTACAGTGGAGGGAAAATACATTTTCATTAAGCATTCTGATGTGGTGGCTGAGGCTGCACGCGTCCTATTAGACGGATGCATTCTTGGAAATCTCAGCCACAGAGGCCGAAGAGGCATCAGAGGCATCTTTATACTGACACCAAGTATGTTTCTGTGTGAAAGGCTGAAAAGTACATTCAATTCATATGATACCGTCACATGGTGTCAGCACGGTGTGTAACTGACTGGAAAACACAGCTCGACTAATGAACCTGTCACATGACGTTAACTGAGTCTTCATCCTAACAAGCACATTTCATTTGATTTGTTGTTTTTCTTTTTGTTTTCTTTTCCTTCCCAGACTCCGACTGCCCTCCTCACAGCACCTTCCCTTCCTGCCCTAACATTGTCTTAAAATGAAAGCAGAGTATTTCTTTTGGAATTCCAGCTGAAATACAAAAACTACTGAAGAGAAAAAACGAGGCTAATCAAGGCGATTCCAGAGCTGTGCAACACATTCCCATCCCTTCCTTTTGCAGCTGTCTGTGAGACGGGCTGCAGCCTGGACCAGATGCTGCATTTGGAGGAATTTCCTCCTGAATCCAGTGGAAAATCTGCCTCGGGGCGCCGTGTCCACCTATAGGTAAAGGGCCGATTTGGGTTGCCTGCTCTGAGAGTCTTTTTCAGCCCCTCTGTTCTTGTTCCAGTCCTTCAGCCCTGCAGGTAGAGACGTGTCCTCCTCGGGATCCTCCAGCCCTTCCACGAACTCCTCGTACGTCCACTTCTCTGGGAAGGGACGAGCTCCCAGCAGCTCCACCATGTCCGCCTTGTCCAGGATCTCCTTCTCCAGGAGCCGTCTGGCCACCTGCAGCACAGCAGTGATGGTTTCAATGTCTCTCCAACCCAGAGCTATTAAGTTACCACTCACTATGCAATTCAATGTAAAGATTTTCAGATTATAAGAGATACAGCTGCTCTCTGTGGGAAGGATTAACATATCAGAGTGAGTCTGTTGCAAAGTTAGAGCAGTTTTCACTGCTGACTTGGCAACTTTTACTCCCCCATTTCTCACTTAGTGAGTTTCGCAGGTTTGTTGCATAAAACACACTTTAGCTAGAGAGAGAGACGGCTGTGGGTCCGGCCCCGGACCGTGGTCTGTAGGTTTCGTACCTTCTCTACGATCTCCTTCTTCTCGGTGACGAGCTGAAGCGTGCGCTGGAAGGCGGAGTCGATGAGCAGCCGCACCTCCTGGTCTATGAGCTGCGCCGTAGCCTCGCTGAAGGGCTTCTCCATCACCAGGTCGCCCGGCTGAGGCAGCTCGAAGGACACCTGACCCACCGCCTCGTTCATTCCAAACTGCACCACCTGAGCTCGGAGCGCGGGCACATCACACCTCATTAGACACGGAGCAGGTGACCTGTGCGTGTGCGAGGCGAGGTCTTCACCTGCGCGTAGGCAGACTGCGTGACTTTCCTGAGGTCGTCGTGCGCCCCGGTGGTGACTCGACGGAAGAAGACCTGCTCGGCCACTCGGCCACCGAGCATCATGCACATCCTGTCGAAGAGCTGCTCCTTGGTGAACAGGTGCTGCTCCTTAGGCAGATACTGGGCGTAACCCAGACCTTTGCCTCTGGGAACAATGGAGACCTGAGGGAGAACATTGCATCAGTGGATCCTCTCAGAGAGATCTTATCATAGACACGTTTCCATCAGTTTTTTCACAAAATAAAAGTGATATTTCGATCGCTTGTTTCCACTGAAAGGTGTTTCATGCATGAGTACAATTTATATAAAATGTTGTCCTGCATAAGAGTGCACTTTGAGGAAGATAGACATCCAAAACATTTTAGTTATACGTTTTACTTAGATTTAGAAATAGCCACATCCAGCCATCTTAGCAAAAGTGAGCCCCTATGCCATGTCCAACAATGTGTAGCTGTGAAAAAAGGGTTAACACTTTTTGTAACAAACTATCTCATCAACACGTCTGAAAAACCAGCTTGTGAGAGTGCAAACCTGTTTTAGTGGTATTTTCTTTTGTGCATTTCTGGGTTAAATGGAAAGCAGCTAGTGACACCTGGAGGTGAAGGAAACTCATAATTCAGAGACGGCGTGACTACCTTCAGGAGGGGGTCTGCATGTTCTAGGAACCAGCCCACCACGGCATGGCCGGCCTCGTGATATGCCACCGTGGTCTTCTCTGGAAGTTGTAGTACCTGAGATTTTTTCTCCATACCTGGAAGCGCAGAGGTAGATGTCACAATTCAGCTTTTATTCATGAAGCACATTTAAAACAAATAAGGTGAGCCAAAGTGCTGCACATCAATAAAACAACAACAGAACACATCATATAAGAATATAGTCTTAAAAATCTATACAATTTGACCAACTACATCATTTTAAAAATCTAAAACAGGCATTAAATAATATAAGGAAATAATGAATGTTACATCGGAACCAGAACAGGAAAGGTCGGGAGGCTGATGGAGATGCTAGCAGAGTGACTAAATATGAACCTGCACTGTTTATTCTTCCTAGTTTTACCACTGAGTAACTCCGCTGCAGTTAATGAACAGCCATCATATTCATGTTTGTGACAATGCAACATTATGAAGAGGCTGACCGCGTCCTGCCGCCACGTACTCTACCTCCGATAACTCTCTCCACCGCCTGCTCAAAGTGCTCAGTGCTGATGTGTTGGTTGAGGTGACGCGCAGCTCTCAGAGCAGCCTCGTTACACACGTTAGCGATGTCGGCCCCTGAGGAGCACACACACACACACACACAGACACAACACAACTTTGTAAAATGTGTCGGGACAGAGATGGAGCAGGGCAGACTGTCAGATGGCAGAAGGTGTCAGCTATTACCTGTAAAACCAGGGGTTAGTGCAGCTAACTTCCTGGATAAAGCCTCCACTTCTATGCTGGGGTCCAACTTCAGGGGCCTCAGGTGCACCTTGAAGATGGACACCCTGCCTTTGATGTCTGGAGGACCTGAGGAGGAGAAAAGAAATCCATGTTTGTGTTTGGTTATTCATGACAAGCTCCTCTGAAAAGACAGAGGATGTAACCTTTTACCTACTGAGGCCGTTTGGACAGATCTTGCTGTTATGGTTATAAACTGCTTGAAAATGCCAAATGCCCTTTGGTCCCTTTTCCAGGGGTACTTGAACTTTAACTTTTCAACATAGAGAAAAATACAAAACCACACTTTGGAAAAAGAAGAAAAACTGTAACTGCATGTTAACTTTTAATTTGATTTGGTCCAGCCCTGCAGCTCTTAAATTTGGTTAAAATATTAAATTATTTAGTTTATTTGGTTGATAGAGATAAAAAACAAACTTTATTTAAATTAGAAATGTTAGATATTGTATCTTCTTTGTTTTAACAATTCATTATGTGTTCAACTTACTGTAAATCAAGCACTTCCTGTGTTATTTCAACAAATTTTCGACTGAAATTATGTCACGTTTCACTTGTTTCGAGTACATTTTCCCACAGATTTATTGTTTTTAGACACAACGTTTGCAGTGAGGGCTCTGAGTTTGCAAGACAACAGTGCAGATGTGAACTACTCAAATAGTATGAAAAAGCGTCAAATCTAGCTACATTAATCACAGCACACATCATATATTTATAGAAAGCACAGTTTCTCTGCTGATCAGACCACCACTTGTGGAGTTACGGGCCTGGGAACCCTTGCAGCTACTCTTTGTTCAGGGGGCTACGTCGCAAGTCAATCAGTATCGTGATTAATCGAAGCAAACGGAGAGCATGACTCCTCCGGTTTCCCATGACCGTCAGAATTTTGGTCTTCACATCAACTACAGCGGAGGCACAGTACTAACGGTCTGGACATAGTAAATATAGCTCCAGCGCTGTATCAGTGGGTTAAGGATTATAAACTAAAAACGATCACACGAGGCACAACACAAGAGGCTGTTTGTGCGAGTCCGCCTCCAGCGGCTCACATCAGGGGGTCAGGGAAGTCAGTCACAGAGGGTAAAATTAGAAGCGGTGTCATAATTGATTTTTGTGCATCCAAGTTAGCGGCGCAGCAGCAGCAGCAACAACAACAAGACCGACCCTGTGACAGCGACGTCCTGCCATGAGGCTTCCCGTAGAACCCGCATTAGTTCTCGCAAGGGGGAGAGGCGCAGTCACGAGGTCACTGGCTCATTTCGATTCCAGCTCCTCCAAAATGGGATTATTGTGGAGAGTTTTTATCCGGAGGTCTGCTTCTTGAACAGGCTGGGAGCTAGGGGGGACGCGAAGCCGCAGGAGCATCTGAACGCCCCATTGAGTCCAAGTGTTTTAGTCATTATGAAACTTTAAGAAGTTAAGAGCGCCACGTTATCCATGGAGGCTGAACCTACTTATTACAGCTTCAAAATGCCAGGTGAAAAGACGTAAAAATGACAAACGTTCACGTTATTTGATTACAATGTGGGAGTCAGGTCGACTGGACAGTGCACAGCGTCGTGTCCCGTCCCTCGCTTTGGCCTCCAGTTATCTAATCCTTCTTTTATGGAGCGCCAGCTCTCACATTGTGACCCACTTTCCTTTGTCAGGCCAGCCCGCACACTGTTGTCCAGCCCTGCCGCCTCGAAACAAATTAGATCTTCACAGGCAGAAAAAAAAAGCATCCAGCGCTTTAAACAACACAGATGAAAGAGCAACACATGCTTCCAATGACAGGACCAGGGAACAGGCACCGAAACATAACAGAGACCGATGTAATTGGCAGGAAGTTGATGTGTATGGAAACCACACACATACACACACACAGGATGTGAGTGATCAGCAACCATGTTAGATCTGGGCCCTTCAAGCGCGTTAGTGACAACTAATTGCATTTGCTGCTTTAAGGTTGCGCCTCAGCGTGCATTAACAAGCTGCAGGGGGAGAAGAGAATGATCGTTCAGACCGGCTTGGAAGTGTTAATAAACTCGAGGAGATGAGTCTGTCCGTTTGGGATGATTTAAGGGATGCAGCAAAATTCAAAAGCTGCAGATCATTCATCACCGGGACAAGTGATCCAGTGAAAAGTGGGCGAAGTGGCTTAAATCGAATGATGAAGTGAAATGAAATTTATGGAGAATTTGGAAACGAGGACGACAGATTTACGGACTTTGGAGCACAAACTAAGCACAAATAAGGCTTTGAGAAAAAAAGTTTAGAAGTGTTTAATCTGAGTGTGATGACCTGAAACCAGGTGTCAGGGCGAGGGCCATCCCACTCGGGGCTAAATCTAATTTTCATGATTTCATGAATGATTCATTTATTTATTGATTTAATGTTTTATTTCTTACTTAGTCTAACAAAAACAATAATACTTAGAATTTCAAAATGATAAGAATCCTTTTTCTCTCTTTGGGAGGAATATTTATATTGTTCCCTCTACCTGTTTTAATTTATTTAGGCTTTATCTTGTTTCATTTTCTCTGTTATTTCTTTCAATACCGCTACTCTTGGCTTTATTCAGAATTTCATGTTATTTGGTCTAAGAGAAAAGAACTGAGGATGAGACAACCTGGTCTCACCTATGAATATGTGTCTATCGAAGCGTCCGGGCCTCATCAGCGCCGGGTCCAGGACGTCGGCTCTGTTGGTTCCAGCTAAAACCACCACGTTGGTGCTGCTGTTGAATCCTATCACGACATCAAAAGATAAAAAAGAACAACAACACATGTCACACACAGACACAGCCGTCTGGCATTAACGGGTAACAGGACAGGACAGACCGGGACGTACCGTCCATCTCTACCAGCAGCTGGTTGAGGGTGTTCTCCTGCTCGCTCTGGCCCCCAAAGTTCCCCCCGCCTCTCTTCTTCCCCACGGCGTCGATCTCGTCGATGAAGAGGATGCAGGGGGCGTTTTTCCGAGCCGTGGCGAACGTATCCCTGATCTGACGGGGCGGAGGGAGACGATGAATCGCAAGCTAGATCAACCTTCTACAGTGTGATGACTGGGGAGCGGAGGGCAGGGTGCGACCACAGACGCCTCGGTCGGATGAAATCAAAGCTTTGAGCTTTAAGTACTGACCCGTGCTGGGCCAACGCCCACAAACACCTCCTGGAACTCGGAGCCGTTGACGGTGATGAAGGGCACGTTAGCTTCTCCCGCTACCGCCTTAGCCAGCAACGTCTTGCCCGTTCCGGGAGGACCCGATAAAACTGCCCCCTGGAAGCAAGAGAGGGGAAGAGCTATCAAAGCCAGGGACTCACAGATGATACATCCACACCTTTCAAAGATTTGTTTAAGACTTTCCAGAATAACCATTTCAAGCTGTAATCAGCAGTGACTTACTAAGCAGTCATAGTTTGCAATTAAATCTGTAGAGCGCCACCATACAACAGACCTCAGATCAGCTGGGAAATAACAAAGTTCCACAGAATAAATTAAAGCGAAGGAAAAGTTCATTAAAATACACATTTGGTCACAACAAGTCTTTCTTCATTTCCCCGAGCCTTCATTTTCCCAAAATCAGTATTAACTTTAGCTACTTTTTCAGACCCTGATACTCAATGACTTCAGCGCAGCCTTCACATTTCAGACCTTTGGGATTTTGGCTCCAAGGTCTTGGTACTGCCACGGGTTCTTCAGGAAGTTGACAAACTCCAAAATCTCGAGTTTGGCCTCCTCGCAGCCCGCGACGTCCCTGAATCGGACGTCGATGTTGTTTTTGATGATCTTGGCTTTGGATTCGCTCATGCTGAAGGGGTTGTTAGCCCGACCTCCGCGCCCTCCCGCCATTGGTCCGTGCCGCATGGCGAACAGCAGGAAGCCGAGCAGCATTAAGGTGGGGAGGACGGTGAAGAGGAGAGTCCTGCAAGGGGGGCAGGAGAAAGTGCAGACTCAGCACTGAAGAGTCAGACTAGCATTGCATCTGCAGAATGAAACCTCGAGCCAGCCTCACCCATCGCTCTCACTGCTGTAGTAGACAGGAATCTTCTGCCCGGGGTCCAGACCCAGGTCCTGCTGAGCCATCTCCAGGTTGTGCTCAAAGGAGTCCACGCTGCCGATGTTGAACCACAGATAGTTCTGGAGCAAAGAGATGAGACAGGCAGCTGAGAGAATATATACACAGTGCAAAGAATATATGGAGTATCAAGGAATATCAAGGAAAATATGGAGGAGAAGTGCACTAAGGCTCAGATATGAACCACCAAACTCTGAAACTACTGAATAGGACATTTCTGACCTGTCTTTGCCTGTATCACTTGTGAAACAACACACACGTGTGTGCGTGTGCGTGTCTGTGTGTGTGTGGCGCGGTATGTGACCAGACTGAACCTTTTCTAATCACCCTTCAATGGAAACGTGAACGAGTTGCAATTGACATTTCAGAAATGTCGTTTTTATCCCGTGAAAAGCTATAAAGCGATAGAAACTCAGCTACAGTTGTCTGACTCTCTCCCTCCTTTGTAAACCTATTTTGTGTGTATTTGCCAAATAGTGAAACACGCATTTGTTATTCACTAGTCTTCATGTGTTGATTGAAAGCTGGCAAACTATTTTCCATTATTATCTCACACGCTCAGGCACCTTCGGCTCGTAGGTCTTTGTACAACATTTCCCAATTTTCTTCAAGTGTGACTCACCACGTCCGCCGTGCTCACGCCCCGGGCAGGAATCACTTTAACATACTGTTTATTGACGACCTCCAGATGATCCACCTGCGGAGAGAGCACACGTCTCAACATGGCCGCCGAAACGCAAGCAAAGACGCGGAGGACTTTCACGTTCCCGCCTCGTACCAGGCCTCTGCTCAAGTAGACTTGCACAAAGTCCTTCCAGGAGATCTGTGCGCCCGTCTCCCGAAAGTTTAAGTATATGAACGCTGAGGTCATGCCCGCCGCCGCTATTGCCACATACTTGAGAGTTTTCTCATCCAGGTTCACGTGCTCCTGTCAGATCAAAGACATGCGATAGACATGAATAAAAACGTGCCACGCTGGTGAATGGTTTCGGATGAGATGCCTGGGCAGATCCTGCACCTGAAAGCGAGCCCACCACTGGGATTCTTCCTTTTTGTCCCCTCGACGTCTTTCATCGTCGCCGTCCTCGTTGTTCTGGTCCCTTCCTTCCTCCACCACTGACTCTTGCTCTTTGGGGTTTTCACCTGAGCGGCGACGGGGGAATCACAAAGTCACATGCCGCAGGGAGAACGAGGCCGGAGGCCGCGCCAAAGCTGCTCGTGAGGGGAAAAAACTCAGACTCACCCTCGGTGGACTTGTTGACGCCGGTGCTTTCCTCACCCTTTGGGAAAAACTTCTCAAAACCTGAAGCGATTCAACAGAGTCAGACACCCAGCAGTAGACCTGGGCTGTTTTGTGTGTGTATGTGCGTGTGTGTGTGCTCATTAAGCCACATTGTGTGTGGGACCCAGTATGGCACGTTACCTCTCGGAGGTTTGTTTGAGCTGAGCAGCCGAGCGAGCTGGAAGCTGTGTTGGTTTAACCCTCCACATCTCCTCTGGAGCAGGGACGTCTTCTGGAATAAAGACAATGTGTGTTGAGACATAAGAACACCTGCTGAGAGCAAAACACACACACTGAGGCATCAGTCCAATGTGCTATGACTGACAGCTGCTACAGTCCACCCTGATAAGGACTACACCATTAATGCCAACATGAGAAATCTGTTCACATCCTTGTTTTTTGTTTGTTTGTTTGCAAACATTTTGAAAGGATTACTTCAATCTCATTAGGTCCTGGATATTCTGGACTGTGCTCCGGTTAACCTGATTTTATTAAGTCATTACAACACTGCAAATAACTCGGCTCGGCGCAGTTACTGTAAAGCACATGGGGATTGCTCACTCACTCATATGTCAAACCTCTCAAACCTTAACTTAATCACAATGGCAGTTTGGCAGTATTAGAGGTCACCGATGCATGCTTGCTCGAGCTGAAGCTGCTGACTTCACTGGTTCAGATCTGCTCCAAAGGGAATGTGTCCCAAGATAAAAGCTAGTTGGCACTTTAAACGGTCTTTTATTTCAATGAAGATTTTTTTTTATTTCAGCCTTAAAAACTCTTAAAAATCCTGATGTACAATCAATGTTAAAGACTCATACTCATGGAGAAATAAAACAGATTAATCGCCCTATGAGGACAGGCACCAACAGAGCCATACCGGACAGTGGGTAAAATAATGGATGGATGAATGGAACAATGAATGTTTAATCAGCTTAGATTGCAACTGACTTGAGAAAAGTCAAGTACAGCTGATCTATACACTATTCTGAGTTATGTTACATCTAAGGAAGCTATGATTTGGATATGAATGACTACATATGATATATACACAGACCTTGCTATAAATGCATGCATTCCATCATATTTCTGCATTAAAACACGTATTGAAAAACCTGTGGAAACAAACAGGATATTTTACAAGGATTTTACGTTTTCAGGAACCACAGTCGATACTCTCTCTCTAAGCTCTTCTTCTGCAATCTGTCAGCTCTGCCTGGTGCGTTTCTCCTTTCAGCCTGCAATTTAGACCAACTTTTGTTTTTGTTTTAAACCAGTGTTTACAGAACTATAATGGCTGCGGAAACAGAGACAGACACGCCCCCCTCTCTTATGAAACTGAGGGGAAACTCATGTAACAGGGGGGAGGGAGGGAAGGGATCCTGCAGGATACACAGCTTAGAACACTGTGTTCTCTCCACCGAACACCGGGACCCGGGTCCATGCGTGGTCAAACCGGGTCACACTCCTGCAGAACCGCGACATGCAACACGAACCGAGCCCGGGAAGCACCGTGCACACACTACTTCACACAGCCGTGCACGAGCAGAGCGACAGAAACAACAATAACAATAACAGCGTGTGCGTACCGACGCAGCGTTGCGGGCAGCGGACGTAAACGCGGACAGCTCTCGGCTCCACGACCGGACCGAGCGGATCCGGGTCCGGAGGGGTCCGACGCTGACGGCGAGTAGTCCCATGGCGGCTCCTTCCCCTCGGCTCGGCTGCAGCGGACTGAGCTCCGAGCCATCAACAGCGCACAGCGAGGGAGGCGAGGACTCCAGCTGCACGCTCTCGCGAGGTTACGCAAGAGCGATACCGTGCGAGATTTCAGAGTTGGAAATTTTTGTTTCTCCAAAGATGGAAAATGTACCAGAACACCTGAACCAAAATATCAAAATATGCAGGAATATTTTACGTATTATTGATTATTATCTACATATTATGGAGAACACACGTTTTCTTTCATTGTTCACTTTTTTCCTTCCTTGTTGCTGCTCCTTATCACGTATTTTCTATAAATATGACTTTCAATTATGATCTATATACATTCTTATCAGTAGTTATCATCTATGAGAACTGCTATTGATTATTCTCATATACTCTCAGGTGTTAAAAGTGTTTAATTCAACTAATGCTGTTGTAAACGAAAGTCTTTCGTCAGTCTCAGTGATTTTCACTAAACCCTGCAAGAAATTAAACCTATGAAACAGGCCGCGTCGTGCTGGATAGATTTCCTTGTTCGCTGTGTTTTAAAGGGACAGCTGCAGACCACCATGGAGTTCACTGAGGTCACCCTGTTCTCACACTGCAATGTTTGTTTCGACACAATTCCCTCAGGATGCTGCTACTGTCGGTTACAGCCTGCACGGCTCCTCTCATTTTCTATGACACAAAGACACTTCATATGAGCATTGGGATATACATATCTACATATTTTGAAACAGCACAGAACATACCGTGCTTTGCTGTATGTTACATAATGACCCGTGCCAGGTGTTGGTTTATCACCAGCTGATACAGAAAACTGCAGCCAGAATAGCAACCTGGCACGTTGTTCCCATTGTCACAGATTGCTCCAGATCCCACAGACTAGCAAATGAGTGTAATAGTGTAAGTACTAGTACAAGTGCAGAATTTAAAGACTTTGGAGAGGTGAGGGCAGTAGAAGAAAGGTAAGGAAAGGGAGGAACAAGTAACATTGGTGGTTGTAATAATAGCGGTGGTCGTATTTTCAGTACTCCACAACATATGTTGAAATTTGGCTGAAACCTTTAAGTTAAAGTGTGGGCGTTAATAACTAAAGTTGTGGGCTGCAACCCCACTGAGGTGGATTTTCATACTAACTTTGCGTGATATTGCAAAGTCAGCAGTCTGAGAGAACATCCAGAGAGGACAGCCTCTTGGCTCAGGCATCAGAAGATATTGCCAGAGACTTGAGATGTTGGCCTATCACTGGCAAGGAGAGTGCACATTCCTATTGGCTCTTGAATAAATGCGGACACATGTGCTGTCACTAAGCAGCATAGCCCCAAACATGACTCTCTGTGCAGCTGTCAGCTCATGTTGCAACGTGTTCTCAGTGACAGTAACACAGTGATTTACAGTAGAGGATAACTTTAGAGAGAAAGCTCAATTGTGTGAGAGAGAAGAGAGAGAGAGAGAGAGAGAGAGAGAGAGAGAGAGAGAGAGAGAGAGAGAGAGAGAGTGTGTGTGTGTATGTTGCACCAGCCTCCTGAATACTCCTCCTTGCGATTGCACCTGCAAGTCCTTCAGAAAATAACTGCTGTGAGAGTTTCTTTGTAGAGCAACAAGTTCAACAGCTTCAATACGTTTGCTCTCTGTGTTGGTCTATGTGAAACTACAGCCTCCATGACATCAAACTCTGTGCTAAAAATAGCATCTAACTAGTGCAGGCCCACTTATCAGGTTTAAGTTTTATGGGTTTAAGTATTATAAAGATACAGTTTCATTTTCCAGGTCTTGGAGTGAAGACAACAGCCTCAAATGCAGTTTTTGACTGCTGTGCAGCATTATGTTATGTACAGATATATTTGGCTCAGGAAATTGTGAATATGCAAGTTTTCAATGTCAAAAAAATGGATTTGGTGCGTTGCAGCTGAAATTCAAGTGGACATTAATCTGACATAGTCAAGTAGGAATGTCAGTTAAGTTTCCTGGTGTAATGCCTCCGTGTCTTAAAGTATTGGCTTAGTCATTAGGACAAGCCAGTTGAGGTTGTTTGAGTATTTGCCCCAGATGCCCCCTGCCACCTTCCTCAGGAGGGTATTGTGGGCACGTCCTGAGACCCTGAGGCAGGCCCAGGAAATGCTAGCGAGATAACACCTCAGGAACTTCCCAGTGGCTTTGCCATAAGAACATAACCTGACTCATTCTTCTCCCAGTCACAGAACCGTACCTACTTCCCAATGAAGTTCATGGCCATGAAAAGGTGACACATACAGCACTAAAGAGGCCTCCATCATAGCCATGTGCATCACCTTGGTTGGAAAAGCTGTCTGTTAAGGAATGAAAAAAAATGCCTGAGACTTACTATACTCTCATATTTCAGCTAGTCTTGTATAAGTTACTGCAAAAATATATATAAAATCTGCAGATCTAGTCACATCAGCGACCCTTCATGATGAGCATACACATCCATTTTTCACATTTCAACAGGGAGAGATACAGAGAGGCTGAACATGCTGCGTCCTCTCTCATCAGGCCTCATCACTGGCAGCAGGTGGCATCACAGGTCTTCCCTCCACAAACGCAGCCAGGGGCACATTTGTTGCAGTGGACAGCAGGACCAGCAGCCTGCATAGAGGGGGCCAAGCTGAGCAGTAGACAGGTCTCAGTTCCAACACTATACTGCCGATGCCAATTATAATTATCACAGGCCTGGTGAAGAGAGATCATAATCATACACTAATCAAACCACCTGTGCTTCCACATTTTAGACTATAAAAAAAGTAGTATTTATGGAAGGTTAAGTACAATTAAGGCTTGCAGGGGGTGCTTAAGGGTGTTTTTCATATGAGCTCTACAATCACATTTTTTATAAATAACATCTTGTCCAGCAAAACTAAACTTAAGAGATGTGTTAATGTAATAATTTAAAATTCTGAATCAGAAAATGTAACAGGTCTCTGAGACCAAGGACAATTAGATTGCTCATAGCACCACTTCGTTTAAAATTACCATTTGTTAAGAGAGGGAAAATGTCTATCAATACCCATATGTGAATTTAAATTTTGATAATAGGTTTATCGTTTGTTTCTAAAGTAATTTAATCCCCCTATCCCAATGGTACATTCCTGGGATGGGCAGTGTACCTCAATCAAGCCACCTGTTGTCAGCTATAAAACTGATCACCTGCTTCGCTCTGTCTTTTGTTCCCAACCGTGGTGTGCGTTCCTACCTTTGTGAGTAATGCAGGGTTCATGGATGTGGTTCTGGGTTTATTCACAGGTGTATTGCAGCAGGAAACATCTGTTATGTCTACAATCTAGGACTGGGCTAAAACAGCAGGGTTTTATGTTACAAGTCTGTGCAAATGAAAGGGGATTTCATTTGTTAAAGGATGTAATTTGTTAAATTCAGCTGTCTAAGGAGGTACAGGCTTGGGTGAGGGCCTGGGTAGACAAAGATGATCACAGCTCAGGAGTTCAAACCGGCGACCATCTGATCGTAAATTCACCCCCTTAACCTCAAGGCCACTGCTACGACAAGTGTCCATGCTTACCACCGGAGATCAGGCCTTCTTGGTGTGACAGTGGCGTAATGAGATCCATTCAGGGTGTTGGTCCAGTTGGGGACGGGTGTTGTTTGTTAGAAGACCTTTCTTAATGGTGTCCTGTAGGCCAGGGTTGGTTGTAGCTGTTCTCTGGTATTTCAGGGCTCTTGTCAGGCGTCGTCGTCTGAAGATCTAGGAAGCTCTATTTGGGCTGTTTATTGGCAGAACGAGTCTGCACATCCCTTTGAGCTCTTTATTTTGAATTGTTTGCTGGTGATGTAAGTGGTTATCAGAGATGGCCATCCAGAGATGGTGGCAAGGTGTCTTGCAATATTTTGGGTGGCCGAGTTGACGCTGCCACAGTCTGTCTGTCACGTCCTGGATGTTAGGCTGTCTGTACATGCATGATGTGGTCTCCCCAGGGTGAAGCCCGTAGTATATCTTGCAGTCTGTGTTTTTTTTTCTCTTGCAAGTTAATCATGCTATTTTGATGTAGTAGTTGTGCTGAGGACAAAATCACATTTTCTGGCTGCTATGTTCCTCTGCTCCCCACTAAGTACTGACATAATTGGCGCTCAATCACCTGCAGCTGTGGCCAGAGCAGCTCTCTGCCCTGCCTCTGCTCTCCTCCCTGCACCTGTGTGCCCTGCCACACCCCACCTTCACAGTTCTCTTTGGGCCCATGGTCAGGGTGGACTGCTCTTCTTTTGTGATAAGAGGGCATGTCACCTTGGCACTGGACAGCACCACTGACACCTTAAGTCTGATTTGAGCAGCTTCACACTGTCTTGTTCTTAATATCTGACTCTGTGGCAGTGACAAGGTCAACGATGGAGAGATGTCATGGAAGAATGGCTAAAGTTAGTCCTTTCGCTGGAACGTCTCTCTCTCTGATTTGGTAAAGGAAGCCATCTACGTCCATTCAGAGCAACCGTCCCACTCCAACAGTGGTGGTCTGTGCTGAAGGCTTCTTTTCTGGTTTCACTGTAGTAGTGTGGCAGCATCACAGCACCACACACAGGCTTGGCATGTATACTACACCATTTGAAGCTCCTACGGCTGACCCCTCCACATGTACCTCTCAAATTTTCGGACTGCCCATTAACGTTGTGGTTGTTCGGCAGTGTAACATGTCCAAGGATGGATCAAATCGAGGAGCTCATCGAGCAAGTGAGGAAATCTGAGCATTTTTACTGCTCATCTCTGCATTACAAAGATTGGCAGTTCGGGCAAGGATGAAGATATGTCAGCCTGGGTGTCCACTGTCCAGCAGTGCATTAAGGAATAGAGAAACCTACATGTGAGGCTCCAGAAGAGGCTGGTCTCTGGTCAAACTACAAGGTAAATATCTTTATTGACAGCATCTTTTTAGGCTAGCCACATCTAGTGCGCTAATGCTATGTTTGTGAAACGAGACCATGCCATGAAATGAATGTACATAGACTTGAGTGTCATTTTCTGAACAGGTCCCGCAAAGTGCACCTCCAGAGCCACCTCTGCTGACCTCCAGGCCAACCACTCCACTGCATTGAACCCCCCCCCCCGCGCGCCTCACAGAGTCCTCTGCTGCTCCTTCCCATCACTTGCGCCTCGGGCAAAGTGTCTGTGCAGCAGACGGGCCGGCTGTGAGAGCGCTGGCTTGGAGGCCCGGGAGAAGCTGAACACTGAGCCAGATGAGTGTGCACGGTCTGCAGAGGCCGTAGCAGACATGCTGCGGAAGGTCCCTGAAGACGGGCAAGCAGACGTTATGTTCCAGCTCCATAAAACGGAGTGCGAGGCAGTGGCCGGTGTTTTACTTGTTAAAATTAGCAGCTCCACTGCTGTTGCACAGGATGATTAAATGTGGCTTACTAAATATCAACTCCCTGGCTTCTAAAGCCGTACTTGTTAATGAATTAATCTCGGATAAGAACACTGATGTACTGTGCCACAGAGACCTGGTTATGTGATGGTGACTGTGTTAGTCTGATTGAGGCCTCTCTACCCGGTAATTTATTTCACACGTTTTCGATGCTCTGGCTGAGGAGGTGAGGCGGCAGCCGTCTTTCACTGTAGCTTATATCAATTATCCCCAAATCTGATATCCATCAGAAAAGCACGACCTACAGCAGCTATCATGTAAATTAGAGAAGAAATGGCGTTCAACCCAAGATTCCGGTCCCACCTTGGAGCCAGGCCGACAGTCATAACTCCATCGACCAGTGCAGTTATGACAACTGTTCCCGTACATCCCAGCGCCTGTGACTTCATGATAAATTCATGATAAAGTGTGTTGAGGTGACATTACGGACCAGTGGCTTTGAATGAAGTCGAAGTCTGCAAGAACCTGACAGAGGTCCAGTTGCTTTTGTTGTTGGCGCTTCAAACTATTGGAGCAATAGTGCAGCAGTGGTATATCCTAGCCTCGGGCTCTTGATTTGTGGATGGTGCTTTAAGTTGCATTTGGTTTTTAATAAAAACCTGTTTCGGTATGATCCAAGACTCCTGTGCCCTCTTTCTTCTGTCCCTCTCAAGACAAACCAGATGGTGCTACATTAAACTGATGCTTAATGAAGGACCACAGAACAGATGCACAGTGGATACGTTTCTCTATTAAGCACAGATGCACGTTTTGTAGAGGGATAACTTTAGTATGATAATCTATAACTGACTTTAAGAGTAAATCCCTTTTTTCTGGGATTACTTTCAAATGGCTCTCAACCTGCACCATGTGGCCTGTAGGGGCTGTTTCAGCTATGGACAGAAAATTACATGTGTAACAGTGACAATTTATTACTTACAGACCGCCACTATTTTGCTGTTGTGGGGGGAGAGTGAGGTCTTAACAGCCACAATATTTTTAAACCAAAAACAGCCATTTTATATAATTTCAGCCTCTAAAAAGTAAATTCTTCAGTTTTATCTGCTATTATGAACTGAACGTTTTGGGGGCACTGACTGTTCATATATAAAATGAGACATTTCATAACTATGGGAATCTGGGGATAGACATTTCACAGACTGATAATTGACCATGAAACCAACTTGCAACTGTAGAAATATAACTCCACTATGTCTCTGACCTGTGACACCACTGTTTTTGACCCAGGGGGTCAGGACGTGAACACAGTGCTGCGCCTTGAACACGTTGAATCACTTTATTCATGCACTATTTCATCATGGTTTCTGACAGGAACTGATTCTATTCCACCCCCCCCCCCCCCAACACCACTCGTTTCCATCAGCGCGGGGGGTTGTAAAATACAGTCGCATCATGCTGAAAGATAACACAGCCAAAAAGTCATTATTTTAAAACAAATACTTCAAGGTCAACATTTACACATCATGTCAAAGGTGTCGCTTAACATCTTTGCAATTCCTCCACGACGCGTGCTGCAGGTACTTTAAGACCGAGACCGTTAGTGTGACCGTTAAGTGTATTAAGACGTTTGGAGAAGAGCTGCGTGTAACCCGACCCGCTTAGGCACACGTTGTTCATGAGCGTTCATATCTACTTGCTACACAATGCAGTGGACTGGACCACAGGACACACAGAGCAAAATGTCAACAAGTTCACAGTTGTAAATAGAAGAAGAGCACGTTGAACTCCCACTTTCCTTCCCTTTGTCGGGTAAAAAGATTTTCTGTACTGTTAAAGCATGCACTGATAACATGTGTTGAGCCTTTTAAGTCTTCATAGTTAAATCAAAGTTCTACGACTGTATACAACAACACCTTGTGTCATCCGCTGAATATTGTATCGTTCTCAGCACTGAAGTTTGGAATGGCAGATGAAGGTATCTATAGAGCAGCGAGCACGAATGTTCGTTAAAGGCTTCTAATTATCTTAAGATTGAAATGTTACGGCGTTAACTGATTATGACC
Organism: Karalla daura; assembly: GCA_029224185.1. Lineage (NCBI taxonomy): Eukaryota > Metazoa > Chordata > Actinopteri > Chaetodontiformes > Leiognathidae > Karalla > Karalla daura. The sequence continues at coordinate 22,599,730 of CM055190.1, forward strand.
CAGAGAAGACGTGCGTTAAAAGGGGGAAAATGACGCTACATTGGCTTTCATGATCACAGAGTACAACAGTTAACATCATGTAACACAATGTGCCAAACTCCCTTTTATGACCAAATGCGAGGTCATACGGCAAACTCCTCAAAGCCTGTCTATCGTTTTTTTGTCTCCAAAATGAAAATTCTCCATCTGGACGCAGGAAGGCAATTTTAGCTTTAGCTTAAGCTACTTTTTTTCCCCCCTCGTGATTTCTGTGTTTTGGAGGCTGAAATTAGAATACTTCAAATTTCTCAGACGTTTTCCGTACATGGCATCCTTATAGTTCAGCTATAGTTGGCAGGATATGCAGTGGAGGCTCGTAACAGTTGTCGCACAACTCCTGCATGCTGGGCCACCTTCCCATCGATTGGCTTCTGTCAAAAAGGTCATTTGTTTTGTACATTTGTACAGGTACAAACACGCACACATGCGCACACGCACACACACACACACACACACATACACACACAGTGTTCAGTACATCCAGTATCAGTCAGGTTCAAACCGTTTCGTATGCGCGTACACACACACACGTTTGCTTGTTGCTCGTAACGTAGTGCAGAGGGGGATAAAGGACGCCACACTGTACGACAGGCGCACGGAGCAAACCAAGGACAGAGACGAGAAGCGAGTCTTCCATCGGACTCTCTCGATCGAGTCGAGTCAAAGTGCAAACGTCCGGTGACGTCGGGTGGTCCTCTGAGGTGGGGGTGGGGGTGGGAGGGGGTGTGGGAGTGGGAGTGGGGTTGGGAGTGGGGGGGCTACGCGGTCGACACGTCCTCGTCCTGCTTGCGCTCGGTCATCCGGGCACACCGCGGGCACGTCGTCGAGTTGTCGTAGTAGCAGTCTCTGCACAGACAGACAGAGAGGCGACACGTGGCGTTGAAAACGCCAAAAAAGTTTTGTTTACAGTTTTGTAGATTGACTTAGAATGTTCCCCAGAGGGAAATTTGGGTTAGTTGGATTACCTTACAAAATCATGATTGATCAAGAACTAAAGAAAAGCAGCACCACGTCAACAGAGTGGACTTGTTGCCTCTCTAGGGGGAAAGTCGGCCTGAGCCTGACTCTTCTCACAGTTAAGTCCTGACTGAAGTTTTCTTACAGGAAGTGTGGCCGTTTCCCTACTCAGTAGAGCGGTCACATTTTGTTATTTGCCCGTATTCATGACGTTACCGCGCTGTCGCTGACCTGTGGAAGACGGCGGAGCACTCGTGGCAGACCGAGGTGTGACTGTCGAAGGGGAACAGGATGTCGCCCTCCTTACACAGCTCACACACGAATCCTTTGGCCTGACAGCGCTGCAAACACAAAGACAGACAGAGGTACGGTTATGTGTCTTACATCCCTTCAGCCAGGGACACAGTCGGTCTGCAGTAGGGGCTATAGGGCAAGGAGCTCAGTTGCTGGGTGGCTCACCTCGCAGTCCAGTTTGATGTGCTTGGCAAACGTGGTGTGGATCTCTGTGAGGGAGCAGCTGAGCCGGCCGCTGGAGATGTCGATCAGGTCCTGCAGTGAGTACATGTCGTCGTTCTCCACAAAGTGCTGCCGATCCTGGAGCTGTGGAGAAACCAGATGACACCTACCGTTGTAGCAAAGCCGAGCGTTTGTTTGGTTGCGACATGGTTGTTTTGCACGTGACAAAGCTCTCAATGATAACTTGTGAGAGGCGAAGGAAGGAAGACGTGGCTCAGATTGAGCCGTTCACCACCGGGTGGCGCCGCTGTGACGCGTTACGGCTTCAGACGCCCGGGCCGTAAGCCGTAGCTGACCTGCAGGAGAAGGCGAGCCTCCATTGCTTCTTTGCAGGTGATGAAGTAAGGTTTCATCAGCAGAATGTCCTGACGGAGTTTCTGCGAAGGAGAAAGCACGCACACACGCACGCACACACACACACACACACACACACCGCAGTCAGCCTCACTAAACGCATGGTCACGGTTCGGGTGGTAAATACGAATACGCAGACGCTTCCATTTTCAGCGGCTCATGCGCGACAGAGGTCAAGGACGGTACCCTGATCTCCACCAGCTCCTCCACGAAGTTGAAAAGCAGCGGGTTGATCTCCTTCAGCTTCAGCACGGGCCGCGGCATCATCAGGGCCAGGTAGCGCATGGACGAGCGGCAGACCTGGAGCACGCACACACACACACACACACACACACACACACACACACACACACACACACACACACACACACACACACACACACACACACACACACACACACCGTGAATAGGTCAGTGCAGATCGCCCTGACCAGAGCCAACCTTGACAGCTGGTCAGATGGGTGAGCGGCTTCTAGAAACGTTTCTATCAAGATACGAGGGCGTAACTCAATCACGCTGATGCTTAAACTGCATTACGCTGACTCCGGCTGGAGAAACGCTCCAAGAGGTTCTCGTGGGGGGGGGGGGGGGCACTGGGGGGGACTGGGGGTTTTCACGGGCTGCGTGGCCCTCTCTCTCCCCTCCAGATTCACTGTTGTACCCGGCGATCGGGCTCTTTCCCTCCCTCCGTCCCGTGGCCCGTTCCTCTGGAATCGGCTCAACGTGGCCCCCGCCTCTCTCCTCCTCTACCCCGCTGCCAGCCCGTCTGACGTCCCGCATTCACTTTCCCTTTTGGAGGGCAAACCGCAACCCCCCCCCCCCCCCCCCCCCCCCCCCCCCCCCGACTGTCTAAATTGGCTTGGACGAGTCAAACGGGGCCAGTGCGTGCCTTCGCGCCTGCCCGCCCGTCACCCGCCGGCAATCCATTACAAGTGGAGCGAGTTGGCCCGGGGGGGGGGCAAAGCTTACCTTGCGCGGCTCGAACTCCCAGTTGTGGATGACGCGCGCAGGGACGATGGCCGTGTCGTTCCAGTGGCACGCGCTGCAGTAGTACTGTCCCGTGTAGTCGCACTGTCGGGCCTCGCTGGGGACCCCCCCTGCACACAGCAGCAGGCAGCAGCGCCACACTGTGAGGCTTTAACTCTACGCCATGTTCTTGTCGCGATTTCATAATGTTTTGGGTCGAAAAAACGGAGACTTTTTCGATGTATCGTATGCAAAATAGGATGGGCGACATCAACAAAAAGGTTCACAGACACCAGTTTTGTGGGGAAAAGTCGAAATATTATCAGAATTTCACAAGAACAAAGTCAGGAAATTGTGAGAATAAAGTCATCATTCTACAGGAATAGAGTCACAATGTTCTAGCTTGTTTCAGAGGGAGGAGAGCTGTTGAAACGACGGCCCGGGAGCGTTTCGAGGAACTGTACTTCAGTTTAGGTTCGGCGGACAAGGTGATACTTCATCCTTTGGCACATCAGCATCGTACTATAATATATAGGAGTTATACAAGAATACGCAAGAAAAAATGCATCTTTTCTGCAGGATGACCAAGGCGGACTTAGGGAGTGGAGCTCCAGCAAGCATGGCGTTAAATCCTGACTGTTTTCTCATACATTTACGATGTCATTCTCATAAAATTGCCGTTTTCTTCTTGGAAACCTGCAACCTCATGCTGAGGAACTGCGCGGACTCACTCAGCGAGACGGGCGTGCGGCACTCGGCGCAGCGGTAGTCCTGCCGGTCCAGGCCGATCTCCGGGCAGATGCTGAGCTCGTACTCCGACTGGTGGCTGACCTTCGACCTGACGCAGGGCTTGGTGATCATGTTCATGCACTTGCTGTGGCACCTGTAGTAGCAGCCTGAAAGAGAGGCCGTCACCTTTAGCGAGGGGCGGAGCCTAAACGATGCGACAAAAACTGCAAGAACACTTCTCAAACTTACGCTCTCGTAAAACGGTTTTTCATTCTAGAGGTTAATTGCAAAAATGAAACGCGTCACCGGACATAACGCGGGGGTCATGTGATCGGCCCACTACCAAATGAGATGCCGTGGTATGGAGCAGCACTATGCTTTTCCCAAATTCAGTCCAAATATCCATTAAAACCACGGGAATGTGAAAGGTTTGGGACAGAAACAGTGCAGGAAGCACAAACACATGAATTGTACGGATAGCAACTTTTCGAGTCCGTCTTGCTCCACAGCTCCCAGTCTGTCCACGGAGTGTGACTGTGCGTCTCACCTGTGCAGGTGTACCAGGTCTGGATCAGGCCCCAGATGATGGTGCTGCATTTGTCACAGGTCTGTTTCACGCTTTTGCTCTTCTCCTTGGAGAAGCGGTGCTCCAGCACGATCCTCAGGTTAGGCTCGTCCTCCTCGGGGTCCTTCAGTGGGACAGAATGAGGTGGGGAAAAAAAAGCTCAGGTCTCGGTACTGGCGTCTGAAGGAGTCCCTAGGTTCTGTTCCCCGAGTCTTGCAGCTCAAGTTCATTTTTGAAGCTTTTTTTGCTGTTGTTTATTCTACCGCTCATCTCCGAACGCACACGGCTGATGTGCACCACTGATATTTGCTTTCGGGACAGGAGGTCAGGTGACACCAGGAGTGTAAAGAGCAGAGCGGAGCACGAGTTCAGCGGAGGCTGCGACGGATGAATGGGTCACACGCTGGCACCAACTCCGGAGAGCGGGGCCTCCTGTGCCATGTGAAAGCAGGAGTTGGGCTTCTTTTTCTTTTACTTTTTACTTTTTACTTCACTTTTTTGCATGTAAACATGCTACTTTACGTAGCTACATGCTACTTTACGTAGCTTTACGTAGCATGTTTACATTGTCCTTTGTTCCAGCCGCTTTCGGGGTGTCCGTCTAAGACCGGGCAGGAGCAGCACGTTTCACGGGGTTTCCCAGAAAGCGTGAAATTGCCATCGCGTCCGGCGTTTCCCGTCGGGGGGCCGAGGCATATTTTGATGAAAGCCCTCGCTCTCGGACTTCCTGGAGCCTCACAACTGAGATCAAAGGAACTACGGATCATTGCCGTGGATTCCTAGGCTCGTTCCCCTCGTCAAACATGAACCGAGGCGGCGGCCCAAGGCGTCTCGACCTCCGTCACGTGACGGTTTGCCGTTTTATTGCCCCGCACGTCGACAAAAGGCGTGCCGCCTCACAGGGTGCGGTTCTAGAGGACAGTAAAAACACTCCCTCTCTGTGTCCGACAGGACGGCGTCTTATGCCCCCTGTGCCTATCAAACACTGGAAAGCGCTGTTTGTTTGGAGGGCTATGCCTCCTTGGAGTTACTCTCATGCACGATGGCTTGTCTGCAGACGCTCCGGTACAGCTGTGCATTCCTCACAATCTGAGGCGTGCAATCAAATTAGTCCATTCTGACAAACAGGACTGATATGAGAGAGAGAGGGGGGGGGTCACTGATGTGTCCCACAACCTCGCAGTCCCACCTTGAGCTCCTGCAGCTTGAGGCGCAGGTGGATGAGCTTCACCACCGTGTCCTTCTGCCTCTCCGAGTGCTCGGGCAGCTCCAGGATCAGCTTCTTGCACTCCTCTATGGCCAGTTTCAGCTGCTCGATGTCGGACGCCACAAACGAACCCTGGAGGGAGGGGAGGGGGAGGCGGGGGGGTGTCAGAGAAGGAGAGCGGAAGAGTTCAACGGCACAGTCGGCCCCCACGGCCGGAGTCAGGGGAAGCTCTGCCTACCATGGGCCTGGAGAAGTGGTCCTCGGCCAGGCCTAGGTCCATGGTCCGATCGGAGCTGTGGGTCCTGGTCCCTGGGAACAGCTCAGGCCGGGCCTCTGCAAAGCAAGAGCCCCCGCAGCCGTCAAGTCCCCGCTGTCACGCACGCGCGCGCGGGCCGCGGTTTAGTAGGTGCGCTCGGTCAGGCGGTGTAACTCGGCACGCATGACCGCAGCCCCGCCGCACAATGCCTGCACTGTGAGTCATGTCTTAAAGGGGACAACGGCCCGGCCGGCTCGGCCTGCTTTCTTATCACCTCCCCTAATGTGTAACCAGCGTGCGTGGCCTGGGAGGCGACTTTAAAAGGGCCGACCTCTCGCACCTCGCCGTCCAGGACGAACCCGCCGTATCACGGGACGCGCCTCTACAGTCAATTCCATCACAGGGCCGGCGCTCCCGCTCTGCGTGGCTACTGGGGGCTGCTTTCACTCTGAGAGTAGGATGATGATATGTGTGTGTGTGTGTGTGTGTGTGTGTGTGTGTGTGTCCAAAAGGGAAACGATGCTGATCGTCAGATGACATATACCAGCGGCTCATCCTCTCGGCAGTTGCCGCTTCCCTAACGTCGGAGTGCGCTGAGCTCTGAGCCGATGGACGCACACGGAAGAATTAAGCGTTAAGAGTGTTCACGGGGCGTATCTTAAACACTAAGCAGGACAACGAGGCAGAAACGCCTCTCCTGTATAGGACGATTAAAGCAGAGGAGATACACGGCCGGGAGCGGTTATGACAATCGAAGACGAGGGCGATTCCATAAACTAAAACTTAAGTCAGCACACGCTTTAATACCTCGGTACGACTCTGCCCTAAAGACGAACGCGTCCGTCTCCAACAGCATTCATTTCATACAGGTCGTTATGACGAGTTTCACAAGAAAAGCTTGTCTATACATCATGCCAAACAAAGCCAGCGGCCGATCAAAATCATGACTTACAGCAAACAAAAAGCGGAGATTTAACGACATTCTCCAATCTCTCACACACGGAAAGAGGGCCGACAAGTGCGGCGGTTACCTGCGTACACGTCGTAGCAAAACATGCCGGGCGAGCTCTCTCCCGCTGAGAGGACCGCGACGGGAGGGGAAAACGCGCGTCCGTCGCAGCGGACCGTCCTCACATCCCTGAGCGCCCGGAGAAAACGGGAAGTGGCGACCGCGCCGCTTATGCCCTGCCTTTCATTTCCCCTGCTTCAGACGCGGCCTCCGACTTCCCTTTCCCTCCCACGTGCCGCTCGCCCTCGGAGCTCGGGGATCCTCTGTCTGTCTCTGAGCTCGGCACGGTCCCATGCGTGCGCATATTTCACATGAACGATCGGTCTCGCCGCGGCGCCGCCGTCCCACGTGTGTACGCTGAGGGAGCCGACTTCATCCCAGCAGCCTGGCTGCGTTTGACGCGCCCCCCTTCGTTTATTTGCCGGGGACGTTTTCAAGAGCAGGAACCGTGACCTTAGAGAGCTCCTCCCACCGGAGCGGCTGCTTCGTGAGATATACGTATACAGGCGTCGGATGCCTCCCAATCCTTTCCGACGCGCTGCGTTTCACTGGAATATTCTTAGAGGAAGTCTTGGAGCATCTCGTCCCCCTGATGACAGACCGCGGGCTGTTCAAACAGGAAAAACAACAAGGCTAACGGCGTTCCCGATTGACCGGCACAGAGTTAAGAGGTCTTCCCCGAGCATAACGGCTGGACGTCTGCCACCGGAGCCTGGACACTGAAAGAGGACATCTGCATCTGCATCTGCATCTGCGTGTGCGTGTGCGTGTGCTGCGATAGAGATGCCCGTGTCATGATGAGGAAGAGCTTTTACCGTGCTGCGGGGGCGTCTTGCCTCCTTGAGGACCATCCTCCTCCTCCTCCCCGCGATCGAAGGGGTTGAGGCGGGTTTGGCGGAACAGCGCGAGTCTCTCATCATACTCCATCTCATCGGCTACATCTGCAGAAGGAGGCACAGACGAGACGGATGAGCGGGCACACGGTGGTTAATGTCTCCTCGGGCGCGCTCATTAGCGGAGGCCCGACGGGATCGGCGCCAGTGTTCTCAATGGGATAGCGGATGCGTCTGCGTGGTTATCACCCCTGGTTGGTTATCACCAACCCTGTGTTCCAGTAAACAAGCACTTTGACCCGACAGAGCGCATAGTCTGCAATCATTAGGGTTAATTGTCTTTGCTCTGCAAAGCTACTCCAGAGTGTTGCTTCCCCATTTTGAGGTGTAAATCGACTTTTTGTCGCCTCCTCTACAACTTCTCCAAGTTGAAGCGATGGGGAACTGAGGCACGGTACTTCAAAAAAGACCGATACATTATCGCCAGGCCTTCTGTGGGGGTCCTCCAGGGGAACTTTGGGTCTGCATCAGCATGCCACGCTGTAATCATCAACCCGTCTATCACTCACAGACACGGTCCCAACCGTGCAACAGACCCCAGGTCAGCAGGGGAGGAACAAAGCTCCGAAGAGCACGTTAAACCAGAGGCAAAAATCTGTGAAACAATCGCAGCTCAATTCTCAATTAGTCACCATTGTGATTTTTGTAACTATTTGTAAAAAACACCAACAAAATTCATTACCTCATAAAATCACAATTAACACTTCTGTGTGTGGGCCTTCACGTTCCCCAGAACTGATTTATCAACTCTCAATACTTTTCGAGGCTTCGTGAACACTCTGTTCGCAGTTCCCCAATCTGATGTGCGAACGCACTTAGTCACTCTCGTTTTGGCTTTTCCTGCAACTTCTCAAGTTGAGGCCGCGTCACACTTAGTTAGGAGCTGACGCATAGCCCTTTTTAAAAAAAAGGACAGTATCGCACTGCTGTTTTACCAGTCGGGTCAGATGGAAACACCTTGAAACCACAGCCCTGCTGCAGGTCTCCGTGTGCACTTAAGAGGAAGTCCATTCTACACCATGACAACACGGTCCAGCTCTGTCATCTTGTCACTCGAGGTGTTTCCCCCTCCCGACTCAGCACATGGGGCTCAGATAGAAACACTGTCAAACATCTGCGACCCTGTTTGGGCAGCAACAACTGATTATTTTCATCTGCGATCAATCTCCCGTGTGCTTTCTCGATTAATCACTCCTTTTTTTCGCACAAAATGATGCAAAAAACGCTAGAAACACCATTTTTGTCTTAACTTCAGTGACAGTCAATGCTGTCATGGGGGGCTAAAGACGCCAAAATGTATCCAAGTTTGACGAGCCTCGACTCGAATTCATTTCTTAAAAATCATGACCAATTTTTTCGATTACTTCTTAAATCAACCTCCCAGTTGCCGAAACAGTTGACGATTCACAATCGGTCGATTAATCGAGCGGTTGTTGCGGCTCCTCTGCGTCCACGAGATGCTCACACGGATCGACCGTGGCGTGTCACTGCCAAACACCCGGCATGGTGTCTGCGTAAACAGCGCAAAACGCAAACGACGTGCCGGTTATGTCGCGTTATGTCACGATTCACGCCAGCGGGCAGACAGAGACGGTCCGCTAGGCTCAGCTAGCCCACTAGCCCGTGCCCAGGCTAAAAGCCGGGGCTACATCAGACTGCGCCGCACGCGACACCTACCACGTAGTTGACCTCACGTAACTCGAAGGACGCGGCGCCTGTGAAGAGGTGTTTACGCTGGACGTCTGCGGTTAACGAAAGCGGCACCCCGTGTTGTTTTTTTCTCCCTGTCATCTGCAAACAAACACAGGGTACCCGAAAAAAACCCGTCAAGTTACCCAGAGTACAACGCGCTTTGGCTTTTCAGAATAAAATCCCGTAAGAGTATTTTGCGTGAATGGCGCGGTGATTCTGGTGTTTCACCTTCTTACATCATACGTACTGGAAATTTATAATGGATTGTTATGACTCGTATGTCTTTTCTACGTGTTTTTAAAGAGTTGTACCGGTTCAAAGTGGCGTGTTGTGCTTTTGTTTTGAAAAATAAACGTGCTTCATGTTGTGGAGCTCCCTCCTCGGCGTCTTCCTGGGAGACGACAGCAGAGGTCCAGGCTTCATAATGTCTCATTCACCATCACACTGTCAGGAGTTATCGCTGCGTCGAGCAAGCCAGTACAACCAGTTCTTCTCAAGATTTTCCCGATCGCGCGTCACACAAATTGGCAAAACATTTGTCCCTCACGCAGTGTAAATCACCCTCCTATTCCTTATCCCATAGTAAATTTTCAATACAGATATATGATCAGTGGTTATAAGTCAAAAGTGATCTTACTGCATAATTACATATTTATACATTGTATAACCACCTCGAACATTGTGATCCGTGTGGCCTATTCCCTTTAATCCTGAATTGTTCTAAAGAAAGCGCCCATTGATCAATTGCGTTTCTATAACAACCGTTTGTGTGCAACTGCATCATTACTTGTTTGTCCAACATTTATAGAATCGCACGTGTCTGTCATGTGGTATCCCTGAACAACAACAAGTGGATAGATAAAGCAGATTTTAAAAAGTTGATAAGTTGATAAGCCGCGCCAAAAGCTGCATATTTGTATCAGTTCTGTCATATTTCTGTAAGGGCAGCTTCTGTGAACTACAGTGACCACAGACTGATCTGTGGTATAAATGGCTTGACAAATTTTTCTGAATTTACAAGCAACATTTCAGTGGGATATGACAAAATGAAAGGACACACTATAAATGACTCATTGGTGACAGCAATATGGTTGAAGCTCATTCTGGAAAGATAACAAGTGTTTCACAGTTTTGCCACTTCTGGAAGATCTTTCATTTAGAGTATATGGAGCTCACACTTGTGACAGCTGCTCTGACATTCCTGTATGGAACTTTCTGTATGGAGTTTGCATGTTCTCCCTACAGTATGTCTTTATGGGTTGTCTCCAGGACTAGTTTCCTCCCAAAGTCCAAAAACATTCATTTCAGATTCTAAGGTGTCTCTAGGTGCGTGTTTATGTCCCATGATACACTGGTGGCCTGTCCAGGATGAATCCCCTGTCTTCATTCTCTGGATACAAAGCTGGAAGGACAATAGACGGATGGATGAATGGACTGTCGTACATCTGCAGTACACGGAGCAGATGACTGTTTTAGCAGCTCGTTAATTCCAGCATGAACAGTTCAGTGTGATGATGAGCAATTCCAGAAGAATCTCCCTGCAGAGTGTCGACGAGGGATACCATGTTGCACAAGGATGAGGACACGTTCATAAATAACAGGGATCCAAATGATTGACGACAAAAACAAGCCAATCAATTTACTTCCTGCGGTGAAGTCAAGAGTGGAAACACGTGAATACATTTTTCCTTCATCCCTCTAAGACGTAAGTGGGTTATCCGAGTCTCTCAAATGCTTTGATTTTGCCTTTTCTTTTCACTGTTTTGCATTTTCACTCATTTTATGATCCCGACAGGACTCTTTTGTCCAACATTCTCGTCAAACTGGGCCTTTAGTTTTCAGGACATGCAAGTGCTGTGCTTCATAGCCTGTCATGTCATGTGTGTCATGCTCTCAGTCACAATAGTTCAGGGTAGTTTGCTCCGGAGATTTTTCTTTGTTGTGGACAGAGCCGTGCTGTGCAGCATCCGCACACGGAGGAAGAAGTCATAACTCCAACCCTAACTGCAAACATGCTGCTGCCTGCAAATAATACAGTCACACTTTGGTCATCCTTTCGACTAATCAGCAATAATCACAGTCAAGTGGCACATCTATGTGATGCCCGTGTCGGCTTCCTCCTCTGTCCCGTTGTTTACTTCACTGACAGTGATGGAATGTCTCCGAGCAAAGGTTTCACTGTGACTGTTTCCATGTGACAAACAACGATTCTTCTCAGCTAAAGCACCCTGAGTATTTTTATGATGGCGTTACACGTCTGGCTAAACTACTTGAAGTTCAGTGTTTGCACTCAGACTGATGCCATTGTGCACTTAAGACAAGCACATCAGGGCACAAAACAGTTCAGCCTCTGGCTTTGACTGCTGTATTTATCTATATATAAATTATATATATATAAATCATGTATGTATGTATGTGTGTTTGTGTGTGTGTGTGTGTGTGTGTATATATATATATATATATATATATATATAACTTAATAGCTTGCACTATGAAAAAAAAATGTAAATTGTGGCATTCATTTTGACATCTCAATTTACAATGAGAGTTATAGCTGCTGTGCAGCAATGGTCGGGGTCAGGCAATTTCAAAGCTTTAGGTCATTTGTATGATTTGTCAGGACTTTTCCAAGTTTTTAAAGTTAGACTTGCTGTAGCGCCACCATCCAGACTATTGTCTTGTGTTTCCAGTTGAGAAAATATGGGAACATGGGAAATAGTACATGTTTAAAATGTAATTTCTAGTCAAACATTTTAATACTCCATAGGCTCAATTTTCAATAAATCAGAAATCTGTGTGGACTGTTTGTGTGCAGTCTGAAGATGCTCTGCACCAAGTTTGTTGTTAATTGGGAAAAAACAGATTTGGGTGTGCAAAAATGTCTCCAGCATAATTTCTCCAGTTGCATATTGGTGAAAACTGCAAATTTATTTTCCATCTTGTTAATTTGTTGTGAATTTACAAGATTTTTAACTTCTTTTTTTTTTTAGTTTTGAACAGCTTGCTGTGGTCCTCCATTAAGTGTTTTTGCAGCTCAGGCAGTCTGGCATGGGACTGGACCTTTGTGCAAAATTTGGTCATTTCTTGGTGAAGAAGACAGAAGGACAAGAAAAAGAAGAAGAAAGGAAGAATATGAAGAATAACATGCAGCAAAACAATAGGGTCCTGACGGTTTAGGCACCTCATAACACACCAGCACACAAAATATACTGCTGGATGCAAATGTCCAAGAGTGCAGTAAGATTCACTATACATTTACGGGCAAATACATTTTCGCATTCATCTTGAAAGAAAATATTCTTGGATCTTAAATCTTCACTCCTATTCTCCCCTGGTGTGGTGTGGTCTTTAGCACAGCTCAGTTCTGAGAAAATGTTCTGCATCGTTCACATTTTTAAATACTTTTTGCTTTCTGAATAACCTCTGTGCAAACAGAAACAACAGATGTGTCATAATAGTTTTGAGGACAGCAATAAAATATATGTTCAGGACTTCCTCTGTTCATAAAGCCGTAATTTGCTACAACCAACAGATAAGTTAACATACACATAATGTCTTTGACATCTATAAAACTGCTTTTGAATACGCATATATACTTTGTTCTCAACATGCTCAAACTACAACATTTTCACGAAGCCTGCATTGATGAACTACATTGAATCCAGTGCTTTAAAGCAATTAAGTCTTTTACATTTTTTCTTTGAGGGCAGGATGAGGATTTATAATCATTCTCGCTGGAAATCCCCTCCCTGCCTCGCTGATGTTATTTAGGCCTACAGCACAGTAACTCAACTTGATCATGAGTTTAAAAACAGAGAATTTCAAAAACGTCTCTGTTGTGTTATATATCAATGGCCTCTCTGTCTGCCCAGACCAAATGTTGTATTGCACAGTTTTTTTGTCCTTCTTCTATGAAGTACAAAAAGTGGTGATATTGCGTGCAAACATGTTCAAGTTCAAGGAATAAATGGAGTTTATTTCATGGCCTCTAATCTCGTACGTCTGCAGATACTGTGGAGATACCTGTGTAGCCTCCACGTCTCAGGAGCAGCAGCTGCAATTTGACAATGCACCAGGATAAACAGAGAATTACAGACTCTTACCTTGTTAGCACACGTACAATAAAAAGCGTAGTTGTTTTGTCTTAATAGACCACAGATTATATATATATATATAGTGACTATAATGAATGGTTAATTGACAGGAATTGACAGTGTCCTCTTTATTTGAGACAGAAAGATAACATGTAAACAGTTTCAGGATTACATATGACACGTTCCTTCTATAAAATACCTGTACAACATGTTTTACTCAGCTTCAAGTTAACATGGGATGCATGCAGCAGCTTTAATACCCACAGCATTTACAACATATGTTAAACCAGGTTTCGCTTAAAGGGATAGAACAATGCACTGAGAGCCGCCATTGTCTCATTGACTTCGATAGAGGTCAGACTCGTAGAGCAGGTACAAGACAACCACACTCACCGTCCTCTGAAATAACCCTGACACGTAGCATAATAAGATACGGGTGACCAGCTTATGAAACAAAAATACAAATACAAATAACATGAAAAAAAGGGGGGAAAAAACAGAGCAAGCTAAAAATCAGAATACATTAGAAAATGTACACTGAAAATGTTTGAGAACTGTGACAGTGAGAACTGTGTAAATATATGAATCAGCAGCAAATACTCTGGCAAGCATCATTCAAGTAATGTACAACACTCTACATTATTGTCAGTATTGATATGCAGGTTTCAAATGGGCCTTCACATGGTCGGCCATCGTAAGGTTTAGCTTCAGACAGCCTGACACCGGGACATGTGAGTCTTTTTCTCCCCCCTTAAAAACAATTGGGGCTTGTGTCAGGAGTCAAAGAACCAACACTCATAACGAAGATGTAAGGCATTTAAGTAAAAACAGTTAAGAGGCTTGAATGTTGTTCCCACATACAGCAAATCCTTAGGATCGATAAAGAATAGGAGAGGCTTATCGTATAATACACAAAATAAAATGAAATGTTGAGGAACAGGGTGAAACTGTTGGGCTTGGTTCTGGTTTTAACGCTGCCTTTCGGCAGAGCTGTGTCATTTTGAGACATGCACAAAGAAATATTAAAGGGTCTTACAAAACAGGCCATGAGGTCTGTCTGATGTCTCGCTCAGTTCAGTCTGTCTTCACAATCAGGCTTCAGACCATATCAGAACCCCCCACTCCTCTTTCCCAGTTTGTACATTTCACAGAACCATGCATAACCCTCACATATTCAACTTGGACATGGCTTCTTTCATAGAGCCGATGATGCCCTGGGCATCAGGCCTGCTGCCAAACCAGGCTCGTCCATGTGAGCTGAACCATACTCCTTTTTTTTTTTCATTTATTTTTGGGGGAGTAATTACATGCAATGCTACCAAATCAGGCATTTAAACAGCTTCTCGGGCCTGACAATCAACGCTGTGATCGTGTTCCACCCAGTTTAAAACATCTCGTCCAGTTTCTTGCCAAGTGAAATAAACTGTGGTTTGTTTTGGCTGAAGTTACTCTCTGATGTTTGGTCGATGACAATTTCTTTTTAAAACTGTGAGAAAGTGTTAAAATCATAGCGGACTAGAGAGTCCCGAGGCTGTCAGATGAAACACAGCAGTCACATGATGTGCTAATTTCAGGCCACAGCTCGAGCATTAAGCTCACTGTTTACATGTCAGCTCCCTTCATTTGTTCGGATTCATCTCACAGAGAAATAATGAGTCCATCACACTGTACGTCTCACCGACTGTGTTCAACAGTCAGAGAAAACATACAGTCACCTCACATGTACGTTATATTTCAACTACCTACACAATTCATAGTCAGAAATGTTATATTTTCAACTTCATTCTTCACCTATATTTTCAGTGCATGTACATACAATTCATTGTTTCGCCACTGATGCTCTTCTTGTGTTGTGCTGCTGTGCAAATAAACCTTTTTTACATATGTTATCTAATTTTATGTTACACAAATGAAGGTTTAATAATTGGATAAGATTTACAATTTACGATTCATCTTTCTGCATTTTTTCCTTTTACAGCAGTTAAGGCCTATCACATGGTAACCCCCCACCCGTCCAAAAAAAAGAGGCACTTTGCGTAAGAGTTGTTCTAAAATGCTTGCCAGTTCCGACGTTTAATCCAGTGTGTTATAGGTCGAGTGACGTCACGCAGCAATAAATAAAACCGAGGCATGTACATGGAAATCATAGTAAACCTACAGAACCCCTTAAGTCCCATCAGGTGGTATTTTTACACTTCATGTGCACAAGATAATATCTCGTTCCCACAAAACAATTACCATGCGTGCACAAGATAAGTGACCGTGCATTCGCATGCATGATCCTGTACAAGTTGCATGACAGTCAGGGTTGAAATAAAACTTCAAAGACTGTAATAATTAGAGGCGATGGTTAAATTTGAAAAAATGCATAAAGAAGGTCCACAATCCCTCCAGTCACCGCTGAAGGCAGCTGATGACTGACAGGCTTCACGGCCTCTAAAACGCCAACACTCGCTCACAGGGACTGTGGGAAACGGATCAAAACTTAACCAGACCAGAACTCTAACATGGTGGCAGTGAGAATCTTATGTGAAATTATAGTGAATTATCTTGTTTGTTTCTTTTTGCTCGCACCATGATAATAATGAGTGCATGAAATAATCATCTCGCGCGAATTAATGACTTTGCTCTCGCATAGATGATTACGCGCGCGCGCAAGATACTCACCAACAAAGCAAGAAACTATTATCTCCCACTAACTTAGACACGGATAATAACACAGGGCACAGGGTAATTATCAACAAGTGGCAACAAGGAACAAGTTATATCTTGTGCGCCCGAGAAGTAGATGACAACACAGATAATAACTTAAACATTAAGATAATAACTGTGCGCAAACATCTTATATAACGTATCGTATATATGACTTCAAGTTATGTATCGTGCAGAAATTATTATCTTGCCCACAAGTTACTATTGCTCCTATTTGAAAAGAAACGTAGATACGGACAATAATTTGTGCGCACAGGATGATTATCGTGTGGGAACAAGTTATATCTTGTGCGCACAAAATACATAAATAATGATTTAGATGCTACATATAGATAATAATTTATGCGCACTAGTTACACCCTGAATAACGCATGTAACGTGTTTCGTGCGCACATGATCTTGCACTTAAATCGCTATTTTGTGTCCACTTAGATTATAACTCGGACAAGGGACAGTAACTTGTGCGCGCAGCATAATTATGGCGTGGGAACGAGTTATACTGTTTGCGCACAAGAAAAATAAACATCACCTGGTGGGACTGTGAGGGCTCCCCAAGATGCACAAAATGTACAAAACCATCAGAGACGCAGTCAGTGGTGTGTTCAGGGTCACCGGGTTGGATGCGCCCTCAGTGTTCATAACCTGATGCTTGGATGTGTTTGTATTGTCCCCTGGGCGTCACACCCCGAAGCACCAGGCGCACAGCACCAGCTCCTGCAAGGTTTTCCTGAGCTCCTGGCTCCGGTAGGCGTAGATGAGCGGGTCGATGAGCGAGTTACAGATGATGAGGATGAGGAAGAGGTTAAAGTTCCTGAAGAAGCAGTTGCAGAAGGGGCTGGTGGGACAGGTGAGGATGAGGATGAGGTGCAGGAAGAAGGGCCCCCAGCACAGGATGAACACCCCGAGCAGGATGGTGAGGGTGATGGCGCCCTTCATGCTGGTGGACTGGCGCCGACTCTTGTGGAAAGCCATGATGCGCCTGGAGTGCACATGCGCCAGGAGGAACATGTGCAGGTAGAGCACCGCGTTGAACACCAGGGTGGTGCAGAAGAAGGTGACCAGGCACACGATGACGGCGTTGTCGGTGTGGTAGACGATGAAGAGGATGCTGGAGGAGATGCTGGCCACCCACACCACCGCGATGATGGTGACGGCGCGCTGCGTGGTCATGATGCTGTGGTAGCGCAGCGCGTAGAAGATGGTGATGTATCGGTCCGCGGCGATCGTGCACAAGAAAGACAGCGACGAGACCACCGAGCTGCAGATCATCACGTCGATCACGTTGTCCAGGTGGCGCAGCATCCCGGGGTGCAGGTCCATGAGGCCGTGGTCGTTGAACAGCATGAACATGGTCTCCACCACGTTGCTGACGCTGACCAGCATGTCGGACACGGCCAGGCAGCAGATAAAGTAGTACATGGGCGAGTGCAGGTTGCGGTTCTTGATGATGGCCACCACTACCAGGATGTTCTCCACCAGGCTGATGATCCCCAGGGCCAGGAAGAGCTCCTGAGGGATGCGGATCTGCACGCAGCCCGGAGAGCTGCGCTCCCCGATGGTCAGGTTGGTCTCATTCTCCTCCATGAAGAAGTTCAGAGGGTTGAGGTCCACGTGAAGGGTGGAGGGATGATGCAGGGACCTGTTGCTCATCTCCATCTCTGACACCTCTGATTGACTAAGATATATAGAAGATAAAACAAAGATTATCAAGCGGACAGTTTCTCGGTCGCTGAACCCATCCAAGCATCCAAAACGTCTCCTCTCCAACACTTCAATCGGCACTCTCAAAGTCCTGTCAGTGACTTCAGGTTCCGTGGACGCACCGCGGAGCTCCGCACACTCACACACCGCCCTTCCTCTACTGCTCGCCCAGCAACAGGTCCCATACAGTGTCCAGCTCCATCCAGGCCCAGAGCGCACAGATCCCGCTCCTCTGCAGTCTCACGGGGCTTCCTGAAGCCGTGTCTCCTTCACGCGGGTCCCACCGACATGTTGGGAGCCGGTTCGGACACTGCGCCTCTCTTGGACAAGTGTGCGCAAAGATGCTGGAGTCTGAGGCGCATCCAGCGGCCCCTCCTCTCTCTCTCTCTCTCTCTCTCTCTCTCTCTCTCTCACATACACACACGCACGCACGCACACGTCGGCCGGGCGGCGGCTCTCCTTCTGTAATAGACATATTTGCAGCTTTATCTGCAGGAATGTACTGCTTTTAATGACAGAGAAGGATTTGTCCGCCCGAGAACACCTGCGTGCATCTGCACATCTAATGGAAGATAGCAGCGCTGAGTAATTACTGAAGGACGAGTGGACATTAAAGGGGGCCAAGAATGATGAAGAGGAACACGTGACCTTTACTATTCCCATCTAAAGATTACCCAAAAACATCATGTTTTCTTTTAAACACTATATTGCCAAAAGTATTTGTTCATCTGTGACACTGTGTGGGAAAACGTGTTTCAACACGTTTTCAGATGGATAGTTGACTCCAGTGTCTCCTTGTTTCAAAAACATATTGCAACTACAGTAGCCACCATGTATCAAAAAGCCTCTTGCTGATCTTTTCCTCTGTTGTCTCTACTCTGGCTCGCAGAGAAAACACGTTGGTGCTCTGTTGTCCCTTGGCGGCGACTGTAGTTTCAAGATGGCAGACTCACGGCGCTGCCCTGCAAGCTTGTCACATGTATAAATAAATCTAAAATTCTTCGTTTATGAGAATGTGTCAGATTATTAGCAGAGGTCATAATGCACAGATTATAACAAATATATAAATGCTGACATTTATTTTGGGGAAAAGCAAAAACCTTTTATACATTGTCCCTATAATCCATAAGGTTTAAGATAACATTGATTTACCGTTTTCAACTGATGTCACACACACATGTTGGACAGGGAGGCCTTGCTCTCAGTCTCCGTTCTAATTCATCCCAAAGGTGGTCTGTCAGGTTAAGGTCAGGTCCAGGCCGGTTAAGTTCATCCTCACCAAACTCTCTCATCCATGTCTTTATGGACCTTGCTTTGTGCACTGGGACAAACTACGTACATCTCTTGCTATGCTGGAGCATCCAGACTTGCTTTCATTAGAGCTAAGGGCCCAAGCCCAGAAACCATTCCCGAGTTAAGCAGCAGTTTCTGTACAAAGCGCACAAGAAATGTTTAGGGAAAATAGAAGCTTGCACTTGAGAAGTATCACCTAGCTATCATCAGTTATCATCTAGCTTAGGGAAAACATTTCTTGTCCCGATTGTTTTGCAAGGAACGTGAAGTCATGAGTGGCAGACAAACAGCCAACCAGCGTAAAGCCTACAAGTGGTTGCCAGAGTAGCATGAAAAAGCACCAGATAAGTACAAAAATTGAATGCAATTGTTAAAGAGCTTAAAAAATAGCATCTGAGACATGACTGATGAAACCAATACTCAGTACACATATAATACAAACCAATACATAGCTTCTATGTTAGGACCAAAGAACAGGGATACTCAGTTAAACCAGTCTAGATTGCCTTTAGTATGACACTCAAATGGCCGTTTGTTTTACAAGCTGCAGAGAAACTTGCTGCGACTGAGATGTCTGTGTACAGTAAGTGATGGCACAGACCCAAAGGCCTGTCCTGCAAAAAATAAGACTCCAGCTGAATCTAATGTAATTTTGCAGCAGTCTAAAATAGACAGATCAAATAGCCATCTTCCCAAGTCCCAAGCCCTTGGGTTCAGTGCAGAATCGCAGAGCTCCCTAGACTTTAGAGTTTTAGCCCACAGTGATCGCTTCCTTATGAATCTATTGACGACATTTGGGAGGACATCTGTCTGACTCGTCCGGCTCAGACTGCTGGAGCCTCAAATTACCTTTGGCCATGCTCTGGAATGCATTTGCTCCCAGACGGAGGGGCTGTAAATATGTCCTCTGTCACTTATATTGAAATGGCTTTCCGATTTGATCACTGCGTGGACGCTGGCAGGAGAGACGATTAGAGCAAACAGAGCGACTCTGTCACTGTAGGTACGGCCCCTTAAATGACACTGAGCCGTCTCTTAATGCGATTCCGGGTTCCAGTTTGACTCCCTCAGGTTTGTGAGCGCGCAGACCGGCCTGTTCTCCGCGATCGCTCCGTTCAAGCAGAGGGGTCTGAGAGGTCAGCTGGGACCTATTCGGCAGTAAATATCGTTGTTTTTCTCTGGAGTCACTCGTACACGACGACAATGCGGCGCTTGTGACTGAGCGGATGGGATCCTCAGCTGAACAAAGCGTAGCAATTATGCATTTAACATCTTCCAACGAGTGTGACATGGGCAGTGTCAATGACCCGGGGAAAACGCAGTCGTCTACTACTCCCCATGCGTCACATGAACATCTCCCACCAGCCCGAACCATAGCTCCAGGTGAACTGGAAACAATGACATCACTTGACCATTAAGCTCGGTCACACTGTGTTATCATGGGGCTTCACTGGCTTCCATGAGGCAGAGACGATTTATTCCGTCTCCACGTCAACTCGTCTGGTACTGAGAGGACTTTGATTTGATACAATGTGAAGGACAACTCGCTGGTGTTGTGCCTGGTGGTGAGGATAGCATTCATATTGATAATAGATTATAATGTCAACCAAATTATAAGTGATGAACGATGCCGATACGTAATTACAGTTGACAATAGCTATTATGGCTGCAACAAATGATTGTTTTCATAGTCTGTCGATTGCTTTCTTGATTTATCGATTGTTTGTTTGGTTTAGGAAATGATGCGAAAACCTGTCTCCTCTCAACATTCGATTTTCCGTCACTGAGGACTGAATAAACCAGAAAATATGCACATTTAAGATGCTGAGATCAGAGTATTTGTGATACATTTCTTAAAACCATCCCCGAAAATGCACCTCAAAGGTTTAAATCGCCTATTAAAAGTGGATAGTAGACTTATTGATAAGTTGTGGCAGTTCTGATTGTATTGACATTAACAGATGAAAACTGTAATATTTATAGGTAAGTGAGATAAGGTCCTAATTTTAAATTAGCTTTACTTGTTGGTAATTTCTAGTTAGTAGTTATATACAAGAATTTACATAATATCTGTGAACAGAAAATACGAAAAACAAACAATAATGCTTGTCCTAAATATTTCTACATGACTTAATCTTTTCTATTCATGTTTTCTTTCCTGTTTTGCATAGACGGATTTCTTGCATTTCACTGCCAGTGTCTCGCACACTTGCCTGCCACAAATAATTAAAAAAAACGAGTGAGTCTTGTGTGTGTTTTCCATAGAGATAAGCGCCCTAAGTGTATTCCTCTCTGTTTGTGTGAGGGCTTTGACAGGAAGACTAAATAAGCACATCATGAGACAAATTCCTTCATCTGCCAGATGAGCATGCAAAACCATGCAGGGGCTTATCAGACCGCTGGGCCGAGGCCTCTCGCCGTCCCACTGAGATGAGAAAAACATCGAGGCGGGCTGAATCAGTGACAGCCAGTGCTTCTGGTTGGAGGCAGAGCGTACTCAGTCCGCCTCACCGGCTTGAGATCATGAGGCTCTGACAGGGAGGGCAGGAAAGAGATATGAAGGTCAGGTTTGGCCAAAAAAACAAAAAAAAAACGCGATAGTAAAATATCTGGGGCAGAGTTGCTCCGCATACGAAATGTGAAATGAAATCTAGGCCACGCCGTCTGAGCCGTTTCATTGGGTGGGGTAAGCCCCGAATTATCAAAACGCGGACGAGCCAGCGACGACGGACAGACAAGAATCAGTGGATTGGAGGGGACCAACAGGAAATGATGAGATTCACCCAAAAGTGGAAAAAAAAAACAGGAGCCGAGCCAAGGCTTAGTTAGGCCGGGGCCGCTGAGAACACGGCGAATGTTGGGGGGAAATCAACGTAAACATCCACGTCGAATATACGTAACGTCTGTTTTGGAGGAGAGCCCGTTTGGTGATTTGGGAAACGTTGGGGTAGGCGAGAGGGACGGGATGCATCCGAACACTGTCTAAAATGGGAAGCTTGGGAAGTGTTCTTGGTGATTCTTTTCAGGAACAGCTGAACTTGCAGAAGCCAGGATACCCGGCAACGTGCCACGGTTTTGTTTTTCCGGACAAAAATAGCGCGTTTGTGTGTGTCAGTTTTTTTTTTTTTATCTTTTTGCCATATTTCATTTGTTGTTTCTTCATTATTCTATCATGTTCATATCATTACATTTTTGCAGACCGTCTAATAACATTTTGCAGGGGAACAAAAAGCCTGAGGACCATCAAATCTAATTTATGAAACCTCAGCGTCTTCAAATATCCATATTTTACAACTCCTTATTCTGAGCGGTGTTGCATGTTGATCCTTCACAACTTAATGAAAGCATCCGAGTCGACTGATTTGATTTGTCACTTGCGTAGAGCACAGGAGACGTTTCTCCAGCCCTTTCATTTGGCCCTCGGTTGTCACCTTTGACTTCTTAACGGGCTCCGTAAACCATCCGTTTGAGAACACGAGACGCTCGTACAGTAAAAACCAGGAGACTCCCCTCCAGTGCCGCCCAGCTGAACACAAATGAGACTCCTCTGAGTGCAAACTGGAGTGAGAGTGGAGCGTCTCCCGACTCTGGAAGGAGCTCTGTGTTACACACTGTCTGGGGAGGAGAAGAAAACCACCGTTCACGCGCTGTACTTCATTTCTTTTAATTATTAAAAACACATTAAATACTTTCATTTCTCTTAGTGACGTTGAATGAACTCAATTGCATCTCCTCTCTGCTAGATTCCTCTTCTCTCTCTCTCTCTCTCTCTCCCTCTCTCCCTCTCAGTCCCACTCCTCGTCGTCTCTGTACGGGTTGTCTTCCCTCGGCGGCTCCTGG
The DNA here is from genome assembly GCA_029224185.1 of Karalla daura. Classification (NCBI taxonomy): domain Eukaryota; kingdom Metazoa; phylum Chordata; class Actinopteri; order Chaetodontiformes; family Leiognathidae; genus Karalla; species Karalla daura. The sequence goes on from CM055190.1 coordinate 22,622,553, forward strand.
AAGCGGATGTTTGCCAGCATGTCCCTCATGGCCACCATCAGCCGATTGACCTCCTGGTTCAGCTCCCGCCCGGCTCGGGCCACCTCCATGTCGTCCTCCTGCCTCAGGCCGCCCTGCACCAAGAGTTAGTGTGAGAAAGCAGCGGTTCATTTCCAGCCTATTCTAAAGAAGAAGAAGAAGAAGAAGAAGAAGAAAAAAAAAAAAAAGAAGTCTATTCTCGCAACGTCCCAAACTTTTCATAGAATCTTGTCCCACGAGACTCCACTTTGGGGGAGGACGGAGGTCCAGGACATTTTTGCATTTCGATCGTTTAATTAGATATTTTAATTCGATTTGGGGGAAGCTCGGTCTCGTTCCGTTCCGCGCCATCTTGCTCGAGGCAGACGTGGCACATGACCCCGCAGGTCATGTCAGACACAAAGTGCAAACGCCAGAAGAGCTCCCGTCACACTGTCACACACAATATTCACACGCACGTGTGTTTTCTTTCGCCATCCCACTATTATATTGCATATAATGTTGGGCCGCCGTATGTTCCCTTGCACCGCTGACCCGGTACTGGATCGATAACAACAGGGGCAGATTCTCCTCTTCGCGATGCCCTCGGCCCCGTCGTCCCCCGCCGCCTTACGCAACGCGTTGCTTTCGCGTCGCTCTTGGACGTGTAATTGCGTTTGCGCAGCGGAGAAGAACTTGGACCCGGGCTTTAACTATGTTTCTTTTTATCCATATCGTATATCTCTTCCCCTCCGTAAGTGGATAACATGATCAGGGTAATGCAACTGTCCCGACGGAAACACGCCCCCGGGCCCATCTGCTCACGCAACGCATGTATGTAGCCTCTGTCCGAGAGGAAGCGCGACGCCCGGGCAAACCTCTTATTTCTATGTATAAACACACACACGCATATGCGTGTGTGTGTATATATAGAGGGTGCAGTTCGTTTGTGGCTGTTCTGGCTGGAACGGCGTTACTGATAACACAGGCTCAGACTGTTCCATATCTGGAGCCTAACCAGAGGTAATGGTACAAACCTCAAGCATGCATTACTGAGCCTTGTTTGGGGCCGTATGATAAAGCAGATATAAAGGGGCCGGGGAAGCCTGCGCTGCTGTAGCTGCGCTCTCGGGGCTGAGATGCCGCCTGGTGAGTACGTGGACGGGCCACCTGAGTGGTAACTGTCCGGGACAGCTCTGACGTGTCCGGAACGAGCACGTCGGGACCGGTTAGACCTGGACCGAACACTTCGCCGTGCCGTCCTCTGTTGAACAATCTGGGCTAATTGAGAGTCCGCTCTGAGGGAACGAGGGCCGAGCAAACATTGACGAGTGGGCGAGCGGGGAGAGCAAACACTCGTTTGTTGCTGGGCACGGTGTTACCTAAGGATGAGTCAACCTGCGCGCCGTTGCTTAACTGGCCGATTTAATGAAGACGTATAACCTCATTCCAGATCGGACTGCAGTGGTTTGAGGGAATCGGCCATCGAAAACAAGGACATGGCAAGGTTGAGTTCCCTGCCTTCACCCTCTGTATGCTGGAAACTGATCGCCGCTAAGACATATAGAGCTTAAATATTAAACCTTTTCCATAATACAGCACAAAATGGCATATTTTGTTAATGAGAATCTAGTAGCTAATTATTGCACATGATATGGAAGAATAAGAGGTTGAAACGACTGAACTGAACTTTATTCCGATCTTTTCAGGGTTTTAATATGAAACAATATTATCGCTATACAGACAGTTTTGATTAGATTTCTTTCCTATCCATATTCATAGTCATCTTTTTGAGTCTCGGGCTCTCAGTTTGCAAGTGCAAAACCACGACGGCCTCACAGTAAGAAGAGTCCCGACATGTAAGAGTAAAACGCCGGCTCTTTGGCAGTGGGTGAAAAAGTTGGATTTTGTCACTTAAGGACAAATGGCATGGAAACTGGACTTTTGTGGAAAAGGGGTGCGCGGAGTCTCGGCAGCAGAAAACCCTCCGTGAATGTCGTTATTGTGTTTGTTCTCCGCGCCACGCACCAGAGGAGGGCGGACGGAATTAACTGCAACGGGGGTCATATGCTTTCTTTGATATTGCTCGGTTGCCACCCCCCCCCCCCTCTCCCCCTCCCCACCCCCCCCTCTCCCCACACTACCCCCCGGGCCAGCCATGACTCTTTGGAGGAAATGTTCCATCAGTCAGGGGCTGTTGTTAAGATGCGTTTCCCAGATCTTCAACCAGCTCAGACGCTGCCACCAGCCCCCCGGGGGGTCCGGGGCTTGAAAGAAAAAAAAAACCGGAAAAAACATAAAAAAACGGCGCATGGAAAACGTACGGGCAGTTTACATCCAGCTCCCTGTGGACCGGTCAGGCCAGCAAGCTGGACGGGGACGCGGATCATTTGCCATTCAGTAAAGAGCGGGGTCGGTTTGTGGTGAGTTGGAAGTTGGAGTTTTTGGAAAGGCTAATAAATAAATAAATAAACAAATAAATAAATAGTCAGAGGAGCCACAGCTCCGGCCTCAGCGTTTAGCAACGGGCCCTGTGGCGGTTTGTCGCAGCTTGTAAACACCGTCTGTGGCCAGCCTTGACTTTTTGAGTTCACATTCGGGGGGGGGTGAGGGAGGGAGGAAGGGGGTGAGGGGGGGGGGGCTTTCCAGTAACTCCGTTCCTCAGAAAACATCCCGTCTGGTAACGTTCGCCCCGGGCGTCCCGTTCTGTTCTCCAGGTTCATCTGCGGAGTCGCCTCAACAACGGCGGCATTCATCCCTGAGACGCGCAAAAACCTGAATGTCGGGGGACGCGAGGCAGTCGGGCTTTCTGGCCGAGGCCGGGAAAACGAGAGAGAGAAAACCGCAAATGGGGAAAAGGATGGAATAAAGGATTAAATGATTCGGATGCGGAGGGTGAAGGTGGGGGCTCCGCAGCAGCAGCATCTGACGCTCATGAGGTTTCGGAGCGATAGCTGCGGTCCGCAAAAGTCTCCAGTGACACTGGAAAAAGTCAATCCATTCATTGCTGCTTTTTTTTTTTTGCTTTTTTCTTTGGACAAAATGTCACGGACACTTGTCAAAGTTGCCTTGTTGGCCGCACTGCCAAGCCTGCGAGTCCAAAACCAATCTATCCAACACACACACACACACAGACACACACACACACACACACACACACACGTGTTGATCGTAGTTTATCAACCGAAGTGTGACGGAAGCGCCTGGTTCTGGACGTCCTTGGTCCTCAGAGTGGAGTCTTGCGGGTCAAAGAAGGTACGAGGCTTCGGCACCCTTCAGTGGTTAATACCTACAAGTACTTGCTGGAGATTTCAGATTTGATTCTGTGGGAAGTCGTTCTAGGACAGTTAATCCTGGCCTAAACCCCGACCTCCGCTCTTCGGCCTCTCCTCCTGGTGGCCTCGCGCCTTTCTGTTATCTTCACTTCCCGACTCCCCGCCCGTGCCACCGGCTGCTGATCCGGAGGGCGACGTTTGAGGGGACGGGAGGAGAATTCATAGAATTCGCCTCACATGGCTTTTTTTGATCCGATTACTGTGATTAAGTCGTTATCCTAAACGCGCCCGCTTGGGCCCGAGATCATCGTCTTCCCAGTGCTGATTAAAAAACGTTGACTTTTCCTCCACTTTATGATTTTTGGACCTCAGCTCTGTCCTGTCTGTCTGCCTCCGTCTCTATGCCGACCCACGCACGCCCACACGCTCCTCACCTGGAGGTTGAAGTTTGGCAGCAGCGAGCGGAAGAACAGGGACAGCGTGCTCTCGTTGGACGCGCCGGTGTGCTGCCTGCGTGCCGGACACAAACACAGAGGTCAGCGGGTGGGACAGCCGGCCCCAGCGCGCCGCCCTGCCCCCCCCCCCAACCCCCCCCAACCCCCCTCCCCACCTTCTTACCTCTCGGGCCGCGTGTACGAGATCACCGAGTCCAGCGGGGGCAGGGGGTCGAAGCCCATCACGGGCTGACTGGTCACTTCCTGTAATCGCCAAGAAAGACACCGTTGGGGTAAACGAGTGGATCTTATCTGTCAAATCAAAGAGAATTTGTTTACCCCCCCCCTCTACAACCACCCCAGTCTCTGTATGTCTGGCATGTGAATGCGGGCCAGACAGTCAAGCCCAAGCACAAGCCATCCAGTCAGCGTTTCGCGTCTCGACGTGACCTCCGGGGCGGAGGCAGTGTGACAGCTGTCTGCGGCAGCGATTAGGCGACCTCCCGGATGTATACCTCCCTGCGATGGGAGATAGAAACCTCCACGTGACCGACCCGCTTCTACAACTCCCAGCCAGACTCCGCAGTGATGGAAGCCCCATTTAGGGCTCGAGTCAGCAGTGTTGACTGGAGCCTATTACACCAAAGGATGAATCGGTATGGGCTCGACTGACCCCCAAAACACACCGATCACATGCGTTTCGGCACAGAACACCCAACGTGTGTTGGGACTTTAAACCGTGAATGCACAATGGGGACATTACTGTCGCTGGGCTTGATCTACGGGGCCTGGCCCCGTAGCCACAGCAGGCACCGGTCTGCTCGGACCGGAAACCAGCCCGACTCTGATCTACCGACGGCCACCGCACCTCCGCCGTCCAGGACGCATATGTGCCGACACGCTGGACCGTGACGTGTGTGTGTGCGTTTCTCACTATGGGCAGACTGGAGGTGGCCTCCTTGATCTCCGAGAGGAGCACGTGGCGGTGGATGTTCCTCGGCGCGCTCTGGTACCTCTGCTTCCTCCTGGATCAGAGTGATGAAGGCCTGTTCATCATCCGCAGCGTTACTCTGTGTATGTGTGTGCGTATACATGTACGTGTCCTACTTGTTTTGGCAGTCCTCCACCAGAGGGTCTTTGGCATCGACTCGACTCAGCACCTCCCTCACACACTCCTCCAGCCACAGCATCACGGCCGCCTCCCGCCACACGCTGCAAGTCCTCCCCACGTAGAGCGCGGTCAGCTCGGCCAGCGCCGGCGGCTGCCTGCGGGCCACAGGTGAGAGCGGGATGAAGAGGGAGTGCAGGCAGCTCCATTTCACCGCTTCATGCTAATAGCCGGATTACAATAACGCCTGCGACATACCTTTTGCTTTGCATGATTCAATTAGATCGAGAGATATTGGGTATTAGATTAGTGCGGAGTGTGTACTGTCTGTAGTGTTTATGGTGTGCGTCTGGCACATGAATTCAATACAGTTTCAACCTATGAATTGATAAAATGGCCTTAAAAAAACAACAAAAAAAGCGAGAAGAGACGACTACAGTTGAGCCCATCCAAGCGGGAAGGGGGCGGGGCTTAATAATGCTAGGCACTCCACGTAGCGAATCACACGCGAGGACGAACAACGATCGTTACCATGTATTAATACATGAACTGCATATCATCATGTCATATCGTCATGTTCCTATTCTATCATGCATCATTTTAAGGCGGCACCACATTGCTGAGATGGCGTGTGAGAGAAACGGTGTCATATTACTATGATTATGAAGGAACGTCCTCCAAGAGCCCAGGTCTTCACGAGCGAATCTGGGACACGACTACAGTCTGCTCTTGTTTATGACGCACGCACATTTCGGATGTGACGAACGGGGCCCGTGCCGTACGAATGCGACGGGGCTGCATTTCGCGGCAATGAACGGTGGATTTATCACATTGGATGGATGTATCACATTACCCCAGCTGACTCTTCGGGCCAAAGAAGGCATGCGCGGTGACTGTGGCATCCGGCTGCACGGTGCACAGGTCCAGCAGGGGCATCAGCACTGTGGAGGACACGAGTCGCCGCAAGGTGAGCCCCTCTGACTTCAAAGCAAAGCAACCACTTCTAGATTTGTACGACATCAAACGGATTCATGCTGAAGATTCATGCGCTCCGACCTCCGGGGAACATGATCAGGGCGTCCTGCAGCATCCGGTCGGCTCTCTGCTTCAGGCTCTCACTCTCCTCGGCCTCCAGGTCCTCCTGCTGGCTGAGGTGGAAGTGGCACAGCGCGGTGGAGAACGCAAAGTTTGGCAGCTGGGAGAGGTTTCGGTGCTCCTGAAAACCCAAAGGAAACACCCGACGCTGATTCTCGCCATGCGATGACCGGGATGCACGATCGATGGCGCCAGCGTGCGGGACGCGTCGGCACGCTTTACCTCCCAGTCCTCGTACAGCTGGAGGAGAGCCTGGTACTCCCTCGAACGCAGCATCAGGAAGTCGACGAGCAGCAGCATGCAGAGGGGGTCGGCGTCCGGGTCCAAGCTGATGAAACAGCGACGGAGAGGGGGAAACGAGAAACACAGCAGATGAAACACTCGAATCCAAGGCGCAGGAAAAAGGTTTGATCCCACTTTACAGAGAGGAGCATGGAAACTATCAGGCATCGCATTTATCCCATCTCCTAAAATAACTGGCCTATAGCGACTGGTTTTTATGGAAGACGCCTGCGCTCCATCATGCGGGGCATTCTAAGTGAGCGCTGATTTGATCTCGCTGCCTCTGCTGCTGCTCCGCCAAACGCAGCAGAGACGGGTCACGGCTACGGCCCGGGAGCGGGGGTTCTCACGTTACGCAACGAGGCGAAAACGCGCCGTTTGTCGCAGGCTCCAACGGTCAGTTGCGGCGCCTCATATCCCGGGAGAAAGGGCGAAAGAATGTGTGGGGAAACAAACGCCCCGTCTCTCATTGAGAAAGCAGGAAGACCTCAGCCCGAGGCACGCGCCTCGCACGACCTCTAGGGTCTGCGTCGTCTCCCTCGTGCAGAGTGGGAGTGGTGACATAACCGTGACGAAACGTTACTTCCGTCTCGCCACCCCTGGCAAGACGTACACCTAACGTCAACATCCTCTGAGGAGTATCCAAGTCTGATGACTGCTGCTGGTGGGTACTTCGTTCGGGGGGTGGGGGTGGAGGGGTGGGGGGGATAAAAGTTCTTATTGTTCCGCTGGCCGGCCATGTGATTATGGGAAATACTTGCGGTGTGATGTAAAATAACGAGGGACGTCTCAACTTGCCGCATCTCTGCAGCAGCAGCGGGTCAGGTAAGTCACTCGCAGAGGTTTTTGTGATTGGATATGATTTTATGACTGTGCCCCGTCTGTCCTCTTACTAGGGGTTTCCAACCCCAATTTCGTCGGCACCCGTTTCCCGTCGTACCTCAGGATGAGCTTGCAGTACTCCAGGGCCGTCCGCGGGCATCCTCTCTTCTCCAGGAACATCATGTGCTTGTAGATGGCCAGATAAAATGCCCTGCAAGCAGAGACGGCCGGATTACTGAGGTCCTCGTCGTCCCCTCGGACATGCCGGAGGGCAGGAAGGACCCTGTCGGGTCGAGGGAGCGAGAGGGAAGGGCGGCCACCGACCTGTTCTCCGGCCTCAGGTAATCGAGCCTGCTGCGGCCCGAGGTCAGGCTGAACAGGGGGTGGAACGCACACTCGAAGCTGTACAAGGCCCTCTCTGGAAGGAAACGACAGCGGTTACACGCTTCATGCTGGGACCGAAGGGGCGGCGGTAATGCAGTGGCTGGTCCTTGTCCCCTTGTCCCAAAATTCAACCGACGGCACCTTAAACTAGCGGGACGATGAGGCGATAACACGCCTGGCGTTGTGCTCGGCATAGAGCATGAACTTTGACCCTCTGACAGCTTGGCTCGCTTACACTGTGAACTAGGGCGACTGCACTTCTGCTCGAGACTCTGACAAAACCCGGCGAAACGAGTTACATCAGCAGCTCTTACGTAACCTGGACGGCATCAACATCAGCCGACATACTTACGTTTGTTTATTCTCTGTTTTTCTCCTCCTCTGTTAAACCTAATCCATTCAACTTCCGTCCGACCGACGTCTCAGATAATGACCGGACACATCCGAGGGTTACTGCGCTACAGACGACACCAGCTGGGTCATAAAAACGTTCCGACTCCGAGGGAAGACGTTCTGTTGGGTCAAAGCAAGCGACGAATCCATATTCTCGATATCGGAAAGCACAGACGCAGCTCTTAGCCATGACGAGAAACAGGCTTGGGCAGTTTGGTCAGAGGATTAATGGGGTCTGTGTCGTTTCACGTCATTTTCATGCAGAGATTTTGCCTCTGCGAGAGCGAGGGCAGAAACAGAAGGAGCTTGTGTTGCCGGGGAAGGATCAACCAGTTCAGACCAGTAGCGTCTAAATTAAACACTGGTCTGTGGCTGGAAGACGTGCCTTTGAGCTACGCTGACGAGTCGATCTCAGAGCTCAATGTTACGTTTGTACGTTTGGAGAGACGGAATCGGTTCGACTCCCGTTTCGACAGTTTAAACCATTAAAAATGTTCACAGCATCTACGCCCTCACAAAGTCGCCATTGAGGAGGTCTTTGTGTGTGAGAGAGAGAGACAGAAATGGAGAGAGAGAGAGAGAGAGAGAGAGAGAGAGACAGAGAGACAGAGAGAGAGCGAGAGACATAGAGAGACAGAGAGAGAGAGACAGAGAGAGAGAGAGGGGGAGAGAGAGAGAGAGGGGGAGAGAGAGAGAGAGACAGAAAGAGACAGAGAGACAGATAGCGAGAGAGACAGAGAGAGACAGAGACAGATAGCGAGAGAGACAGAGAGACAGACAGAGACAGAGAGAGAGAGACAGACAGAGAGAGAGAGACAGAGAGACAGAGAGAGAGAGACGGAAAGACAGATAGCGAGAGAAAGAGAGACAGAGAAATACAAATTGTGGGTCGCGGCCGAGGCCTAACAACGCATTCGCTCTCTCATCTTTGATTGTGAATTTGCTCGTGGAAAAGGCCTTCGGTCCTCACCGATGAGGTCCCGGGCCATCTCCTGGTCCTCCTGGATGCGGCAGACATCGGAGAGCTGCAGCAAGGAATCGATGTGGTAGGGGTTGTGCTGGAGCAGGGCCTGAGGAGGACAAGGCGAGAACGAGGACGTCAGGTCCGCTGGCAGGAGAGCTTAGTGGCTTTAAAAAAATGGCAGTGCATAGCCAGCACCTCCTTTAGCCCAATCTCCCCTCAGAATTAATCAAGTAATCGGATTCACCTCGCATCCAAATGCCCATTTAAGTGAATCAAAATGCCTTCAAGGTCGCAAGAAACGTACTCTGCACTCCATTCAAGGCTGGAATTGGAGACACTCTTGCGAGTTCAAACCTTTTGAAAAGGTTTCACAGATTCCCATCCATCTCCATTCGATGATAGTGAGATGAAAGAGATGAAACTACCATACACAAGTATGACGAAATGAGGTCTGGCATGTCACCAGAGGTGCAGCAAGGACAAAGTGCAATGCTCTACGGACAAAGAAGTCATTTATCTACAGCTGTTAACAGATGTAGACAGAATAATTGTTGGGTATATATATGTATGAATGGATTAATGGGATGCTATCAATACAAACACAGTAAGCATCTCCAGATTATAATATGCAGATTAAATTACAGGGCAGAGAACACGTTAACAGCCATCGCCATGGCAACCTTGACTGGAGGTTCTATCGCCATGGCAACCTTGACTAGGAGGCTCCAGACAGCTGGTGGGGGAGTAGCAGTTTTGCATCACTCTTAAATCTCCTGCCAGGGGATTTTCTCGTTTTCAGACGTAGTTTGCTGATGTTTTAGTACATTTCGGTGGCTCTGAACGTGAGTATTTTACAGAGAATTTACCACAATGTTGTTGGGATCCATCGACTCAACAGCATCCAGGAACTTGAACTGTGTCTGCTGGTAGTCCCGGCTGTGCTCAAAGGTGAAATACTGCACGCCATCCTGTGATTGCAGTAAGGTCATGGAGATCCCTGTGGACATGTCACAAAGGATGAAGAACAATGTACAGAGAGCACAGAGCACAACAGCGGATAACATATGACATATTAACAGATGCTCTGGAACTGATACAATCTGTTCATGAAAATCTGTTCATCTGTTTATGAGGCAGCAAAAATGGCATTGTCGTATAAGACCAGAGCTTTAAAAAAAAAAGAAATGAGGTATTTGTTGCTTGTTAGTCAGATGTGTTCTGCTCATAATCTACAGTGATATATTTTGCCAACACGGACACGATCATCCACTTGATTAGTAACGCTGGGTTGCTTCTTTCTTCTTCTTCTCTTCTCACATATTAAATCTGCTATAGGATTTCTGTTCAGTTATGGGTTATAGGTATAACAGAAGTTATAGGTTATACATTCCTTCAAGATGAATGTGATTCCGCTGCTCACAGCTCAGTCTCCAAAGCAGAGACGTCACTTGAACCTATGGAGTCGCTGCCTGAACCTCTCCGACGTGGCCTGCCTATATTTCATGTCAAATGAGACAAACGCTACACTGTGCCTGGGGCGGATGATGTCTGCAGGATGCGCTACGCATTTCCCTTGAAGGTGAAACATGTTTACATTCTCCGGGGGGGGGGGGATGCGAAGACATCAATGGCGACTTTCAGCGCGAGCACAATGAGGCAGTCTTCCCAGTGACGTACGTCAAAGAGACGCAGCATTCTTTCAATTCTATGCCCCCTAAATATGGGAACATAAACAGGTCGCTCAAGGTCTCCGTCATTGATTTGACAGTGCTCGCCGCTAACAAGGTAAAGAACTATTACTGTACACTGTTTAGGGCCTGCCATTTGAGATGAATCCCAACATAAACAGAGCAATGTAAGGCCGCTAAATGCCCATCATGCGCCGTTTCCGATGTTAAGATATGATAACCGAATATGACTAAATACGCCCATAAAACTTTGACAGGGCGACTGGATGGACGGAAGAGATAAAGGAGAAGCTGTAACGACAACATTAACTTTAAATCTCTGCGGTGTATAAATCCGAAGGCCGCCCGGGCACTGTGAAGCTCATAGTCTTCAGTATACAGGACTTCTGATTGGTCGTTACATCGTGTTTCGCAGTCATACTGAAAGGGTGCAGCCAGGGAGCGTGTGAGCGTGACTGATCGGCGCAGATGTCATTAGAGACCATATGCTTTCGATTGTCGTATTGTAATTGTCACGGACAAGCCTACTTTTCTACAGTCTCGCCGCTGTCGGAGCATCAAAAGTTTCTTGGACTCAGAAAAATGTGGCGTGCGGACGTTTGCCTCTTCCCATCCGCGGCTCAGAGAGGGTGAGGGCGGGTGACACATCCTGGACGGGGCTCCGGTGAAACCCACCTGGGCGGCTAAAGCGTGGCCAGCTGTCCTTCGGGTTGGTCATCCAGGTGCTCCGGTGGTACTGCCTGTTCCTCTGACGAGGCCTGCTGGATGCGGGACGTGACAGAAGCGGCAAACATCAGCGTCACGCATTCTGGGAACCTTTTAATCCCCCATAATGTCGCATTTCTTTTTACCTCTGGTCCCCCTGAACGGCTCGGGCCCCAAAGTATCTTTTCAGCTCCGTCTCTGGGTTGAGATTCCTGATGAAATGACACAGAAAACAGGCGACATGACAATGCAGACTGGCTTATCTCCTTGCTACAGTGAAGAGAAAGAGTTGACACGATGACAGGTAACAGTACTTACCAACCTAAATGTAACTATAATGATAAAAGATGTAGTGACTATAAAGACTATAAGGTGGAGTGCTCAGCTGTGAGAGCGAGTAATAACATGGGAAAGAGTAATAGTAGTAGTAATAAGAGCTTATAAAGTCTTATAAAGTCTTATAAGGTTCTTATAAAGTCTTATAAGGTCTGACTATCAGAACAGATACCCAACACAAGAGAAAACAAGACATCGACTGTGTGATGTTTTCATGTACTACTTAACTGCTGGGTCAGAGCGAATGGCCTTGTGCATGTGCCTGTAAACACACAGGGTTGACTGGAGACTGGAGTTGCCTGAGGTGTTGCTACGAGTGAATGGTGTCAGTGTGTCTGCTGACCTGTCCGGGGTGTATGCCCCTCTGTGCTCTATGAGAGCTGTGACAGGCTCCGGCCGAGCCCGGTGACAAGACACAGAACTGGATCGATGAACAGCTGCACATTTTGCAAGTGTAATTTCACGTCATTTTACGGTTGACTAAAAGGACCTGGCCTGATATCACTCGTGACGGCATCGAATATGGAACGTGTTTCAACAAGCTTACAAGCGTTTCTCCTCAACATCTCAGGCTGCAGGGGACGCAAGTGTGTGAGCCAAGCGACACCGTGTGGTGAGAGCTAGGAATGACATCAATCACAGCAGATGTGTGTTTTTAAAGACTATAAGGATATCTCATAAAAAGTGTATTTAGATCAGGGGTCTCAGACTGCCGAGTGGCTGCAGGTTTTAGTTCCAACCAATCAAGAGTACACAGTTTGACCAATCAGCTGTCTGAAGGTTGAGATCAGTTCATTGAAAGAGTCGAGTCAGGTGTGTTGCTGCTTGGTTGGAACAAAAACCTGCAGCCACTCGGCCCTTTGTGGGACCAGTCTGAGACCCCTGATTTAGATGCGGGTGCATTTGAAACCGCTTATGTCGTCCGCAAATGCTCACGAACTCTTGGTGGCGTGACATGAAATCTCGTCCAAATGTATTCATTGATTTGTTCTGTGTGACAGACGGTGGTTTCTTCACCTGTGCTCCACATGCAGCACCGATCTCCTGTCGCAGCCTCTGCAGTCCTCATTTTGCAAACTCAGACTATTGGGCTGCTCCAGGTTCTCCAACAACACATCAATGTTGTCCTCCTGAAAGAGACAGACACAGGTCAGAGAGCTAGAGTCGTGCCGTTTTTAAACTTTTGCATGAGCCAGTGCAGAAAGCCCTCGCATCACATTTACCTGCGACTCATCTGCCGTCACCTTTGCCTTCTTCTTTTTCTTCTTCTTTTTAACTCTGTCCCCAGATGAAGGCTGCGAGAGAAGGGAGATGACAGGTTTTTTCATATGCAGATGTTCAGTCTCATGTTGATTCTGACGATCAGCCAAGTAGTACCTTTGTGGATGCTTCCTCTTTCTTTTGATCCGATTTCTCCGCGTCTCTGTTATCTTTCTTTTCCTTGTCACGTCTTTTATTGCCGTCTGGATTCTTCACCTCTTCGTCGGGCGAAAGCTTCTCCGCCTCGTCTGCGTCACCGATCTAGGAACAGTGGGAAATGGGTGAAAAGTCGTGTCAGGTGAAGGAGTAGGACATGGGACGCGGTGTGATAATCCACAACCGCAGGTCATCCACACCAACAGGGTCTAGACTCCTCAACACCAGTTTGGGTTCGACATAAGCATTCTGCAGTACTCTCAATTCTATGTGCCACACTAGGTGCTACATCCATTTGAAAGTCCCTTTTTGACATTGTCCATGGTCAGATTGCATTCTTATATTACTCCCGGAGCACTAATAAAGACGCTTGTTTTATTTCTGAGAATTACAACAACTAAATGAAACTTGAATTAAACTTAACTTGCGGTTCACGTAACACTCCATGATAATGACATAACTTCTTCTGAGTCCAGACTTAGGCCAATAACTGTCTCGTAAAACGAAGCCCGCTATTCTGCGCCTCTGTGGCGTGTTAAACAGTACACTCCGCGGGTTGTTAAGGTTGTCAACATGTAATCCAGAGTACAGTCGATCTTTGACAGCGTCCTCATGGTTTGTTTACGCAGCTGACGTCGCGCAGCTAGCTAGCAGTTAGCACGTCAAGTGACGTCGATCTCGCCAGGTAGGGAACCCTCCGTTGGGAGACAGCGTCGCCTTACCAGCTCAAAAATGTTGCTGACGTTCTTCTGAGCCTTGTTTTTCTTGGCCCTTCGGCCGCTGATCTTCTGGCTGGACGGGGGGGAGAGCTCCAGCTGCTCCTCCTCAGCCTCAGCCTGCTCCTCGGGGCTGTCTCCCAAAGTTAGATCCGCGAGGTCCAGGTCCTCCTGGCCCCGCTGCTTCCCGCGGAGCCTCCGCAGAGCCCGGGTAGACATCGTTCCCTGCTCCTGGAGAACATGCACCTCGAAATATGCTCAGGGGGATCCGTCTTTTTTGGGTGTGCTGACAAACACAACAAGGAAAACCAATGAGGGTCAATCTCATTGGTCTCTATTTCCTCCTCTGTCTTCTTCGTCCATACAGTAAGCGCGGTGAGTGTGCTACTGCCCCCACATGATTCACACGGAACAGCCACGATAGATAGATAGATAGATAGATAGATAGATAGATAGATAGATAGATAGATAGATAGATAGATAGATAGATAGATAGATAGATAGATAGATAGATAGATAGATAGATAGATAGATAGATAGATAGATAGATAGATAGATAGATAGATAGATAGATAGATAGATAGATAGATAGATAGAAAGAAATCAGCAAAAAGTATACATCTTAACTTAGAAAATAGGTAGCTGTAGTGGTATCAATACTTAAAGTATTTTTTCAGTTGCTGTAGTATTTGGGTTGAATGCAGCAGGTTTAATGTTCATTCACTGAAGTAGCTAAAAATGACAATGTGACTCGGCTAGGTGGATGATAGATGCATGTCCTTAATTACATCTTAATAAAAACATGAGTCCGTGTCGTGGATACCTTGGTTTTATCTGTTGTTAAGCATGACTATTGGCCTGTAACCAAAGGTATTTTTTTGTTATTATCTTTCAAGCCCACTATAGAGTTTACCTTTCGAAAACAATAAAGGCGACATGCAAACTCTAGACTCAAGAGAAAATAAATATGTATAGCAGCCACAGTACACTGTTTTGCAAGTATGTGCCATGAGAGAACCTCAGCGTGAGACTTTTGCTGTGCGACTAATAGTTTTCCCACGTTGTGCAGTAAAACACAGTGTAGTGATCCTTCTCTGAGGACAATGCTTGCAATTCTCTACCTCTACAGGGAGAGGGAAGTATTATCATAAGCAGTGAAGGCTGCATCCTAAGTGGCATGGGCTCAACACTACAGGAATGCATGACTAATGTTGGTAAAACAACCTCTCATTAGTTTGATTATTAAGGTGTAAAAAGTGCAAGTTCTCTAGCATACCGGCTGAAGTATGTAAACTGTTATCGCAAAAGGCTGCAGATACAGTACACATCCATGTATTATTTGTCACTCTGCGGACCCACAATCTAAAATGAGGAAGTGACATTTGACTATGCAGTTTCCACACAGACAACAACTGCTCAACACATCAGGTGTGACCAACAAGAAGCGAACCTTGCGACACGAGAAACAAAGCTCCCACTGGTAGAACTTGTCGGGCGACAAGCAGTTAAGTCAGATGCATTAATGTGAATGTTTTTTTCCATCTCCAGTGAACAATGGAACAACAGTGAGACAATGTGGGGTGAAAGAAAAAAACAACCGATGAGAATGGGGAATTCTGATGTATTGAAATTCGGAAGGATTGCGAAAGAGGGAAGTTGCAAATGTCATTACTCAAAATAATTTCAAGAAAGATGTTTGAAAGCACAGACTCGTGGCAGACAATGACTCAGGGAGGGGGGGGCAGGATTTATTTACAAGACGCTGAAGGACAGAAACAAAAGGCCAATATCAGTCCCAAAACATTGAGC
This sequence comes from Karalla daura, assembly GCA_029224185.1. NCBI lineage: Eukaryota > Metazoa > Chordata > Actinopteri > Chaetodontiformes > Leiognathidae > Karalla > Karalla daura. The sequence goes on from CM055190.1 coordinate 22,637,977, forward strand.
TAATATGACAGAATGTTGATCATTTGCGTATTTTGATTCCTCGGCAACAAAAATACAAATAGTTCAGCAATTGCATAATACTAAATATTGTAAGATCAATGCATAGCTACACAGTTAAGATATAAGATGGTGTGGGGGGGTCTCTTATAATATAATACAAGTGCAAACCAGTAAGAGAATATCAACAGTGTTGTACGTGGTAGTCACTTACTGGATAGAGCATTAACATTTAACATTTTTCGCCTCTGGCACGTTTAATTTTTCATTATATGTGACATTAACCTCACCCTGACTCCCCAACTTCACAGTTCTTGCCCTTTCCTCTCTTCTCAAGACATTTCCCACCAGGCTGAGGTACGACGATGTGGGGGCATGTCCACATGTCCAGTCACTAGCTTCATTAAACTTCAGAAAACTATTCATTTGTCCAGAATCCGAGACTCTGGTGACACCTTCACTCTTACGGCGTTTGAGGGGCTTCCTCTGTGCACAGACCCCAGGTCAGGGGCTCTGAGCTCGTCACTCGTTGGCAGTAACATTGATGGGGTTATCGTAGGCCGCTGCCTCCAGGTCCTCTACCCGTTTCCTGCGCGCCTCTGCGGGAGGTCTCGGGGGCTCGTGCTGAGGGGGATTCTTGATGCTCTCTGCCACTGGCTTTCGGGTCTCTTTCCTAGGAAGAATTGGCTCCCAGTGTTCACCCCGGATGGCCGCCTGAAAGTCAAGAAAACAAAAGGGCATACAAGTGAGGCCACACCCCTGTCAGGCCACATTTAGTAACTGCATGGTCATTTCTCAACAGAGGTAAGAGTAATTGAGCAGTCTCTTCCTTGTTTGCCATTTTCTTGTTTTCATCAACTGGGAACTTCCGGCTTGATCGTAAAACCTTATCAGCGCTGATCATATTTGACCTGTAAAACTCGATGAATGAATGAATGTGACTCCAACTGACCACAAAATAGATAATGCTGGCGATGCCGAGGCAGACGCATCCCAGGACAGTGGCGAGCATAAAACCTCCAGGTACACAGATCCTGTGAAAGACAGGCGAGACCTTTAAGGACAAAAGATCCGACTGACCTTTCGTGAAGGAAAATGATCGGGAATGAGAAGAATGCTGTCCAGCAATGGGCTGAAGAGGCTGAAATAATGAACTCACGCAGCATGCAGAAATGCTCTGACATAGTAGTTCCTTGTCAGAGGCCCGAAGGCTTTCACACACATGGTGAAGCAGTACTGGCCCCTGAAAGGGAAGCAACAAGTGACAGGAGAGAGTGGTGAGCGTCACAGTCGCAGAGCAAATGAGACGACGTGAAAATGGCACCACTCACGTTCTCGACACGCTTGTACCCTTGGCCCGTTTGCTTCTGGGATATTCGAGCAGACATACAAACACTCCCGCAGCGCTGGATGTCTGTTAAGGACGATTCATCTCACAGAGTTCACAAAGTTGCATAATAAGTGCGAGGAGACATTCAATGCACCTTCAGGAAGAAGAGGCATTGATGGACAGATTGCCGTTTTCACAATGCTGCACAAAACAGCGTACTTCGATCATGTTGTGTGAAGAATCTATTTGAGCACATCATAAGAGCAGACAGCACAGTAGAAGATGAATATGCCCTTGTTGTCCCACAATGGTGAAATTTCAAAGGATTAAGCATTTTGTAAGGCCAGATATCAATGTTATTTTCTTCGAGGAGCAGCTGAAACTTTGACTTCCTTACATTTAAGTCACTTTATTCACCACCCTTCCTTTGGATATGGGATTAATCTATTCTTACATGTAAAATATTACACTAAAAGGATTTCTGAGTTCAATTTTGGGGCTTCACAGTGGGAATCTTACAGCTGGGTAATAAACACTTTTAGAAAGAGAGAGGGAGAGCGACACATCTCATTTATACCAAGGATACACAGCATAGGCTGCAAACTGCCAGCCTCTGAACTGTCCCGCCACCCCCACAATACCTCCAGTGAGGAGAACTGAAATGAGGAAACAGGAAGACTAAATTAAAACTTAAACAAAACACCTGGTTTAACTTTTTAAAAAAAGGAGAAGACAAGCCAGGGCTGAAATAAACATTGACTCCACTCTGTAAATCCAGCATTTTATTAACTTACTATTCATTCATAATCTATCATAATTACGTCTATCATTATCATTGATTTGACTGAATTTACTGTTGTGCTGAATTACAACTTGATCTCGAAGCTTAAAAAAATATATAAAACAGCATATTAATCAGGGTTTGCTTAATTGAGAACTCATTTATAATTTGCACAGGAAATTGAGAAGAAAGTTGACAGACAGTTGTACTCACTGAGTCCCGAGGCCAGAGCCTGCTCGTTGGCCCACATCGCCCACTCGATTTTCCCCATCGTGACGAGCTGCACACAGCTGTGGGAGTCCCGCGGCTTCTCTTTGTTTCTACGAGGAAGCAAAGCTATTTACGTGCCGAGAGGCGCTGGGGGGCGGGGCTTCCGACACTTCCGGGAACCGGCCGACCGGTGTGACGTCACACAGGTGCATTGTGCAGGCATTTTTTTGGGAAAGTCTAGCAGTTCCTGGTCCCCTCCTCCTTGGGTACACAGGTATATGAAGTGCCAGCTTGAATATTAATGGCCAGTCTATAACCATGTTATCTCAAGACACTGCCCGTAAACTCTTCCCAAAGCAAAGCTTCTTAGGAATGGTTATTGCTTGTTTTTATTGAGCAATAAAAGGGAAAGAGTATCTTCAGTATCAACCTACATTGCAGATTGATACTGAAGACATGGAAACTCTTAGAGGGGTACATAATATGGAATTATGTGGTAATATATTTGTGGTAGAGATAGATAGATAGATAGATAGATAGATAGATAGATAGATAGATAGATAGATAGATAGATAGATAGATAGATAGATAGATAGATAGATAGATAGATAGATAGATAGATAGATAGATAGATAGATAGATAGATAGATAGATAGATAGATAGTTTTCTGGGATTCCTCAGTGAGCTTCATGACGTAGCCTTTATGGTTTGTAACTAACAGGTGTGTCTTGTCAAGAGATAATCTCTGGAATTTCTTGTCTTCTTAATGTGTTTGAGACAATCACTTGTGATGGGTAGAAACAGGGTTCTTACAGTACATAGCTCTATCCAGCTGATATTATAACAAGTTGCCATGATATCAGCTTTCTGTTCAGTGCACTTGAGAATGAAATCATTAAATTTGGTCTTATGATTTGGTCTTATTATGCTCGATAACTGCGTTCTGGAAGTGGTTTGGCTGTTCCATGTGTTTGCTTATGCGGCCTGTTTTTATTGTAGCAGCTTATTTTTGGAGAAGAGTCTTGTGTTTTTCTTTTCTTTATTTTAATGAATGCAGACCAGTTTTCTTGGCTGATTAAATCTCTACTGCCCACCAGTTGAGAGTTTCAGAGTCTGAATCCAGTACTTCAGAGTTTGAACAAGACTTCATTCATGTCAAAGTCTTTTAATAGCTTCTAAAATTCAGCTGTTTGGTTAATGTCCAACAGTTGAACATTCATTACAATGACAAACGCAAGTGTGGACACTGACCTGTAATAGCCTTCTATGGGTGTGAACTTGTGATCAGGTTATAGTTTTCTGATTTCAGCCCCAATTATGATCATAAAGGACACAATTTTTCAATATTTCACAAACTCAGGTGGGAGTATTTACATTTATCTACTCGTATCATTCCAAACATCTCAGCTCTGAAGGTTATAAACACTGACGGACTTCAGAAAACAACCTTAGCAAAATAAACTGAAAATACAACAACAGACAAACGATTCTGACAATTTTATGGACTAAAATATATTTTATTTAATGTTATGGTACAAATGACATCAACAATGTGATCCAGTGAAATCATGTCTCATTTTAACACCACTTCAGCATGGATGTACGTAGCAATCTGAAGCCTGATTCTCAGAGAGCACGGGGTCAGATGAGCAGTAAACTGTATTTGAGGTTGAGTGCATTGCTAAAGGGCATACGAGCAGTGCTCTGAAGCAAAAGTTGCAGACAGTGTGTAAAACAGTATCTCCCTTTAGATGCTGAGACAGATCATCACCATACAAAAATCACGAGTGAAACAGAGACATACCAGCACAGATAATTAAAAGAAGACAGTGGTATGGTAGATGCCTACAGTCTCTGTGATTTGTAATAGCCTGCTCACTTTTTTTTACAAATTCTCTCCATTACATCTCAGCTTTATTAAAGCTTCGTTGATCGACATAACTCGACAGCTTCTGGGGGCGTCACACAGTTTTCTTTGGCGAGCCATCGGGTCCGAGAAGATGCTGATCGACGTCGTCCAAAACACGCGGGCCTGGTCCCGCCTTCAACACAGGACAAACACAGGTCAGGCTGAGAGCAAACCCTGCAGCGCACCAGAGTCCTCGTATGGAGACGACTCCAAGTTAAAAGCTTGTTCCGGTTTAACAACGCTGTTCGGTGAAACATTAAGGAGGTCATACGCTGCTTTATCTCTCAGATCGGCTCGACAGAGGAACCATTGTTACTTGTGCCACAGTTCTCAACCGAACTCATGCAACACATGAAGTTACACAAGAGGAAATGTGGACACCTGCACTCGTCCTGGAGTCGTCAACCATCACACAGACACACCAAGAGATACAGTAAACGAATTCCAGACAACTGACTCGTTATCACTTTACTGTTTACTGTAAACTGATAAAGAGCCAAGCCACCGAGTAATTACATCAATATGTGTTTGTGTGTGAGTGCGTGCGGACCTTGGTACTAATGACGTAGCTTATTCCCTTTGGCATGGGCTCCAGGCCGACAGCCTGTTTCAGGTCCTCAGAAAGAGCGACGCCCTGAACTGGAAGACCTTTAATGAACCTGGAAGGGAAGGAGGAGACGATCAGTGATCCATCTCAAAGAGGACGAAGGAGAAGATGTCTATGTATGTAACTGCAAATAGAGGGTGATAGCGGAGGGCTGTTCACTCACTGTCCTCCGTTGGTCTCTGGAGGGAAGAAATGTTGAACCAGCTGAACAAACTCAGGAAGGTGCTGCTGCAGAGTGAAGATCACTGCGTTGGGGCCGGCGTCAAACGTGTAGGTGGCCTGGAGGGGGAACGAGCAGACCGTGACTGTCACTTAAACGTGGCCAGTTTCACATCTCCATCAGGGCACTTTCAGACATCCAGCTGCACGTGCTGAAGCAAATCACACGGGGGAGAAGAGCTCCCAGTCAGGGATGATGAAGCACATTGATGAAGCGCATTTACAGTTCATGTTTTTGAACTTTCAACAACAATTCATGTGCTGTTAAAAATGAATTACTTGAGATGCCATCCTCCCTCAAATCAATTCACTTCACTATGGAATAAAGCCGCACGCATGTTTCCATTCACTTTGTATCAATTTACAGCGGTGAAAATGAATCAAACACTTCAGATGCGCAATATATACCCGACATTGTCATTGTGCTGCCTCACCCTCATCTCCCCGTAGTGTCTATTGTAGCGATGCACCAACCCGATGACCTGCTGAGACACTCTGTTGAGGTAGAAGATGGGAGGGTAAGTGTCGAGGCAAGTGGCGTGGAACTGGTTGCTGTCCTTCATGGTCAGTTCAGCAAATGCAGCAAAATCCTTCTTTCGCACTGCTTCGATCATCTCTTTCATCCGGCCTGGAACGACGGACTCGGCCCGGTGCTGCACACACAGAAAGTATTAACATAGAAAGAGCCTCGAAGGACAACGCGTAGTACATAGAGTGTAGAATAAACAAAATACCTTTAAAAGACAGCTGGTTTGCACACTCGTTTGCATCCCAGATGTGCTGCCCACTGGCTTCCTCTCAGCACTGGCCTGCAACAAACTGCATTAAATACACTGGACAGACTTTATCTGAAATACTTTCATAAAAGAAAATATATACAAGATATACATAAAGTATACAAGAAAAGGTCACTGATAGGGTCAGATATGCAGTGTTTGAGTTTCTCAATAGAACATCAGTGTCCCAAGACATTACAAACTGCTGTCAGTCATTCACTCTCATACTAAAACACTCACACACACACACACACACACACACACACACTCTGACTTACCACCAACACGAGGATCCTCAGCTCAGGCCAGTGAGTCTCTGGCTCCACCTGCTGAGCCAGACTGTCCTTGCCATCATCTTTCTGTCCCATGATCCACTGGACAAACCCTCCGTACATGCTGCGGCATGCGCTGCCCGAGCCCTGACGTGCAATGCCAGACAGCTCGCCCTCCACACCGTACGCCTTGGCCAGAGTGTAAACTGTACAGGGACGAGACAGGGAGTTAAACACCAAGGGCATCTATCCAATATGGGACACACTTTGGACACATTTTGATTTATCTGCACAGACAATATAATAGATGTTTGAAGACTTTAGTGCTCCGAATACCCACCAAGACAAGCGAATCCAGCAGCTGAGGAGGCGAGGCCAGCAGCGGTGGGGAAGTTGTTAACAGAACAGATGTGGACTTTATGAGACAAGCCGCTGGAATCTGAACCGGCGTCCCCATCGTTGCGTCTCTTCCTCGCTAATCTTCGTACTAAACACAGAACCATGGAAAAATGGTAAATACAAGAGAGCCTGCGTCCTCTTTATCCGGCAGATTTCTTTTTAAAAAATGAGCAGGACTCACTCTCTCTCAGACAGGACTGCAGTCTTGGATGGGTGATGTCCTCCTCTTTGCCATTGAGCCAGATCCGATCTTCCTGAAATGATCTGCTGGTTGCAACTGTGGTGGTGGTTTTCAGCTTGAGAAAAGGTGAGGAAACAAAGCTACTCAGTCACAACACAGAGAAAATATCTGCACATGGTGTTCACGATTTCCTACAACCAGGGTCATGCATTTGTATTCTACTGCAATCTTTCCACTACAATGAGCACAAACATATAAGATAAGACAAGATAAGAAACTTGTACTTTCTGTGTCCCCGTAGGAAAATTATTTTGTGCAGGAGTCCAAAATGCTACAAAGAACATTACATTCACAATGTAACGATGGACTGTTCCTGTGCAGGGTCAGTTGCTGCAACAACTAATCAATTGATTGACAATTCATCGCCTGATGAAATCACAGACAACTATTTTGATTTTCTATTTTCAGGAGGATTTTAAGAAATGAAGACAAAATTATCAGATCTCAGTTTCTTAAATGTGAATATGTTGTTTTTTTCATCCCCGTGACAGAAAAATTTGTCGTCATTGGGGTGATTACAAAACAAAGTCAAACAAAGACCTTAGCTTGGCCTTTGTGAAACAGGCATTAACAATGTTCAGATTTAGCATAACTTTTTAAAGTGAACAACTTATCGGTAGATCGAGAAAGTACTTTTTCAACTGCAAAAATAATTTGTGTTGCAAGTGCATAGTGTTGGGAGACTTCACAAGACTAGGAAAGAGGAATAGATGATGTAGCTGAAAACTTTATATACAGTCTTTTCATGATGGCAGGTGTGTGGAAATGTTTCCTCCAGTACCTGGTCTTGGTGCAAAGTGACACTCAAGGATGAGTTGATTGGGAGGATCAGCTCTTCATCCCTCTTCCCCCCTACAAGGTCAACAGTTACAGACATTGCATAGCTGAATTAGCCTCACATAGCTTTTGAATGAATATGAACACGCTCGACACTTAATACAGCAATCCAATGTCCGAGACGGCATTAGCCACCTTTAGGCTCCAGTTGAGGTGATACTTACAGTATTTGATGACAGCTATATTCACGGGAGCGGTGCATGTCACTATGCTGGGCTTCTCCATTCTCTCTTTAATGTTTCAGTTGATTAAAAAATCGCCCAAGTGTCCTAAAATACCTCCTAACGTGTCAGTCAGGAGCACTGAGCTTAGCGGCAGGCGACCTGACGGTTTTCTTGACGTCACTGCTGATTGGCTGGTGGGTGGACACGTGGGGTTTCCGCTCTGTCCAATCAGAGCAGAGATGTCTTGACTGAGCAGACCCGGGAACCAATAGGAGGCCATCTGACCACAGTCGTGCGAAAATGGGGCAAGAGACGGAGACCAACCCACAACAAGCCCTGGACTGAGTGTAGTGGAGTTATTAAGAAGTTTATAATTCAGTCAGAAATTGTAATTTATGTAGAAATAAATACCATTTTTTGAGAGCAGGCTACTATACTTACAATATTCAGCCATGTCTTCTTTCCAGTTTTCTCCTGCTTTAACAACCTATCATTATTACTGTTTTACGCCTCATGTTTTACTCATTTTGCTTACTATATTTTATGCTCTCTTTTTTTTACTGTATTAGTGATTATTCACTGTGAAGATGCTGTGGGTTGTGAACGTGACTTTCTCAGTGTGACTTTGGCTGCTGCACATTTCAATTATACCACATTTATACTACTTTCCTTATCCTTACATAGGAGGGCCACACAATTCTGATTTTGGTGTAGAACTTTTGTCACTTTCAACTGACGGGGACGAGGAAAGTTTATCCAGCATCTAATTTTCTTGAAGATTTATAGTAAATATCCTTCCCTTAATGAGAGAATTGATATTATTACTAAAAATGATTAAGTGTGTAAAGTGTAGTGTGTAAATGAGTGCCACCTTTTACCCCAAGTGTAGTCGAACAATTCCAGGCATGGATGTAATGACACGTATTTCTCTTGTTATTTCTTAAAGTGTCCCTGGTTCAGATCCTGGACCGGGGCCTTAACTGTGTGGAGTTTTCATGTTCTCCCTGTGTCTCTCTGGTTTCCTCCCATAGCCAAAAACATGCATTCAGGCCAATCATTGTATTCAAAAATGTGAAAAATAATGGATGGATATAGTTCAGTCATTGAAAAATAAGTCTAACTAGATCTGACAGCATATCTCATGAGGAGAAAGTAGCAATAATTTTGTCTCTCGCTCATATTTTTATTTCAAAAGCAGTTGCATACATTTCAGCATCTGTCAACTATTTGTTATGATATCAAAATGAGATTGTCATTCAAGCCTTGATGTAGTAACATGACGTGAATGAGCTCTTTGTTTGGCAGCAGTGATACCGTGTGATGTTGCTGCACAGTCCTCCGGTCTCGGCTGTGGTGACAGTGTCCCTGATCCAGCCGGACAGAGTTTGTGCAGATACTCAAAATGGAAACCTTTTCAAAAGGGTTGAACCCATACCGATACAATACTTCACTTGGGGGAGAAAAAAAAATAAATTTAAGGCTTTTTTTTATTTTTATGTAAACCTTCAAGATACATATCAGCAAAAAGAAAAAAAAGTATCCAAGTTTAGCTTCCAAAGCTAAAGGAGATGGTGGCCTTGAATACAGTACAAAGAATTGTATTCACAAAGTAGTCTAGATAAAATGTACCGGCAGCAGTACATTTTTGCATCTTATCTAGTCTTTTGTGTATTTTGAATGAAGCAAAAGTCAACCATGGTGAAAATAAAGTTACTACCAAGAGGGAGTGGAGGCGTCAGTAAGTGCCATGAACTATCAAGGGAACAACACAAGCAGTGCACATCAGAAGAAACTTGATCCCAGAAGAACAACGTGTTTGACACTGTGTGTGTGTGTGTGTGTGTGTGTTATACTCTCCACCATGTAGCCCATCGTGTCAACTACACTTTGTTGTTCTTCCCTCTTGGTATCTAGTATCCGGAGACACATGACAGCATGGTGTCCCTGGATTCAGCTAGTCAAAGATGCCATTAAGAGTCCCAGTTATTCATATCCTCTCCTCGTGTCTTGGCTCACTCCAGGGCTCCAGTTTAGTTAATAGTCGTCCTCATCGTCCGAGTCCATCACCCTCCGTCTGTTGAACTGACAAGTAGAGAGCATGAATGAGGTTAAAAACGACAGGTGACTCCAACCTGGCAAGTGGCAAGTGATGCACAACAACCTACTGTGACAGTTGTTTTCTTTTCTGTTTGCTGACTGACTTTTTCTAAGATCTCGATCAAGCCTGACTCAGAAATCTGAGGGGGAAAAAAAACACGAGTCAATCACTGCAGTGACGGCGTGTGCAGGAGAATCAACAGTCCTGCGCATTTTTGTTTACCTTTCCTCCTAAACCTCCACGACGAGCCATTTGGATGAGATAGTTTTCCACAGCATTGGCTTTCTCTGGCTTCACCAACGCAAGATTGCTCACTGGAAAATGAAAATGAATCACATTTGTATGATTAAGAATATACTCTCAGAATATATTCTGCACATTAAATAATGCACTGGAAATAGGAAAGTACTATACTGTTTTATAATGGTAAAATACATATTTTGAATCACTTTTCTGGTTCTATTGGAGCATGTTTAAGATATAGGGGTTTATTGCAGCTTAACAATGAATGTGAAAGCAGACTTACATCTGGCACGGGCAGACTGGTCAAGAACTTGAGCCAATATAGAGTTTCTCATGTCAGTTTCTCTGCAATTAAAAAGTGTAAATATTTCCATGTCAGTATCATTAACTATTGTTAACTTACCCCTGGATACCAGGACCCAGAACGGTATACAGAAAATTGGAAAGCACATTACTATCTATACACACAACTACCATCTATAGAGGGATGAGTGAAAGAATGTTGATACAATAATCATTATCTTCCTACTTGTTAAAGATACTGTGTATTTGAACATGAGTGAAATGTCATAGCGTACCTTTGTTTGGCCTCCTCTCCCTGCTGATTTTTGGAGGGATCCTGAAAGACAAGAGACAGCTCAGTCAAACCTACGAAACTGATTTCATAGCAGCAAATATTTGCTCAACTCCAAATGCATCACATGTTTCAAGCTAGAATGAATGTTCAGATAGTGGCCTGTGAAAGACTGAAGAATCAGGCTCTCTGAAAGAGATAAAACACACTCAGACAAAACACAGACAGAAACAAAACAAAAACATGTCTTACAACACATTTTTATTTAGTCGCTCTTAAAACTCACACATTTGAGCCTTTTTTGCAAACTATTCCTTATTCTTATTATTGATTTTTTTATTTTCAAGTATGTTTTCTCTGTATGTATACTATGCAAAGCACATTGGTCAAGTGGGTTGTTTCTCGAATATGCTCTACAAATATAGGTAGATGGGAACATATGTCAAAAATATGCACAAATTCTGCAACCCGTCTTCAGAGTTCACAGGTTTGCATTAGTTTGAACCACAGGTTTTGTGTAAATACAAGAAATTATACTTAACCCTGTACTTTCACTGTAATAACTATAATTCACGTTTTATTAGGCTGTAGTTACTATGCTGACAATTTTACTGCTCATTTTCTTTTAATAAAATCTAATCTGTCATTTGACACAATGTCATTTGCCAAAGCACCGAAATCAAGTTCTAATGTTCAATGAAACTAATGTAAATAAAAATCACAAGTTAGAATAGGTCAGAATATCATTTTTAAACATACAATCTCATTTAAGTTCTTTTCACATCGTTGTTACTTCATGTATGTGTATTCCCAGTGCAGTTCTGTACACTCAATAGCTTTGCAAGCAGATAGAACTGCTGTGCCATCCATCCATAGAGCTGCAACTATACATTTATATCTACTGATAACCCTATTAAGAAAGCTCGATTGAAAACTATAGCTAAAACATAAAATGTGCACCATTAAATACAATATCCGGCCCCCAAACCTCAGCAGACTACGGTGTGACTGTGATACTGTGCGTTTACACAGCTTGTAGTATTGATTTGGGTGAGCTGCTGCACAGCTAACACTGTCCCTGCCACAGGGGCGTGCTCTGGGTACCCACACTAAGCTAACAGCACTGATGCTGGTTATTACTGTGATTTGTCCCCACGACCGGCGGGTTAATCACACCTCCTGCTCCCTGGGCTTGGCTTCAGCGGAGCTATGTTTATCCCAGTCCTAGCTCCAGGCTGGGGAGCCTGGTTTAGCCTCAGCAGCTAGCTACAGACTGGGCTCAGCATCTCCTTATAAGGCGGCCGCATGCTCGGCTCTTACCCCGTGTTTGGACTGCAGCTCCGCCATCCTCTGGCGCCTGATCGCCTCCAGTTCGTCGTCCTCCATGGCTAAATAACGCAACTTGGGGCTAAAGGATGAAACAGGGGCGAGGCAAAGTGATACAGAGCTCTCTGAACTACTCTCAGAGAAAAGGCCTGACACTGCTCAGGGGAGAGCAATCGACACACAGCATATCTGCCCGGGACAGACAGAAGCAATAGAGCACAGATAAAGGACATGAAGTTCGTTTTTATTATACGTCGTACGTACAAAACACTGGCTATGAGATATATTGTGAACCAAGAAACGAAAGAAAATAAAATACAGTGATGAAAATATGTATGAATATTTAAACTAAGAAACAATTTATCGGTCATTATTGTCTAGAATTATTATCTACTGTATAAACATGATCAATTTACAAAGTGTAATGAAGAAAAAAAAACATAAAATAGTTTTCAGTTGTATAATGTAATTGTACATCTGCACTTATCCTGAAGTCCATTTGCCAAAACCATCAAACACTATGATGCACCTGACTCTCATAAGACAGCCCTGGGAAACAAAGTGTTTGCTCTGCCACAGAAGACAGTTTGCATTCAAGTAACCACTTCAGAAACCACCGATTAAGAGCACCTCATATTCCTCGTAGCAGACACACAGCATCCACTGTTCAGAGGAGAAAGCATTAATTAGGACAGTTGAATGGTCAAACTGTGTGCTCTTGATAGGTTGGAACAAAGACCTGTCAAAGACAGTCCTTTGTGGTATGGCATAGTATGGATGGCATAGTATGGATTGGAAGAGAGGTCTTAACAGGGTTATTAGCCAAACAGAGCTATGTGTACAGCCTACCTCTGCACAGCACAGCTGATCGTCTCAAACAAATGAACTCTTGATGAGACACACTTGTTAATTGCAAAGCATCCCAGGTGAATACGTCATGATGCTGACTGAGCAAATGCAAGAGGTGTGCTAAACTGTAATCAAAGCAAAAGCTGGTGATGTTGGAGAATTTACAATTTGAAACATGCTCTGGCTTGTTTCACATTTTTATGTTAATCACGTGTTCCTTTATCGCTTTGATCATGTAAAACAAAGACAAACTACTGAATGACAGGCTGTGGCCAGACTTTTGTAGCACACTTCATTAAATTAGATAAGAGATTAGATTAAATTTATTGATCCCTCCGAGAAAACTCCCATTGGAAAATTACAAGACAACACTATGACAACACTATAAGGTTTTATTTAATACTCATTTGCAAAACAGAAGTCTTATTGACCGTAACATCTTTATTCAAATAGGGTCTATGTAGGCAGGCGTGGCAGTCCAGCTGGATGATGTTTGTCCTTCAGAAGGTTCAACACACTTGGTCTTTAACTCCCTCTGTAGGTGCTGTAAGAGTAGCGACTCAGGAGCAGAGGGATGTGGTACTTCTGGCCAGGTTCTGTTATCTTGAAGACAATCTGTAACAAAACAACAGACATAGACATAAACTACAGTGTTCCTGACTCTGCATAATGCAAAGCAACAATACCGATGTATACAGGACATTTCCTCACCTCAACATATGGATAAAAGCAGCTCTCTCCCATATTCTCCCAGTAACGACCAGTGTCAAAATGTAGTTTATACACACCAGCTGTAAACATTTGCTTTGTGATGAGCCCTGGGCAGCGCCCATCATCATTAGTGGTTCTGTTGAGACGAAACATGACTGTTGGTGGTGTTTTTGTTGCATGATTTGCTTCAGCACATGACCCCTTTGGTTTGCATGCAGGCTGTAATGTGTGCTCAGGTTGTTACCCAGAAGTTATCAGACTCCAGGTGTTATTGGTGGGGTCTTGTCGATAGAGACAGACCGACATGTTGGAGCCGGGGATTCCTGCTCCCGTGTTCAGCACATGTGTGGTCAGAGGACTAGGTGATCCTGCCATCGCTGCTGTCTACAAAACAGGTAAATGAGATGATGAAGTGATCTAATTTTGAGGTAAACACACATTTCCATACTTACTTTGACTTGCACAAAACATTTATACCACTGCAAGTTTCAAAGTTCTCTAGAAGCTACATCATGGTCACGCAATTCAATCACAAAATCCATATTTGATTAAATATATACTTGTGCCCTTAATATGAAAGTCCTCCATATCAAAAGTCTGTCCTCACATGCTTTTGCTTGAATTCCTTATTGATGAAAAGTCAAGAGACACTACACTAAAAGTCAAGAGACACTACATGGAAGTCTTAAGTTCTGTGCTCACCTTATTCCCAGCCAAAATATGACCCTTGAGTTGCTGCAGCCTCAGTGCACTCATAGAGTCTGATGAATGAAAGCCGGCAGGATCAAACGTTTTTTTTTTAGACGAAACTGAAGTTTTATGATTGATCTAACTGGATCAGACTTGTGTAAAGTCACCGATATGTAGCTCCTCACGCTGCTCTGTTCGCTCCAACATTTAGCGTTTGCTTATCTTTTTGTCAACAGAAAACTGGTTGTGCAAGACCTGCATTTGACATACTTTGAACTTACTGACAGTGGATGATCCGAGTGAAGGCAGAGTTGGAGTCTGGAGAGTCTGGAGTTGCTCTGTTCGACTGCCGGGTTGATGAAACCTGACACCCACCCTACAAGTTCCTCTTTGAATTCCAGTGCAGCGGTGTAGAGCCACACCCCTACAATCGTTGAATTTTGAGGATGTTCACAGCTGAGTGTTCAGTGTAATATTTGAGCAATCTTTAAAGCCTCCATGTTGGAGACACAATTAGCCATGGTGAGAGTTACAGCGGACTCCGTTCTTTCAAAGCTCTTATCTGACTGCCTGTGACTCTAATGCAGTGGGCCGCGCTTTGAAGCACAGACTGTCTTTTGATCCCACGGAGCAAAATGTGGGCCTGATCATATCACAAGTCTTTGAGTCTGACTGAAAATGACCTTCTTTTTTTTTCATCGTGCTTTATGGCCTGAGAATGTCTTGATCGAGCACCCTTGACTCCCCTTTTGAGATCAACGTCCTTGTTTATCAATCAATCACAGTTATTGGTGATCTCAGTTAATAATCTCATTACAGAATGATGCTTTAGTATGCTTCATTTTGCATTACACCTTGCATATCTTCTGTGCCGAGTTTGTATGCTCTCCCTATGCGTGCGTAGGTTTTCTCTGGCGGCTTTCCTCTCACAGTCCAACAACATGAGTGTTTAGAGACTCTAGGTGTGAGTGTGAGAGTGAATGGAGTGTGTGTTTCCCATGATGGATCGGAGACCTGTCCAGGCTGTGTTCTCTGAGATTCAGCAGAGCCCCACAGTGTTTATGGTTTCCTCCATAACAGCCGCAAATTATGGTTAAAACAGTGTAAATGTGCTCGGGGGGGTTCACAGTGACCGTTGGTCCAAACATCAAAGGAGATGTTATGTATTCAAAGACTGTGGCACACATGATGTAGCAGTCCATGCTGACTATAGAAAGCAATATGATATTTACAAGTACAGGTTTTCCTCTGGTCTGTATGGACCAGGAATTATTGCAGGACTACACTTAAGACAACTTTTGACTTTCATTATTTCCCCAAAAAGTTTCTATTTCTCGTCCCCCTTCACTTTTCCACGTTGGAATAAAAACACAAGCCCATGTGCTGCATTTATACTCAATATGAAAATACCTTTACTACCGTGACAATGAGTATTTCCACTTGGCTTATCATAAGAATGCAAACAAAAGCATGTTACACCATAAGAATCATAATAACATCATCGTTTTCTTAAAAAACAAAAAAAAAACATATGAGAAGTCCTAAAGCAAGATTAAACTCAGACGGTTCAACAATTACAGTAAAGTTTACAATAATACACAATATTACACACGGACCTGGGCCACAGCATGTCTCAAAGTGCCACGTACATGTTGGAAGAGAGCTGCAGCCGTCCACTCGCACATTAAAGCAGAGGTAACTCTGTGTGACGTGAAGTTACTGGTATGACGCGTTGTTCAGAGAGCCACACGACACTTAATATTCAGTGTATCAAGGAGGACTGTCGTTAACTTGAAATGGCAACGTTTTGATCATTTCAATGGACACAAAGGGGGGGGATGTGAGCGTTTCCAGGTCTGAACTGCTCGAATTGAAAAGAAATCCAGCGTTTTCTTTGCTGTGCGGCTGTTTTCTTGGGAGAAACTGGCGAAGCAGCGAGAAACCAATTTCCCCTCACGGATCAATACGGTATTTCTGATCGAGGAAACGGAGAGAGCAGGTCCAGGGAACAAATTATTACCGTCAGTACAATTTGACACTGACATCCACCGCTGCCTGTTTCAGCCTGTCAGACTTTTCATTCGACGGGGACCAGCTCGGGAAACTGCCTCCGTCGTGTCTGAGGCAGAGAGCTCTGTTGTCTCATTTGGATTAACGCAGAAATATTAGCGCTGGGATATTATTATTTGCGCAAGCCCATTTCTTAGGCAGGATTACAAAAAGGTTTAATTCACCACTGTGCTTCTAGGTCCGCTTTATAATAACTCCCCGGATGAAAACCCATCTCACTCCCTCAGTCCAATTTTGCAAATCCTCCCAAGTCACATGTGCCAATGTGTTTACTCGCATGTGGTCTTGTTTTTCCTTGACAAAATGCTGACAAAAGACCGAGCGGCTCTCATACAATGACATGTATTGTGTTATCTGATATGCACATCCTGTTGGAAGGAAGCTGAGCCTCCGATATGAGTGTTGGCTTGAAGGTTGTTCTCTCTCTCTCTTCTTCTCTTCCTCCATGTTTGGCACTTAGCTCACGTCGCCTGTGTCTTCTCATTTTCCTCCTTCATATTTCCTCCTCAGGGTCAGAGCTGTGGTTGCTCATCTGTGACCAGCAGACAGACAGGCGAGGAGTCAATCAGACAGACAGAGACGAGAGGTGAGAAACAAAACAAAGGGACCTTTAATTAAAACCGCAAGTTCACGGCGACCCAATGAAATTCAATCACAGAGGTGGAAACTGATTTCGCTGCCATGGGGTAGTCCTATGTCAGCTCGCTGGCAAAACCGAAGCGCCTGATTATTGTGTCTGTGTCGTTTTAAAGCTGGAACTGATCAGACAGCTTTATTGTCATTGTCTGAACTACAGAATGAGATTAGTGATGCAACACCTCGAACAACCACATCCGTTTACACATACACACACTTTGACATATCTGTGCTCAAAGTCACCGGATAGAGATTCAAGACATGGCAAAATAAGCAAATTAATAATAATCCCCAGTGGCATGCCACCAGGTAATGTGTCTCCACCACTACTCCAGCAGCTGTGAGGGACCTCTGGTGAAAGTTGCCATGGTGATGGCAGCGGGTTGAGAGGGGTGAAGTCCAACTGCAGCTAGAAAACCTTTAACCGAGGCCGAATGGTCATTCATTCGCCATAAATCTGGATTAAACTAGCAGGGGAGAATGTGTGAAGATGAGAAAATTCACCTGCTTGAAATTTGAGATGAAGCGGTGCCATAATGTTGGGTTAAATTGTGAAAAACTGCGTAAAATTAGTACTAATACTACTACTACAACTACCAGCTGCAGGGAGCCTCCAATCAAGGTTGCCATGGCGATGGCAGCAGAGCGGGGTGGGGAGGGGTGAAGTCCCCCGGCTATGCGTAGCAAAGGTCGAATGATTGTGATTAACCATTAACAACTTAAGTTAAAAAAGGCATCGTTTTCACCTTTGATTCGATGATATGATATCCCCTGACGCTTATCGATTTTTAATTTTTTTAAATAAAATGAATCTCTGTGCCGGGGCCCGCCTACCGTGTGGTGGTCCTCCTCGGGGCCCCTCAGGTCAGGACTCTCCCTGTGGATTCGGTGGCGGGAGCTCGGTGGGGAGAGGGAGGAGAGGGAGTGCTCCGGGCTGCTGGCAGACAGAGCGTACGGGGAGCCAGCTGGACTGTCCTCTCTCAGGGGAGACCCTGCAACGCGCACGCACGCACACACACACACACACACACACAGGAGCTGGGCGAGGAGGGCTTTGTGCATTCGCCTCTTCCGTTTCGGACGGGAAAGGGGGCGGAAGACGCGCGTTCGCTGCGGGTCGGAGGTGAAAAATCCTCGCCCCGCATCCCGCCGATTTCTCCCGGGGTGACGGGCGGGAGACGGGAGTGGAAGTGACGGGATGAAGGACGGATGAGGAGATAGCGAGAGGGCGGTGGGAGTTGGATGGCGAGGGACGGGGGGGGGGGGGATCAAGTGGAGTCCCAGATAAATTAACAGGAAGATGAGGGCTATCAATCGCCCAAGGTCGCTGGGAACAGAGCACACGCGCGCACGCCTCACGCCGAGCTTTCCGAACGTGCACTCTGCCCGGCCGCAGCGCTCTCGCCGCGGGACTCAGCTCGAGCCATTTGCATATTCAGCCCGCGTTGTGATAATGACTCCTGAGGTCAAGGTTGCGAAGCCTCGCTGCGGGTTGGTAGATGGTGGGCTGCGGCAGCTTGAGAGGTTTGAGGGGTCTTAGGATCCAATTAATTAAGGAGGCGGCGAATCCGGTTGCCCCCGGGGCGGGCCACCAGCGAAGCCTCGTCCCGTCTATTGCCTGGACAGCTGCTCTCACTGAGCTGCTGAGCTGCGTTGCGTGCAGATGTCCACACGGGGGCAGCGGCACCCCTCCCTTCCACGCCCGAGGTCTCGCCGGCCCATCACCTCGACCGCGCTGCGCTTTCGGTGCGCCCCGTGATTAGCTTGCGACCGCGAACCGAGGCGTCCGCGCTCCGGCCGATTTCGCCCCCCTGATTCGACTTTTCGTTCGAGGAAAGAAAGAAAGAAAGAAAGAAAAAAGAAAACGTCCCGGCTGGGTGAGAATAATTGATTTGTCAGGTAGGAAGCGGGAGTGGTTCAGCATATTCCCCCCTCCCTCCCTCCCTCCTCCCCCGGTTTCCCCCGCAGCACGGATCCTGAATCGTTCTGATTGGGGTTGCGACTGCCGGAGCTAATCAAGCAGAAATCAGAGGGCGGCGGGCCGCCAGAGCTCGCCTCGAAACGCCCCTGATGTGTGAATGGATTATCTATCGCTGGATCTCACGCCGGTCCACCTCCGCTGTCTCCGTGGATGAGCGTCTCACCTTTGTGGTCATTCCTCTGTGTGTCCATCCTGTCGAGGCTGTCAAGCAGCCCATCGATCTGTGTCTTTATCAGAGTCAGCTCCTTTTTAATCACCTGCAACTCCTCCATGCCCACTGCGGGGAGAGAGGGAGAGAGGAGGAGGAGGAGGAGGAGGAGGAGGAGGAGGAGGAGGAGGAGGAGGAGAGAGAGAGACGTTCAGACCCAGGCTGAGCCTTCCTTCAGCGGCCCGTTTGAAGACATTGTTTGTGAAAGATAGAAAGATGTATCGGGAAATTCCTCCTGTCAGATAAACAGATCGGGAGGTGTTTTACATAAAATTGTAAAACAAGCGGCACAATTAGTCTGGCTCCGCGGAAACGCACCCCCCCGAACTCACTCATCAACATGTTATTGTTCACCGCAAAAAAACGGAAACTTTTGACAAATCCACGCTCTGCATTTCCCTCTGCTCCCGGCTTTGTTCTCGTTGTTTATTCTGCTGCATGCAACACAAAACTCGATATTTTACACTGCAACACCGAATGCTGGTTTCGTCTTCGACGTTGCGAGCTACTTCGGGAACGTGTGCAGATTTTTATCAAGCTCGCGTTTTGTTTTTTGCAGCCGTGCTTTGAAAACCATCAATCTCTCACAGCATCGAGCTTCAGATATAAGGAGTTTTAAACTGTTAGTTGCTTAAAATAAAACTTAAAATTCCGGTCTGAGGCTCTGATATAGCCGCCAAGACTCAGGGAGTATAATTTGTTTTTTTTTCATGTTCAGCTTCTGATTCTTCTCACAGAGGCCGGCAGAAGGCATTGCCCCCCCCCTTTGGTTTGTCCATTCCCATTACTCACACTTGGCCGTGGACGTGCTGGTGGAGTGGGCTCTGGAGCTCTTGGAGTGGGTTCTGTCTCGGCTGCGTCTGTGGCTGGCGGAGTGGGAGGAGGACCGGGGTCGCTTGGCCGCGCCGGGCCCCAGCGGGGGCAGGGGAGACAGGGACGCCGGCACGCGCTGGTAGTCGTACACCCTGGAAACGCAGAGGAAACACGGCGTTTAAAAGCCGCCTCCACGAGGCCTAACGGCAGGATAAAGTGCCGCCGAAGTCGCTGAAGTCGAGACGGAGGTGAGCGAGCACGAGGGGGTGGAAAGCATGGTCGTGAACAACAGAATCTGCTGGATCAAGGCCGATCTGAGCAAACAGACGGCGTCCAGTGAATCAGGTTGCCGTGGTCAAATTGCTGCAAAGAGGTCGTCACTGAGCAAGAAAAGAAGTGAGCTCAAGGAACAGACACTAGACCAGTGGAAATTTGTACTTTAGTCGGATGAATCCAAATCTGAGGGTAAAAGAAACAAATAAAAGCTACTGAATGTGGAGGGATGTCCAGACTTTTGACAGGTGCTCTGTGGTCTCCAGACATACATAGTCTACTCCTGCTAACAACATTAACATTATTTGCAAATAGTGCACAAACACTACTAAAAAAAGACAGCTAGATAGAGAGACAGACGGACATATGGACAGGGAGGCAGTTGTGCAAAGTTCTAGTCTCTGACAGCACGAAGAAGCCTCTGCAACAAAGTGTTGCTGTGGCAAGAACAACAGTGGTCCAACATCTGGTCAGATTTGCCATACGTGTTTCCAGCTTTGCCGTCTGCTCTGAATTTCTTCTTTCGGTTGTGGCTATTAGAGTTGAAGTGCACTCACCAGTGGAGAACAATGGAATAAGTAAGAAATGGAAATGGCAAAAAAAACAAAACAAAGCAAAACACAAAGAAGCCTCTAAAATATTTAAGTGTTGTTTTGCCTTTTGAAAATCAGATATTGTATTCAACAGGAGGGGTAAACGGGAGTGAATATGGATATTTTCCAGTTCTCTTTTGTCTTTTGCTTTTTCCTCTCGTGCCCGCTGCCTGCGTTGTGTCCTCCCCGTGGACGGCTCCGTGTCTCTATCTGTCACTGGATGTAATTGGTTCTGTCAGGGCCAATCAATAGCTCCTGCCGGGCTCGTGGTGCTGGTGACGGAGGGGGGGGGGTGTATCACAGTCCGACTCTGCAGGCTTATGGAAATGGCCCGGTGTGTTTGTTGGTGCGATTTGTGTGCGCTCATGTGCGTTTCTGATGTTGCGATGGAGGCAGAGAGAAAACGAACCCCACACCTGACCTCAGCCGCCTCCGACCCACAGACCAGGTGAGGTAAGGCCACTACGTGATGTGATGCGATGTGATACAACACGAAAGGGGAATAAGAATGATCAAAGTATGGTAGTGAAATCACACGTAAGAGCCAACTGCAGTAACAGCGTTAAACAAAAGCCAAAGGCAGCTAACCACCAGTGAGGTGGAAATGGGCAACTGTCATGTATTATCACAGTATGTGTGTTGTGTGGAACGCATGGGGAAACTTGGTTTTATCGTCAGTGCTGAAGTTTTATAGCTCGTCGTTCACAGTTACATGGTTTATGTGCTGACTGGCCCCGCACTTTTTAAAATTCCAACAACAAATAAAAGATTTTACTCTCCTTTTCCACTCTCTTAAGCACTGACATGGTTTAGGTTGAAATGAGTGACAGAAAACTTATGATGGATGGATTGACCACTTTAAACATGACTGAAGTGACTTTTAGCTAAAGCAATAGTGTCAGACTGGTGGTTTCGGCTGCTCTTGTGCTGTAGCTGTGAATGTCTCCTAAGAGTTTGCATCCACACACACACACACACACACACACACACACACACACACACACACACACACACACACACAGAGAGAGGGTATTAAGTGCCACTGTCTGCAGCAGAGAAGAGAAAATACTACGGTGCTTAAAGAAAATAATGTTAAGTCCATTAAACACCGCAGATCGCCTCTTGTGCAGCAGATTACAGCTTCTGCAGCATGGCGGTGACCCTGACCCCCCCCCCCCCCCATCCCAACCGGGTCTAGTCACAGTGCGGACGTAGCCGGATTCAGGAGTTTTGTGCTCAGCCAAAACGCTTTGAAAAACGTCCCCGCCCGTATATCACACGCCGACACCTGGGAAGCAGGCTGTCAGCTTCAAGGACGCGGAGTCAGGCTGTGATGTAGATTTACTGATTGAGCAGTTAGCCACGTGTCAGAGCAGGTTTTTGCTGTTGCTTTCCATTCTGTTTCAAGGCGTTGGGGCCCCTCACACCTTGCATTTCTGTGCAGAGTGTGGGGAGTATGCATGCACACACACACACACACACACACACACATCACAATGTCGCGTAGGGATGAAGTGCATCAGGCCACCATAAGTGTTCCAGATTAGAGGCTTTGAGCATTGTCCATGTGTGGAGACACACAGACTGAAGACTTATGGGAGACTGAAGTCCTCTGGAGCAGTTTGCCGGGGCATATAGACAATGTGTTGTTACAGCAGCTTTGAAGTGTCATCTCTGAGAATGGAAAGCCCAGACAATGAGTGACTGCAGACGAGTGAGGATTACAGAAAATTGTGCGAGTGAGTGTGAGAGGGAGTGTTTGTCTCTGTGGATTAGACCCCACGCGCAAAGCGGCTTTGTCAGCCCGGGCTGTTATCTGTGTGCTGAGAGACACTTTTCTTTTTTACTTTTTTCTTTTTCTTTTTTTTTCGGAGTTCGCACAAGAGGACAGTGGACAAAAAAAAACCAGTCATTTCTCTTCATTCCTGCATATTGATGTGTACAAACAGAAACGCACGCCGTTCCCCGCAGAGGAGCGAGGCGACACGTACAACCACTCACACACACACACACACACACACGCACACGCACACACACACACACACACACAGCTGTCAGTCGGCTAGCCAACAGCCTGGGGAATAATCATGTACTGTGTTAAAAACAAATTGAAAATCAGTGGCGAGCGTTCCCCCCCTGAGCAAAGACAAAAATGCAGACCGAGTAGAAAAACCGAATGGAAAGCGAGCACAAAGGAAAGATGACAGTCGAGACTCAGAAGCAATGAAATGGGTCGAAGGCCACGCGTGTGTGCGTGCGTGCGTGTGTGCGTGCGTGCGTGCGTGTGTGTGTGCGCAGTGTGACCGTTTCCTTTCATTCAGATGTGCTGAGTGGAGCGTTTAGGACTGCGGCCTGGGGATGTATGGGGGTCCCTGCACAATTTCAGCGGAGGTCCAACAACACAGAGGCAGCCTAACAAACTGCCTCCTTCACCCGACCACTCCACTTAAGTGTGGAGGAGGCAAACACACACACACACCCACCGCAGCGCGGGACCTCGGCAGCGACGCACAACAATGCACTCCATTTCAGGCCCTCTTCTTCGAGAGGGCATTAAAAGGGGCTTTGTGCGGCGCTGCCGCGGAGCCCGGGGGCCGAGGGCCGGGCCCGAAACCTGTGCCACATTGTTGTGCTTGGGTTCGATTTTCATCTCTAATTAATTTTGCGGCCGTCAGATTTACGCCGATGCCAGAGTTTAATTAAAACGTGGTCAAAAGGGAGGGAATTTATCTGGCTCTCTGTAGCTCTCCCAGCCGGCTCTCTAAGACTTTTCGTTTTTCGACTGATTTTTTTTACGATTATTCCGCCCTGAATGCGTTTGAAAGTGTAGACGCAAGGAAATAAATTGAGTTTTTGCCTGTTTCCACGGCGAGACTGAGCATTTGAGAACATAGCGATAGCTTTGGGCTGCTAGTCTGGGTTGACATAGTTGTGGATCAACGCAAGTGTCAATCACAGTCAACGCACTGGATGCATTTCTATCAAATCAAAATAAAATAAATAATAAATGAATAATGTCAAAACCCCCTCTCAAATATCAGTGAAATATTCTCCGCTCTAACGGGGTCGTTTTTCAGACGTGTCAATATAGAAGTTTATGGCAAAAGAGTATTGGAAACGCTATTTTGCAGTTATACCTAATGTATATCACCTATTGTAACATACGTCATGTCACATGACCAGTTGAACTTTGCATGCCATGATTGAACTTTGGTTCTTGCTGGGCAAAGATAACCCGTAGTCACAAATACAATTTACGAGATGCAGCTTGTGTAGGAAATTTTACAAGTATTACTGTTGTGTCGCGAAAAAACTATGATGGAAACACACTGTAGTTAGCTACTGACACAGACACACCTGATGGAAACACCCAGATAAAATGTGTCATCCATCACCCTAATAAGGGAGCAGGTGAACACTGGATCACTTCCATTGATGTGCAAAGGTAGAAGTGACCCCGGTGCGGCGGTAGCTGCAAATGCTAATGTGATGTTTCTAAAATTCAAGGCAAAGCCTTGAACTTCAAACCAATGAAGCAATAGAAATAAACTGTTGGTTGAAATTTACATTTCTCCTTGTTGTCTGGTGTCGGCACAGAAGCTATGAGACACAGATTTAAAAGGAAACGCTTCAGAGGCTGTTTTATAAGCTGTTTCATGCCTATCTGGCAACCACATTCAGGTCTCGACTGCTACTCATATCATTCAGTATGAACTCAATCATAACTGGTTACAGGTTTGAGTATTTCATGAGACATTTTACCAGAAACTTCATGAAACTTGCATTGACTTGTTTACCTGAACGTAGACGAGCAGATGCATGATTTGGCTTTTGACTCTTGTGTCTTTTTTCACATTCTGTTTAGATTCAGTTTAGACATCTTTGGCTGTTCATAAACTCTGTAAAAGTAACTTTCCCATTCCAGGTCCCCTTTAAATATCCAGTCAGTGGCATCTGTCGTATTGCATTTGGAACAATGTCTGGCACCACAGTTTCCCCAGGTTTCCTGATTCTGAATCACATGACAGCTACATGAGCGTTCACACGTGTGTGTGTGTGTGTGTGTGTGTGTGTGTGTGTGTGTGTGTGTGTGTGTGTGTGTGTGTGTGTGTGTGTGCGTGCTAGGAGTGAGCTCCTGGTGACAGACTCTCTTGTGAGCGCGGACAGGATGATTGACAGCTGCAGAGGAGGGAGCGGAGATGACCGGCGACGGCGAAGGATCCCCCTTCACCCTCGTCTGCCTCAGCCGCCGGTGACACGCAGACGAGCTGGCAAGGCGCGCGAGCGCTGCCAAGCGGACGGTCTCACCTGTCGTAGTAGTCGTCGTGGTAACTGTCGTAGTCCAGGTCGAACTCGGATCTGCGGGCGGGAGGGAGGGAAGGGAGGAGGCGGGTTAGCGACCGATCTGTCAGAAAAACAAACGATGAAAACAAACACAAAAAGCCCACGAGGCGCGGCCCTCGGTGCCGCCTGCTCGGCTTAATGGGAGGGCCCGCCCGCCGCCCGCCGCCTCGGCGTGAACGAGAGCGGCGCGGCGCAGACGCTTCATCTGGAAAGAATGCTGCGCTCACGATCCGCAGCCAGCCAGAAAGAAACACGCCGGATTAGCTCTGCCGCAGCGGCCAAAAGGTGGAAAATCCATAGAAACCGCCCCGTGGTCCAACTGTGTAGCCGCTGTGATCACGGCTACCGCTGTTTATCATTGTTGCTACTGTTTGTTGCTGTCTGTAAAACAAAGTGTTATTAAAGCTGTTATTAAGGCTGCTATCATCATCACTACTATGATTGTCATCGTTACTATTATCATTATTGTTTTTGGAGTGGTATTTATTATTATTATTATTATTCATTTTTTGCAAAATAGCAAAAAATTATGACACTTTAGCTTTTGCTATTTTGCTTACTTTGTTTTCCACTATTTATTACTTATAATACTGATTCACTACACTATTATGGTTAATAATGTTTTCTGTGTGAACTGTTGTGTATTCTGAATGTGATGCTCTTTTTTTCAATTTTGGCTGCCGCACAGAATAATTTCCCTTCCAGGATAAAGTACTTATCTTATCTCTTACTGAACGCCTCCATGTGTGAGCTGGATGAGGCGAGCCTGTGTGTGTGTGTGTGTGTGTGTGTGTGAGGGGGCATGAAAGGCAGGTGAGCGCTGCGTCAGGAGTGAACTTCTGTGCTGTTTACCTGCAGAGCAGAGCTGAGGAAGAGGAGGAGGAGGAGGAGGAGGAGAGAGATGCTGAGGTTCTGTGCCAGAGCGAGATCACACTGTGGTGTGTCAGACCTCAGCATTCCTCTCTAATCCTCACACTGAGTCGCTAATAATCCCTCCGTGTTGTTCTCCCCCCCCCCCCCTTTGCTTTGTCTCTCGCACTGACTCACTGTCTCTATCCCCCTTTGTCGCTCATTCTATTAGTATTTCTCTGTCTTTAAACTGGCCTCATTTCAGTCTCAGTCACACCCAATTAGAAGCCGTGGAGGTGATGAGCGGCACTGTGAGAGGGTTCACGGCTCGGCTGAGAGCTTGCAGGTTGTGACTATGTCTGCGGCGTGGCATTTCCACAGGTACTCAGAGCACATTCAGCAACAAATGCATGTCTAGACTAACTGGTAGTATGTTGCTGCCATGTGAAAAAAAGACTAGTTTGTGAGACAATATCTTTTTGCGAATATATTTGCATACTCAGTAGGCCTCACAGCTACAATGTCCACCGCCAGAGCCAAGCACTGGGCTGATGCGGGGACCCCCATGTGTCTTTGGTACTCCGGCTCGAATGTCGACGGTTGCGCCACAGTTTGTTGTCCAGCAGCCACTTCCCTCCCACACTCAACCGTGGTCTCGTAACGCCATCCTCGTTTCTCCTGCTCATTAGCATTTAAAGGGAAAAGCACTAAAACAAAAAAAACCCAAAACATTCAGGACTGTTAATTTGGTAGGAGGAGAAGTCCGACCAGAGCATGCTAGCATGCTAGCATGTTAGCAAAGAAGTCAAAGAAAAGATATCTAACTACTGGGGGCGGGAAGTTTACAGGAACTGTGCCTCTCACTTGGCCCGCTCCATGGCTCGGTCACGTCAATCGAGACTTGCGATCAAAACTTTGTTTTCATAACAAAGAAAACAACAAGCGGGGAAGTGTGTTCGTGTCCAAGATGGTGGGCGCTACGAACGAGAGCAGAAGTCGTCTCGAAGACGCTGTTGTTGTTTTCAGCGGCGTCTGCTAGGCTAATGCTAAGAGCTAACGCTTATCTTCTGCTGGGCTTCAACATTCCCACTTGTTTTAGTGATTTCTGACGGTGTCACATCCTGCCCTAGGTTTAGCCGAGTCCTCCTTTTGCTTTGAGTTTTGAGAAGTGCAGGGACTCGGTTAGGTCTCGTAAAAGTTCCTATAAATGGCCCAGTAGGATGGGCTCCGGCAGAGGGGAGACGCAACAATGGCTGCAGCCCCATAAAATTACCCTAAAATTACAGTCCCTGCAGTGGAAACACGACTTAGGTCTCTTAAAACTAAGACGAAAGAAAAACAAATGGCGCTGGTTTGGCAGGGATATCACAGCTATTTAGATACAATTTACAGTGTTAAATGACAGCGTTACATCTGGATTGGTAGTGGTTGAGCACATAGGGACACTGTAATGTCGGCAGCTGGGGACCAAAAGCCAATTCTGCTCACAGTCTCATAAAAGCTTGGGCCGGCGCTGCTTCAAGATATTATCTTTTCGTGTTTTAACGTGACAGTGTGAGGCGAGAATGTAGCTTGTTTACACAATTCAATGAAATTGCATTTTTTAGCTTGGGACATTGTGATTGTTCTAACAATAAACATTTCATGAGTGGACAGAGTGAGTGTGGGGGTGGATGGTGGGTGTGCGTACCCTGTGATGGACGGATGACTCATGTCCACAGTTAACGTACTAACAGGTTCATAGGGAATTACGCACCTATGATCGAATGAATTTGCTTGAGAGAGAAAAATCTCCCTCTTGCTTGAATCTCATCTCATGGCCGTTTTTGAGTCCGGCGGGATTACCAGCGGGGGACAAAGACGGAGTTACAGACAAAAATACGCTAAAAACATTAGAGAGGGCCGGCAGCAGCAGCAGAAATCCTCTCGATCTCTATCCGAGCTCACGCCTGGGATCTCTGGGTCTGAAGTGTGGACTCATATTTTGGAGTGGAGCGCAATCACGTCTCCTCCAGCGTCCCTCTCCGTCGCGCCAGCTGCTTTTCAGAACTCCGGAGACGGCGGCGCACCAAACGATTCGGAGGAAATGCCGCTGGACACTTGCCAGACATGTAAAGCGCGATTTCATCCCAGCTTAAACACCGCAGTCTGTCCTGTTAGGAGCCGGGCGAGCCCGAGGTCGAACGCGAGGGGGGAAGGAGGAAAGGAGGAGAGGAATGGGGTCGCTGTGCTGCTGGATTCACCCTGGACTCCCCCGGCTCGGGGAGTTGTTGTCAGTGAAGCTGGTCTGTCTCTGAAGGTGGAGCAGCAACTTATTCATGACAGACGCACAACAAAGAAATGTCATCACGGGATGCTGATGTGCGAACGCTCACTTTGCTCTTGAGCTGTGGCATGCTGAGCGAGAGACACCACTTCGCTGTGCGTTTCATCATAGGCACTTAGGCCGTCGAAAACGGCACCGTCCAGCCGTTAACGCTGCGACGCCGACGTGATTCAGCGCCCGACAAGTGAGCTCGATCGGTTTTGGATGTTTAATTACATCCAAAGTGAGCGGGCAAGCACCTGGGTCACTGTGTGTGTGTTTTTAGCTCGCCAGCTCTCGTTTCCCCTCCCTACGTGTGTGCGTGTGCGTGTTTTTAGCTCTTGAAATGTGTGTGTGGGGTGTGTGTGTGTGAGAGAGAGAGAGAGAGAGAGAGAGAGAGAGAGAGAGAGAGCAGATGGACAGCAGGGTCACTAAAGGCTAATTAATTTCTTTTCATAATTTCTCAAGTGCCAAAGCAATCCATTAGACACGGCCGGCTATAAATCATCTCTGCCTCAATGTGCCTGTGTGTGCCTGTGCGTGTGTGTGTGTGTGCGTGTGTGTGTGTGTGTGTGAGTGTGTGTGAGCGTGCGTGTGTGTGTGTGTGTTGCCAAGAATTAGGCAGAGGCGGGCTTGCTTTTGTGTGAACAAAGCAGAGAAATCTCCCCCCAGCGTGCACACTCAACACCGGGGCGAAGTCGGGGAAAAAAACCATCAGTTCTCATGGCAGCCGACCTCAGAGGTGTGCGTGCGTCTGTGTGTGTGTGCGTGCATGTGTGTGTGTGAGTGCGTGCGAGGCAGAGAGCGAGATGGAGAGGGATGAATTACCCGGGAACGTGGTTGAATTGGCTCAGAGCCGTGACAGACGCAGTCTGAGTCGGACTGACGATGAATCAAAGTGACGCGAGATCCTCGTCCTGACGGTGGCGGCGACATCCGCCGCGATAAACGATCACGGCCGCGATCCTTTGTCCTGCCCTCCCTCACAATCCATTCACTGCACTGTCACCGACACACACACACACACACACACACATGCGTATACATATATATATATACAGAAATGCTGGCAGGGTTCCAGGTGCCATCGGTCATCACGTGTGATTCCCTGAACAGGCCATTGACGGGTTTGATCACTGTCACGGCGGCATCATTCTTCACCTCTGACTTTAATGCCTCAGCACAACGAGATGATGAATCGGGGAGTCGGGGAGGAATCCTTTGCATAAAATAACAGAGAATTAGGTCCATCCTCTATGGCCCTCGACAGGCTGACTGTAACTCGCACGGGAAGCCACGAAGCGACGCCGGCCGTGGGATCGAGCTGCCCAGAACTGATAACATGGGATGTCAATTTGGTGTCATTTGTCATGCACCCACAGCAAAAAATGGAATTAGTTCCACTTACTTAAGTTCAACACCTTTTTAATTCTCTCTCTCTCCGTCTCTCTCTCTCTGTCTCTCTCGCTGTCTCTCTCTGTCTCTTTCTGTCTCTCTCTCTGTCTCTCTTTCTGTTTCTCTCTGTCTCTCTCTCTCTCTCCGTCTCTCTGTGTCTCTCTCTCTCTGTGTCTCTCTCTCTCTGTCTCTCTCTCTGTCTCTCTCTCTCTCTGTCTCTCTCTTTCTGTCTCTGTCTCTCTCTCTGTCTCTCTCTCTGTCTCTCTCTGTCTCCCTCTCTCTCTGTCTCTCTCTCTCTCTCTTTCTGTCTCTCTCTGTCTGTCTCTCTCTGTCTCTCTCTCCGTCTCTCTCTCTCTGTCTCTCTCTCTGTCTGTCTCTCTCTCTGTCTCTCTCTCTGTCTCTCTCTCTGTCTGTCTCTCTCTCTCTCTCTCTGTCTCTCTCTCTCTGTCTCTCTCTCGCTGTCTCTCTCTCTCTGTCTCTCTCTGTCTCTCTCTTTCTGTCTCTCTCTCTCTGTCTCTCTGTCTCTTTCTGCCTCTCTCTCTGTTTCTCTCTCTCTCTCTCTCTCTCCCTCAGACACACACAAGAACTGCGGTGTCAGTGATTTATAACTATTAAATAATCATAGCTCGCAGATCATCTTATATCATCATTTATTCGAGCTACAACAATGGATTATTTTTGTAGTCGACAAATCCATTGATTGCTTCCTTTATGAGTCGATTAGTTGTTTGGTTTATGCTATGATGCGAAAATAGTAAATATTATAGGCCAACATAAGGTCTGATGAAGATGATTCAAGATGTTCAATTTTCCATCACAGAGACCAAAGAAACTTGAACATCTTCATATTTGATAAGCTGATATCAGATCATTTTCATAATAATCAGTGATTATCATTGATCAATAAATGGATTCGTGGATCAATTGCCATGACTATTTTGCTGTGTAAACAAGAACTGAACTCCAGTCCTTCCCGATTAGAAGGTGACAGAGTGAGTGGAGCGGAGGGTAAAAAGTTTCTTCTTCCGGCATGTTTACGCAGGGAATTCCTCCCCTCACATGTGCCGGGGTCACGTAACGATGCAAATCTCCTGTTATGTGGGCGCCGGCGTTTTTAATACTGCTAATACGCCACTCATTGTGTCCCGCAACACGCCCCTGGTTTCCATACCTCGCCTGTTGTTCGCCAACTATTCACGCGGGCAGATGCAGGCTGGAGCGGCGTCTGCAGCTGCCGACGCCCGGCTCGCTCCGAGCTTGTTGCCGCTGCTCAGATTGAAATCTGCCCTCGGCTGGGCTCCTCTGCCAAACCATTGTCTAAGCCCAGGGATCCTCGCCTGTCATTTCCTGCTTTTTCACCCCCATCCCCACTATAAACACGGCCACAAAGCAGAGCAGTGGTTTTAATTAATCCACGCTTTTGTGTCTCCACGCTCAGATTACTGTAATTCTCCGTATGCCCGCCTCAGCCGAGGAGCCCCAGCTCTGCTCCAGAACACGGAGAGAGCATGCTCTGACAAGGAGGGAGCACGGAGAGAGCATTTTCCCCAGCAAAGAGCCTCTCTCCAGCACCTAGAGTTAAGACAGTGTATTCTATTCTATTCTCCTATTATTTCTCTGCCCGGGTTTTTCTAAAACTGGAAACGCAGCTATTGTTAGAAACAGGCAACAGCAAATCACAGGGTTGGTTTGCACCTACATTCCAATTACAAATGCATGTTTTTAGATTGCTTTCATACCAGAGATGGATAGTCTGGACTTGAGTTTGATCTCAGGCTGGAGTCTGGGACAACCTGTAGGGAGAGGAATGAGTGAGGGATATAACTTTTCACCTCCGTCCTCCTCAAACATCCACTGATCCATACGATCCATACCGGATATGGACACGGCCATACTAACAAGGTGAAGTCTATTTGTCCAATTAATGTGACTCTCTCTCTCCTCTGAAAGTCTCCCCTGTCAGTCTAATGGACGCGCCCATATTCATTCATTTCTTTAAGCTCTGATATCTTATTAACCATGGAATTATTTGCAAATCGACCTCCATATTACACGCTGGTACATGAGACTTTAGCTGTTGAATCCGGTGTGAATTATGAAAAAGCAATTATTGAATGAGTATTTCGTGACTGAAAATGGCGTTTTTTGACTGGGTGTGTACTGGAGAAAGTGTCTTTTGGAGCCAGGCCTAGCGGATCTCCGTGGTATTGCAGGCTACATCCATCATTTATACACAGTCTGTGGTCGACACACGCCTCGGACTGCACTCTGAAGTAGGCTGAGGAGGAAAGGCGTACAGAAACAGAACATGGAGTAATTCAGAGAGAAAGGCCCTCAGAACCAGCTGCCATCTGGACACCAGCTACCATCCACCGAAAAAAGCCCGCACTGTTTCATTAAGTGTTTACTGGGGACTGTATCCACCATATAAATGTAGTTAGCGGCTGCTGTGATGCCATATTTGCGGCAGCTGAATGAAGAGGTTCGGAAAAGTGCTGAGGCGCTCGACAAAGATTTAATGAGACTGGGGAGACCATTAACCGCCCGCGCGAGCCATTTACCTCCGGTACGAGACCGTCCAATTTTGTGGACGTTTAAAAAACTCGTCGATAAACACTTTTTATTGGGGGTTTGACTCTCTCCTCTGCTGTCACTGGGCCCGTCGCGCTCCAGCTCGTCCTGACGCGACCAAACACAGAGATGAGAGCACAGATGCTGTTCTGCAAGAAGAAGAAGACTTTTTCCCACTCTATCTCTCTTGCGGTAATGCGTTTTTGTTTTTTTTTATATACGTATCTATCTCCCAAAAGCAGACAAATGGGATTAGTGCCAGAGACGCTGACGGGCTGAAAGGTAGGAAAAAAACGGAGTAAGAGAGCGAGACACTCGCTCGGTTTACGAGCCTTTCCGTGTTCCCTGCGAGTTTCGTCGGCCCTCTGGAGTCCCAGCGGTGGCTCCCGGAGCTCCGTATCTCCGCTGATGGAGGCGCACGGGTCAAAGGAGGTCGCTGCGCGGCGAGACGCGCTAAAAACCTCGCTGTGAAAACCCGGCGACAGACCTCGAGGCCGAGGCGCAGGGAGGAGAGAGAAAACCCGCTCACCCCGAGTGACCCGACCTGAAAACACGCGGAGGGGTAAAGGCTTCAGTCCCACGGCCTTTAATGTGACTGAATATATATTGAATATATATTCTATATACACATATGGCAAACCTCAGCAAACACCCCGAGCCGCTCAGAAAAGAAGCACAACAAGCACAAATCAACAACTCACAAGAGGAGAAGAAAACCTGTGCAGACCAACACAGCTTTATTAACAAAGCTGAGGTCTGCTTTGGGAAAACTCCTGTTTTCACGAATAGCGTTTTCTAATCGAGCTGGGGCAACTAATCAACAACGAACAGTAAACAATCTGAGGGGTTTAACTTTACACGATAATCTTGAATGGAGCGACAACAATCTCATTTCCAGAAATCTTGTCAAGTGGAAGTATCTTGCTGCATGGACAGGTTTTGAGCGTGTATTCCTCAGAGTGCGTGTTTATCATCTCGGCTTAGACCTTTTTTTCACCCTAGGTCAACAATCCCACGTCGACTCAAGCATTTACAACACTTTAAAGAAGTCAGCTTCTTGGAAGTGAATATTTTCAGTGTTTGTTTTAACCCTCTATGACGTAAACTGAATGTGACTGAACTGAGGACAAATCAAAGGCGGCTAAAGAGGGAATCTCTGCCTTTGTGAAACAGGCACGAGTCTTTTTCACAGTTTTTACACGATTTTATAAACCCGACATATAACCCAGTATTCATTCACCAGGATAAACCCCTTGAGAGGGTTCCTATAATTTTTTAGGGGGCCTGACCATACGTTACAGACAAGGGAACGCCCTATACGCTGTAGCAGATGCTGTATTTGATATGAGAGGGCTGAAAGTTGACTTCAGACCCAGGCGACAAAGTTCAGAGGTCATTACCAGCCAACGTGGACTCGTGGCCAGAGTCACAGCAAAATATAACGGAAAACAAAAGAAAAGCGGAGGCGGAGACAATCGAGGCGGAGCACGGCGAAACACGGCCCGCGCCCACGCAGACCGACGATGGGACGGAGCCGGGGAGAAAGCAGATGACCGCGCGACGCGGCTTCCCCTTCCGCCGGGCTGAGAAAATGAGAAAACCGCCTTTCGCGCTCACGGACTGGCAATTAGAGGAGAGACGGGGAGAGAAAGAGAGACCTAGGGATGCCGAGGGTGAGCATGATCAAGATGAGAGCGCGGAGGCTTTGATGGTTGAGGAGGAGGAGGAGGAGGAGGAGGAGGAGGAGGAGGAGGAGGGGCGGGAGATGAAGGGAGAGCTGGCAGCTCTCTCTCTCTTTCAGACACTCTAC
Organism: Karalla daura; assembly: GCA_029224185.1. Lineage (NCBI taxonomy): Eukaryota > Metazoa > Chordata > Actinopteri > Chaetodontiformes > Leiognathidae > Karalla > Karalla daura. The sequence continues at coordinate 22,672,059 of CM055190.1, forward strand.
GGACAGGAGCTGCACTAATGTACTCCCTCTTTCCCTTTCATTTAATCACTGTCTCTGCAATTCTCCTCTTTTTCTCCCTCCCTCTATCTCTCCCTCACACACACACGCACACACACTTCCCTGCAATCGACACACGCGTTCGCATACACAGATAGATGACCGTGACGATTATTTGTGTAGCTGTTTGCTCCTCAGCTCCATCACCTCGGCGTGTGCCGATACGGCACCGTGTGCTTTTGTTGGGCTCTGCGAAGGCTGTGAAGGCCGCTTGTTTGTTCATGTACCTCGTGATAACGTGACTGCTGTACGCGGCTCGGTAGAAGGTGAACGGCGAAGCCGGGGCCCGATAATGGAGCGACTGACGCTATTCCGCGCATTAACCACGCGCTGGAGCCCTTACAGCCGCTCCCACGGGAGAGTTAGCGCTCGACAACGAGCGTCTTCATCAATTCCAGAGGCCGGGCTTTAACGCGCCGCGATCTTGCGCCCCGCCGCCTTAATCGATGAAGCGAGCGGCGCCGCGGCTGATCAATAACGCATCGCCGTGCCGTCCGCACCCCGACATCCATCACAGCGCGGCCCGTTGGGCTGCGTCACCTGGACGCGCCGTGCGTACTGCGCTACAAGTGTAACGGCGACTCAAGGGGCTCATACATTTCATTCTATCCCACGCGCATCCCCGTTGAGTTATGGCCCGGGAGCAATTCATTCAGCCCGGGGAAGAGAGCTGCACAGATTAGGGTCATGTGCCGGGCCGCACTCGCCCTCCCTCGCTTCAGTTTAAGCGGCGCTGACTGGCTGACAGCTCTCCGGGTTTGATCTCGGTCACGCCGTCGCAGGGAGAGCGGGGCACTGATGGAGCGGAGCTGGCCGACGTGGGGCCGACGCCGGAGCGGGAGCAGAACAGGCCGAGGATTCCCAGCGTCCTCTGGGAGATCGGGGATCACAGATCGGCCTGATACTGGGGAAGAATGACACCAGTCCCCCAATGACATTCTTGCTGATAACCAGAGCCAATTATCATCAGCAACACTGTGTTCATTTTGAGTATTTTGAGTATTTTTTGCCCCAAGCCCCGACCCTCTGTGACGTCACCCACTGGTTTGGGGCCAGGAGTTTGACCCGCACGGCGCCGCCATCTTGACATCAGCAGAGACGCTTTGGGTGGAAAGGAATGAGGGACGGATATAACTTTTCACCTCCATCGTCCTCAACACTCCCACTGATCTATACGATCCATACTGGCCATGGAGAACAACAGGGCCGGACCAACAAGGGAAACAGTCCAACTAGTGAGACTCACGCTCTCTCTCCTCTGTGAGGGTCCCCTGTCAACCGAATGGACCCGCCCATTTAAACCCTAATAATTTATGAATCATGGGATTATATTCAAATTGACCACCAGATCATCTTCTGGCATGGGAAACTTTAGCTGTTGAAGCCGGTGTGAGAGTTAAAGAAGAGTTATTGAGATATGAGAATTTCATGTTGAAAATGCTGGTTTTTGACTGGGTGTGTATTGGAGATTCTGCCTTTCTTTACCTTAGGTGTGTGTATATAAACTATTAAAAACTTGTATTAAATGTCAGTTATGAATATGAGGGATTATCGAAATTGGTAGGAAATGACTATTTGGATTTGACTATAGGATGACTATAGGATATGATTTATCAGCAAGCACATCTGATGTCCCCTCACAGGTGCAGCCTTCAAAGGTAAACTAACACAGGTTCACCTCAAAAAGCATTTCCTCCCGAACTTAAGCGATAACTTGAGCGATGCAGCTGTGGAGCACATACACATCCAGCCTTAAATGTTTGAGTCAGAATCAGATGTCGAGGAAGAGCCGAGAGCATTTTGGCAGAAACTTCACCACACAACAGCCCCACAAGCTGCGTTTCCGAATTTGCGAATTTGACTGTCGTAATGTTGTTATGTATCATGTCCAACAACACGAGTCTCCTCCTCCGTCCACGCATAGCGTGCCATCTCTGGTGACACGTAAATGTGAAACGTGTCTGCAAAACACTTCTACTCTTCGATATGTCTGAAAAACCGCCTCATGAGAGCGCAAACATATTTTAGCCATATCTGAGAGGTTTTTGCAAATGTAGGTGTTTCCATTACCGCTTTCTTTTATTGCGAATGGAAACGCAGCCACAGTCACCTCACTTAATTTGCTTTAAATGCCTGAACAGAGGCGGCTGGATGCAAACTGTTTTGGGGGAGGAGAGACAACATGTTTTACATCACCCCCGTAGTTTACATCACGTTGTGCCTCTGATCAGATCCACTGCCTTGTTCCCGCTGCCGTCTCCGATATCTGAAATCTACATATGAACGAGGACGTGGCTGTTCGACAAAGCCACAGGAAAAGTGTTTTTGTTTTGCTTTTCCTTTTGAATTCATCCCGGGTCCCTGTTTGAGAGAGGAGGAGGAGGAGGCGGAGTGCAGACGGGAATGAGTCAGATTCCCCGGGCAGCTGTCAGGGTGGGGACATTCCCGATGGATACGGGGGATCAGGGCGGAGGCGTGGCCACAAGGATGACACCGGTGGAAATAATGAGCGAGGGCCGTGAATCAGCCTGCGTTTATAGCATCATTACCGGCCAGACGTGTTGGGAAACCGACAGCCCGGTGTGTGGAAAAAACGTGCGTTTGACGGTCCCCCCTTTTTTTGTTCTCCCGCGAGGGACAGAAGGCGGCGTCGTTACAGTCTGCTGCCGTTAAACCGTAAAGTCGCCATTAGCGCGGGACTTTGATGTCAGGCCCCGCTGAGAGGGGTTCAGAAGAGCCAACAGAAGCTCTTCAGCGCTAAACCTATAAAAGAAACACATCAGTGAGAGGAAATAGTGGTGAAATAATACGGAGGCGGAGGAGGACGAGGAGGAGGAGGAGGAGGAGGAGGAGGAGGAGGAGGAGGAGGAGGAGGAGGACCAATGTTACAGGGCAGGAGGAGGAGAGGAGCTCACTGTGGACGGCTCCAGACCGTCTAAACAAGAGATTACCATAATCTGCTTTTCAAATCAGACAGTTAGTTACAGGTGTTCGCTATGATTAAGAGCCCCGGGAGCTTTAACACAAATTGCTCATTTGGCATTCTGGCAGGAGCGGACAGGAATAACATGAATGACGCCGGGCAGGTTTCATAAACACTTTGTATCCACTGGAGATATGGAGGAGAAAATCTTCATCACGATCTTTGTTTTCACGTCGTTTGATATCAATATGTATCTTGGTATAAATCAAACCCTTATTTTGTTACTCTTAAGTCAGATTTAAAGACATTCTTGTATATAAATATTTATTTTATTTATAAATATTTATCTTGCACTCAGAACAATAACTGAGGAGAAACAAAAGAGACCCATGAAATTTGTCGGTCAACTTATTGTGATTATTGAATTACTTAACTTGTTCATTTTGAATTATTGAACAATAAAAAAGTCATTGATTCCTGACATACACTCAAGATACTCAATCCCTGGAATTATCCAGTGGGAAGAATCAGAGGAAGATGGATCAAATGGGTGAGCCGAGTACGTGCACCTCAACTAGATTACTTAGAGCAGTCACAATACATAATCGAGTTAAATTGCATATACTCACTCATTTACAAATGAATCACTCTGTCATAAAGCTGCTATTGAGTCGATACTAGGAAAATGAGTATCTTAGTTGATATACTAAGTGACATGGCATTTTTAAGAAATTCTACTTTTTCGCATATTCACTCCTGGTCTGGGATTTCTTTAAACTTTAAACCTTGAATTTAAACTCTCTGCTCTTCTTCCTGTGGAGCTACCAGGAGCCATATGACTGGAGGGCTGCGGTGCATCTAATGCTATCACTGGCTCTTCGTATTCCCTGTAAAAACACGAAGGAATGAAACCGTGCTCCTCTCTGAACCCGTCTCATATTGACATTGAGGAAAGCTACACCACCATGTTGATGTTGTTATCGTTGCATCGCCCGGCCCCAGAAAACCCAGTCTCGGTTGTTTGACTCCGCTCGGCTGCGAGGAATGGCGTGACCGAGACTTTAAGAGAGAGTCATGAAGTGTGACCGCGATTAGATTAAAGTTTTCACTCCGCGCGACGCGGCGTCTTCACTTAGACGCTATTTTTACACCGGGGCACAGAGGGGCCGATAGACAGCGGCACCCGCCGCCACCTGAAGCTCATTATCGGCACGATGGACACGTGAACCACAGTGGGAGCGCGGCCGCCGCGGCAGAGGAGCGGCGGAAAGTGCAGAAACCCTCGAGACGTACAGAACGTGAACGCGTCCTGGGTTATCGTGGGTGGGCGTAAGCGTGTCAGCAGCGCGACATGAATATGTGCATATGTAGTTGGGCGTGGGTTTCTGTGCGTGCGGCCCACCGGAGTGCAGTCGTCCAGGAGCGTTGGGAGCGGGATGAGCACAATCCCTCCGCGTGACTTGAGACCATCTGCACACGACTCCACTTTTAACCAAGGCCGCTAACTTTTCGCCGCTTTTAGAGGCGCGATCGGCGTTCGAAGAGGCGTCATCCGCAGAGTGGCCTTCCTCCGAGGGGATGGGGGGGGGACGACTGCTTTTTAGCTCGCTGCCATTTATCAAAAGGCTTCGGGTGGTGGTGGGGGGGGGGGGGGTCTGGCCCGGCAGCAGCAGTAATTGGAAATTTCAGAGCCCGGGCCATTTAGTGCTAATTAGCAGCATTAGACGGCGGTAAGGTGACAAGTGACATCCAGGGCGCTCTAACAGAGAGAGAGAGAGAGAGAGAGAGAGAGAGAGAGAGAGAGACCCCTCCCCTGGACCCCCGGTAAAGAGAGAGCGAGGACGTGGAGGCATCCCCCCCCCCCCAACAGGGGCGCGTATCCCTGTCAAGACCGACTTAGAGCGCAGAGTTAAAAGGTTACCCGGAGCTGACTGAAGTAATTAATCCTCCCGGCCCTTTCAACTCCCGTCGAGCCCCGGCGTCAGCTCTCGCGTCCCCGAACCGCGCGGTTTGTCCCCGAAATTATTGAGGAATTAAAAGCTAAGAGTCATTTCAGCTCAACGGCGTGAAGGGCAAAGCGGCATGGGTGACGGCGGGCTAAAATTAACCGCTCGGCCCGCCACGGGAAAGGGAGGGCGGAGAAGACAAGTGTGCGCGTCTGCAGGTGCATTCCGGTCAAACACCGAAATATTGAGAAAACCCCCAAAAAACATCAATTTCATGCTTACATGAGGTTGTTTTTTAGACGTGTCGATATGGGAGTTTTCTCATTTGCGTGTCAGCGGACTAGTTCACTTAATAAAGTGCGTTAAAATATCTACTAAAACAATGTTTTAGATGTCCATCTCCCCCAAAAGCGGAGTCTTGCAGGATTAGGTCTTATTAGGAAACACCTTTTTGGAGATTTTCCCAGAGACATTTCAGAAATGTCGCTTTCACTTTGCTGTGGAGAATGGAGAGGCAGCCTCTGCGAGTGGCCGGTGGGGCCGCGTTCCGCTGCCGCCAGAGCAAACAAATCCGCCCCTCTCCTCGGACCCGGAGAGGATCTGGACGTTTAGGGGGATGTGCAGGGCGAATAATAAGCCGCCGTTCAGAGCGGCCCCCGTGTGTGGTTTGGACGGTGATCGACAGGTGTGGCATTTGCTCGACCGAGCTCGGACTGCGGCGCGCGATCCTCGCAGGGCCAAACTTTCACTTTGGCCAACATTAGCGAGGCCGGGCGGGGGGTGAGGAGGGGATCGAAAGAGGCAGAGGAATCAAAAGCGAGATAGACGTGGATGAGAGGAGGCCCGACGAGAGAGGGACTCGGAGAAATTGTGTTTGCGCAGCTCCGACGAAATCGAGCGGGCTTCCTGCTACCGCCGACGAGGAGCCATTACTCCGAGACGTGAGGAGGTCCGAGCGTGACGCGGCAGAACTAAATGCTCGCACAGCCCGGCCCAGTTTCCCCCAGACTATGATGGAGAACGGCGATTATTTTGAATTTCAGACTTTCAGAGTAAAAGAGGCAGCACCAACACGTCCACATGATGCGTCACATATTACACGGCTGTCCCCCCCCTTATCCCGGGCTGTGAGAGGCTGTCGTGGTCACTGGAATGAGGGGTTGCAGCGCTGGGTTTTCACGAGGCGTTCCAGTCGCTGGGTCACTCACAAACGGACGTCCTCGCGTGGCTATTTCATGAGCGGGGCCAGTTACAATGAGAAATGTGGTGATGTACGGTTTTTTTTTTTGGCGCCTCACAAAAAAAGAGAAAACAGCTGGAGGGAGCGAAGAAGTGTCGAAAGCTTAAAGGAAAAGGCAGGAAAAACACATCGCGATGTGCCTCTTACGTCGTCAGACTCACAGCGGTTTGAAGCTACGTATAAAAAGATCAATGCAGCAGCAGCAGAAACGTCTTCTTTTCTCCTCCTCCTGGCCCGCTCGGCTCCTAGCAGCAGCCGAGGCCGGAGGTGCTGGAGGCGCCTCGAGCAGCGATGAGCCTGGACAGACGTCCCGGGTCTGGGGTTTAGCTCTGTCCACGCCTGCAGACCTCCTGCCCTTTTCAAGCCTCCGTTCCTGGGACCCAGTCGAGGACACCCGTCAGACACGAGAGGTCTACGAACCTGAGAGCACAGGTGAGCGTCGCATTCGAAGGGCATTCGCGGGGAGGTATCGCAGGTCGGCGGGCTGGAGCGAGCAAACAGAGCGCGGGTCCCTGACGGGGGGCCAAGAGTCGAGCCGAGGTCTGGCCTCGTTGTTTCGCTGAGGCGTTAACGAGCGTGGCTCGGTGCTCGTGCGCGGGTCAGGGCGGAGGAGGAGGAGGAGGAACGCGACACGACGGGGCGTCCGCTTAATGATCTGGCTTCGAATCGGCAGCTGTCTGCGTGTTGCCGTCCGTCCCTCCTTCGGGGGCTTTTGTACATTCACCAGCTCTGTCTGTAGCCGCGTTAGCCTCACTGTCTCTCTCGAAATAGTCGAGGTAACATTTCTGAAAACGTCCTCCGCCGACACACTTTTATGGATTTTTTGTAAAATCCGGAATCTCGAGGATCCACTTTGAGGTCCAAAACACTGTTTTACTGTATGTTTTCATTAGATTTTGAAAATGTTCAGTCTGGCTCCGTACAGCGCCATGTCATGTGAAGCAGGAGACTGGTCATGTGACCTCCGACGTCAAGCCCGGTGGCCGATAAGCTTCTACGTCTGCGCGTCTGAAAACACGCTTCGTGAGAGCCTAAATATGCTTTTCTTGCGATATTTTTCAACATTTAGGTGTCAGTGACTAATAATAATATAACAGACCCTAAAAGCAATAAAACAATGAAGACAATACAAATAAAATATGATATTTGGGTGTTGGAGGAATCAAAATGCTACACCACGGCTCTTCACGTGAACTGTGCCCGTTTTTTATTGCAACATTTGGGTTTTCCACATTTCCAGGGCGAATGGACATGCGGCTGGGAAATCGGGGCAGAGGGCTTCAATATCAGCTCCACCAAGTCCTGACGCGATAGTTGACTCCGTGCTCTTGCCATTAACAGCATGCACAAATGTGCGCGCGCTGGGGGTATTTTACGGGGTCGCCCATAAATTGAAATCCTCCTCGGGGCAGGCGGGGACTGCTCACATTTTCATATACTCCCGCACTCGTCTCCGGCCTCTCCATTCACCCTGCTAACCTCCATTACCCCTCAGTGCTGACGGAGAGCTTTTTCCAGGGCCCGGGCCCGGAGAAAAGCCTCCTGCCGCCTCCCAGACGCTGACACGCTCCAGACGCCCCCCCCCTCAACCCCCCCCCCCCCCTCTCCTCCCATCCCTCTCACTGCGCTCCCTCCGTCTCTCTTTGCCCATTATTGGTCCCCTTTGCCCGGCCTCGGTGTCATCCTGCAGCTCTCTCTGTCATCGGAATGAGCTCGGAGTGAGTTTTCTGTGTGTTCCCGTCTCTGGTGGCGCTCTGTAAAGACGCTGTCGGCTTCAATCCGTTGACCCGGGCGGACGGCGACGGGAAGTGAGAAAAATCACTGCGAGTCTCACGATCCCTCAGAGACGCAAGCGGCCGCTGGACAGCGATAACGCGGGCAGGGTTGCCGCCCATTAGCAGATGGCTTGTTTTCCATACACTCTGCATGAGGACATTTGTTCCTGGCGATGAGGCTGACATTGAATTATTCACAATAAACGCACCGATTTTATACTTTTAAGGGCCTAATCTTTCTGAAATTGATTCATCAAATTGTAATACTGTTTTAAGGGGACACCCTGCTGTGTGTGCGCGTGTGTTAAAATGTCCTATATTTTTCCTAACAAAGATAGAAAGACTGTAAGACCATTTATCTTATTATAGGAGTTAATGTCTTCTTTTAAGAGTTTAACACTACGATCTTAAAGCAAGCACTTATATTGAAATTATCTTGCTGCATGGACAGTTAATTCCATTTGTTTCGATGTCTTTTTTCCCTCAGATTCAGAGTTTCTATCTCGTTTCCAGACGCCCCCTTATTTGCAGTATACGGTATACACCCTGGATTGGTTTCTCGGTGTTTCCACAGACGCCGTGTGTGATGAAAGTCGCTCCAGAGCAATTGTTTGTACGGCTTTATTTATTTCTTTATTTATTTATTGTTTCACTGAGCCTGCAGAGGCAGGGAGCTCCCCTAAGCTGAGTGACTGTCTAAAGCCGGTATTGATCATCCTTCCCCGGGCCTCTCACACAGACTGCGCTGAGAACACATTAAATGTGTTATAAGTCATTAAGAGCTCCGGGCCTCAAATCTCACCTGTCTGGCTTAAAATATATCGACATATCGTGCTATGACAAACTTTTTTATTTTTCGCCGTGAGCCTCGGGTGCGTGTGTGTGTGCGTGTGTGTGCTTGTTTGTGTATGTGTGTGTGTTTGTTAGTGCGTTTGTGTCTATGCACGGAGCAACTTCTTGGGTACTGTGCTGAACACTGGGGAGCATGTGTCAGGGTACGGCTGTGTTGGGTACACGCAGAGACATTGAATCTGTGTGTGTGTGTGTGTGTGTGTGTGTGTGTGTGTGTGTGTGTGTGTGTGTGTGTGTGTGTGTGTGCGTGCGCGTGTGTGGGGAGCAGGCTCGTCCTCTCGCTGCCCCGGGGGCTCCGAGCCCATTTCCTGTTGTGCTGTGTGATAAGTTTCCCTGTCAGATCCTCCCAGCACCACTATATTTCTGATAAGCTCCACTGCTAGTTTTCCCGACCTCTGGCACAGAGATCAATTTGAGATTGATTCAGAATGCCCTGCTGGGCCGAGCTGGAAGATCAATTTGAGATGGATTGTTCACGCCAGGGGGCCAATGACACGCAGTGCAGTGCTCACTTGCTTTCCCTCCTTTTGCTTTCTTCACCCCTCACTCGCCCCGACTGCTGTTATTTCTCCCTCTCTCTCCCTCTGTCTGTGCATTTCGCTCCCCGATCCCATCATCCTCTCCTCTCTCCTTCAATTGTTTCCCACTTGTCCTCTGTAGTGTTGTACTACACTCCTCTGCATCAATCCTTATTCACGGCCTATTCTCTTTGTGCCTCTTCCACCTGCCTCCCTCGCTTTTTTTCCGAGGAGGGCAGAGATGACTTCATTAGCAGAGGGACTGACCCCTGTGGAGTGATAAGCCCGTAGGATGGCGCGGGACAGGAGATAACTCATCTGGCTTGGTAATGCAGCCACAGCCACGGAGTGTGTTGATATAGACCAACACACACACACGCACACACACACACACACACACACAGAATGGGGAAGCTACAAAATATTTTACTCCCTCAGTTGCGTGATCATGGTCATTTCTGCTATCGTGCCCTGAGCTATTGATGTCACCACCAGTGACTCATGACCTTTCTCCACAGAACACCATGTCTACAGAAGCTGTATCACTCCCTCCAACCTCTCTTCCTCCCCCCTCCTCCACCTCCTCCACCACCTCCTCCTCCTCCTCCTCCTCCACTGTCTTAGCCTGTTCTCAAAGGTGTTGGCAGTGGCCCTGCAACCAGCTGATGCACTTTCCTGCTCCCTCTGCGCACGGCGACCTTTTTCCTCAGCAGTACATCCACCTCTGACTGCACTGACCTTTACCTACACTACAGCGGCCAGACGACCCTCCCCCTCACCCCCCCACCCTCTCACCCCCTCACCCCCCACCCCGTCTTCCCGAGCAGATATGGACTGCAGACATCACCTGCGCCTCCATGCAGAGGCAGAAAGAAAGCCCAACAAAAGACAGAGGAAGCCTGGTCATGGAAATGTACAGTATGAATGTGTGTGTGTGTGCATGCGTGTGTGTGTGTGTATATATATATATATATTTACACATACACACACACTTACATATATAGTGGTAAGGCTGAGGTGGAGGGGGAAGGTACAGTCAGTCTGGATGACTAGTTATTTGGCTGGAAATCTGACACATTGGCTTAAAGATGCTTTGCCAGTGGTGGTGTCTGTCCAGATCCCTCAGAGAGGGTGTGTGTGTGTGTGTGTGTGTGTGCGTGTGTGTGTGTGTGTGTGTGAGAGGATGCTGCGCTGTATGGATTGTTGTTGTCCTCACGCGATTAAACCTAAGTGCTTATGGCTCTTCCAGGTGGCCACACTCAAAGGCAGAGGTGAGAGGGGCTGCCGTCACGCAGAGGCGTGAAACGCAGTGAATCACACAGATGGAGACAAGAGGTGGGGATTCACAAAAGAGGCAGAAAAGATTGTGTGAATCGAAGAAACAAGAGCCTCTTTAAAAAAATAATAATTTGTATCCCTCTTGCCTCCTCACGTCCACACCAATCTGATAAGTGGACTCTCTTAAAAGTCTTTTTCTTCCGTTTTAGGATTGTCACAAGATGACTTGATGTTGTTCAAGGGCCGTGTTTTGCATGAAGCACAAACTGATGCCTTGGCTATTCGGACTGACTCACAAACATATCAGTGACGTTACTTCTGAGTCACTTAAATAAATGTATGAGAAAAGACGAAGAACTCATTAGTTTGTCTGCTCTCTTTGTCTCAAATGCTTCACATGCTGATCACAAACCCCATTTAAAATCTTTTGGTTGTGTGGCAAAATGGTTTCTGACACTCAGACTTCATGCTACATCTCGTCTCTATGAGGACGTTTTGTGAATGTGACAGCGTTTTTTGCCGTTCGACAAAGGGTTAAAGTGTTTTTTTTCAGCTCTCTAGCTCTCTGAATCAGACCTTTCTTTTGTCAATAATGGGTTAGGGTTTGGGGTTAGGGTGGGGTTGAAATCACATTCATTTGAACCACACCCCGGTTTATAGCGACGACCTCTCACTCGTAGCAGCCAAATCTGCAAAGCGACAGGTGACGCCAGACATCATCGTTTGGGGTCTCACTGGGGTTGAAATTACGTAGCTTCGCTTCCACAAAGTAAAAGTGACCCTCACGACCCCTCCTTGCAGGTGTTTCCCTTGAACGGCGTTTAGAGCAAAATCTTGTCCTGCAAGACTCAATACCGAGGAAGATGGATGCCCAAAACTTGTTTCATTGGATGTTTTAAATTGATATATCCATATTAAACCATCATGTTTGAAGGGAACCGGTCATTCCCAGGTCATGTGCTACATCACGTGTAAACGTGCAAAAAGTGCCTCCGTGATGAACCAAAAACGAACGCCGCTCCGAATGAGAACGCGCCGTTTAACTTTGTTCCCGGGTTCAGAGCCAGGCGGAGCGGTCCCGCCTCTGGCGAGAGAGGGAGAGAGAGAGAGACTGGGCAGAGCGTCCTCTGAGGCGTTTTTCGTTCTGCTCCTTGCCCCTGAAAGTCGATTTTCTCTGAACATCGATCGAAAACCGTTAAAAGACGGGGGAAAACGAAAAACAAAGCGCTTCATAAAGTCGAGTGATGATCAGCCATCGGGCCGAGGCCCCTGCGCCTCCCGCACGCTCCGTCGGCTCAGACGCTGTTTTGTTCTTTTCCAGAGAGACGATCGGTGCGTCCAGCGTCCGGCCAGCTGCGGCGCGACAGCCGGAGCGATGGCGCGGAGATCGCGCGTCCAGCAGACAGCGGTGCGAGGGGCTGAGCTCCAGCGCTGCTCTCTTGGCCGCAGATCGTCTCGGTTTGCCCTTTCGCCTCTTTTTTTTTCTCCTCTGTTTTTTTTGCGGCGTTGCAGATGCGGAGGCAGCCGGGCCTCCGGGCTGGATACGCATACACGATCCGACAAAGTACGTGACAAGTGTTGCATGGGAACGAGTGAGATGAGGCGAGATGTGGCTAAAAATATCACTCTGGGTAAAAAAAAAAGTGTGTGTGTGTGTGTGTGTGTGTGTGTGTGTGTGTGGGGGGAGGGGGGGGGGCTGCGTGCCGTGGCATTACTGATCTTTCTCCCTCTGCCTCCACGACGCCTCTGAGAAACTTAAAGGTTAACTCTGGTTTGCCGGAGCTGCCTTCGATTTCAGGATTTTTACCTCGTTCCCTAAAAATAAAACGCTGATTACTCATCCAATCAGGAATGGGAGCACGGGTTACAGAGGGGATGTTACCCTCCGCTGCAAATCGCTGCCACTGCCAAAATAGAGGAAACTTATATTTAGAGGTGTTGGGTAATTCATCTAGCTTTAGGAATCAGGGCCTCAGCAACGCCAACTCACGCATTTTCTATTTCAATTATGCATTTCTCCCATTCAAAAGTCGCTACGCACAGATCTGATGCGTTTTACTGCAAGGCGAAAGGGGGAAAAACAGGGTCGTCAAGGGACGGTGAAGCTAAAATTTACAGGCAAGATCATGGCAGTTGTCCCTTGATCAGTCTCACTGTTCTACCAAGGCCAATCTCTCTCTCTCTCTCTCTCTCTCTCTCTCTCTCTCTCTCTCTCTCTCTCTCTCTCTCTGTCTGTGTGTGTGCTTGTCCTACCTTAGACATATTGCCAGCCGCTTGTCAGGATCAACTGGATCGTGGAAAAAAGTTTGTTTGCCTATGGGCTGTATTCTGAATACACAGGGTGCTCCGTGTCAGCCAGAAGATGGAGTCCCTAAATGGAAACTGAAGCGCTCTAAATAGTCTTTGAGACCAGCTTCCGACAAACTTTCAAACAGCTCACACCATGTAAAAACCTTTCAGCCTCGTGGTGTGGACAATAACAAGGTAAAGAAATGGTGGAGGTGGGGGGGAAAAACAAAAGCTACAGCGAACCAGAATGACCTTTTTTAGCTGGCCTAGCCCATTTATCTGACCCATTTCCCTCCCTCTTCTCCATCTCCGCGATATCTGCCACTGGATTATCCTTTGAGCGGCAGACACACACAGATAGGACATCGCATCTGCGGAGCCCATGCCCCGACCGCCCCCACCCGTCCTGCCCCGTTAGGCTCCCTGAGCCCCAAGAGCAGATGGGCCCGCCGCATCGTTTCCATCCCGTCTCCGGCTCCGGCTACCACCGGCCCCTCCCGGTAATTAAAACAGACGAGAGCCCGCCCCAAAAAAAAGAAAAGGGGGGGGGACGGCGGAGCGGCCGGCGGAGGGAGCGGACAAAAATACCCGAGAGCAGATGCTGGGCCGCTCTTCGGCGGGACGCAAAGTGGAGCAGGTAACGAGACGAGCGGCGCGACGACTGCACGGGGCAGGCGGCCGCAAAGCGAGACTCGGAGCTTGCAAACCCCCCCCCCCCCCCCAAAAAAACGACACCTTTTTATCGCTCCTCGTTCCCGGCGCGTGGACATTTATTAATGGTAGAGGGTTGAAAGGGAGCCGCGGGGCCACGGGCTTTTGGATAACGCCGCATTGTGCTCTTGAAATGCAAATGGCCGCACCGGCACTCCAGCCAGGTTCCCTTATCTCGCCTGACATGCAAGGCGTCGAATGAATTAAGCAATTACACTGGCTAAATTTAGTAATTGTTTTACCTCCTGACCCCTTTAAAGTCCACGCTGAGCGTGGAAGAAAACGCTGAATTTCTGATTGCCGAATACCTCCGTGATATTACTCTATGGGGGGGGGATTCATAGACGTACACGGCGCGTCTCCAATGACCCCAGAGGGCCCAAACGTCTCAATAAAAACCTGGACGTGGAGGCAGAACACATTTTGAAAACCCTCTCGCATATCACAGGAACATTTTCATGCTCTCTCGAGGTGTTTTTTTTCTGACGTGTCCACCGGCTGAAATGCGGCTGAGGCCCTTTTTTCACATTCACCGGACATGACCAGTTCGCGGTGCATTATGGAGGGAGACTGAACTGATGAAAATACCTAATCGCACAATGTTTTGGATGTCTATCTTTTTCAGAGTGGAGTCTCGGGGGACGAGATGAGTTCAGCAGTTAAAATGAAATGCCCTCCAATGGAAATGCCTCCAAGTAGGGTTCGTACTGTCGAGAACCTTGAGTGATGTCCGTTTTGTTTCACGCAACCCCAGTAAAATGGAGACCGTGATGGTTTGTTTGGTTTGTTTTGCAGATCACGGGAATATGCTGGTTTAGTTACATACTAGCACATGGTTGTACTGCATGTAATTTCTTCTGTTCTTGGCAATAAACGGTTTTGATTGGCTAGAGTCAAAAATTGGCTTTGTTGAGCGAGGACCAAAGACCGTCGACGCACCCTCGAAGGTGAGTCTGAATAGACGGCAATGGGAAACAATGCGTAACTTGACATTTCAGAAATATCTGAAAATCCTGCAACACAAAAAGAAACGTAGCTACAGACAGATAAGATGCACACCGTGCACTCCCACACCTCTGGGCTCGTTCCTCTGGCACCTGAGGCTCCCCACACACACACACACACACACACACACACACACACACACACACACACACTACACTGAGCTTTTGTAGTAGTGCACTGGAGCGTACAGAGGCCACGGCTGCAGCAGCAGCATCTGGACTGTTAAACGCCCTCTATCCCTCCATCCCATCCCTCCATTCCATCCCTCCATCCCTCCGCCCTATTCCTCCATACCATCCCTCCAACCCTACGCCCCATTCCTCCATCCCTCCAACCCATCCCTCCATCCCTACGCCTTATCCCTCCATACCATCCCTCTGCCACATCCCTCCTCCCTATCCCTCCATCTCCCCACCCCACTCTTCCAACCCCCCCACCCCTCCCCTCCATCCACAGCTGGGTCTTGTCGAGCTGGAGGGAGCAGTGACAGTCGGGAGGAATGGGGCGATAAATGATGACACAACCCTTATGTTGCCAGGGTCGCTCCAGAGCAAATGGCCTGGGGGGAGACATATGAGAGAGGAGCAGTGGGAGGGAGGGGAGGAGGAGGAGGAGGAGGAGGGAGAGGAGGGTGCAGCTATCACGAGACACGGAATGAGCTGGACTAGATTAGGAAATGTAAAGCAAGAAAAAAAAAAAAGAAGCTTCTTTTGAGTTTAGCCGGAGACAGATGGTTGAAAATGTCGTTTTTTTGAACTCGTGTAATTGAAATGCTTCGCAACGGCTCACACGTTCTGCTGTTGTGCGATGCCGCTTCGGCGTCTTCCACAGAAGTTAGAAAGTTCTAAAAGTAATCTGGGCCGCGGGCTGCAGTGTTTGTTGGCCGGCTCTGTGAGAACAGAGGGAGGGGACGACGGAGGGATGGCGGGGTGGGGGGTGGGGGTGGGGGGACTGCTGCCAGCAGCACAGAGTGGGATTATTAGCATGGACAGATAGAGAGACGGTCTCGGGCGCTGGCTCACTGTAATCTACATTTGTGACTTGGGCCGTGTTGGCGTCTCTGGGAAACGGTCACGTATAGACCGGCTTGTCGTCCCTGCAATACCGCGCAGTGCTGCTGAGGGGAGGGATGGATGCGCTAAAGGCGCCGACGTCCAACAACATGAAACCTGAACGAGGTGCGTTTGCAGCTTTACCGCACGAGCATGGGGAGCGTCTTTAGCTGGTCTGGATTAGCTCAGATTGAAATACCATCGGGCATCGGCTTTGCTTGTGTTGCACATTTGAAATGGATTCAGTGGGATAGAAAAGCATACGAGGTGACAGTCTTGCGAACGAAACAAAAGATATAAAAGACGTGCGACGCGGTGGACGCGTAGTCTGCGGGGTCACATTTGCATGACTTTGCATGTTCTCCCAGTCTCTGTGTTGGTTCTCTGCCACAATCCCAAAACATGCACATTTAGGTCAATTGGAGACTCAAAAGTGCCCCTAGGCGGTGGAGTGTGTGTGTGTGTGTGTGTGTGTGTGTGTGTGTGTGCGCGTGTGTTTGTGCGCATGTGTGTTTGTGTCTGTGCGATAGCCCTGACAACCTGTTCAAATTCACCACCAAATATAGCAAAAATGCAGACAAGAAGCTCACGATTAAGAGATGTAAAATGATTCAGAACTGAGTATAAAAATAAGAAGGTCATTATGGGGTAGAAGGCAGGAGGTGTGTGTGCCATGACCCCTAGAGATGTGCAAAACCTAAATATGTCTAAAAAAAAACCTCTTGAATGAAAAGAAAAGCATTTGATGTTCTCATGAGGTAGTTATGTCAATGTACTGCATAAGTCTATTGCAAAAGTGTCATGGAAGTTTTTATTTATAGTGAAAAACCGTAATGGTACCACAGCTTGTTTGGAAAGACTTAAGGTGCCTTCTGGGTTGTGTTGGAAGACAACAACATGAAGAGGCCGAGAGGTGTTTGGATGGTCACTGAGCCAGTGGCCAGATGTTCCGGGTTCATACACCACAAGCAGGTCAGAGACATATCCGGGCTCTGAATCTGCTCGACAATGAAAAGGCTCTGGCTGGATCGCCACGAGATGTCATGTTCCAATCTCGGAACACGACATCTCCGATATCGTGAACACGGAACGCGTCAGACTCGGCATGGCGAGGATGTCAGCGCCGTCTGCTTTAAGCTCGACATCAGTGCTGCGGTAGAGCAGGTTCGGCCCCAGGTCTTGCCCCCCCCACCCCCCTCCCTTGGTTTGTTCCATGAACAGCAGCTGAAGGCCAACGCCCTGGGCTCTGTGTCGTCTCTGTGAAGAATCAGCTGCAGCCAGGCTGCATCCGTGTTGATACCTCAGGTGTGCTTCCATTTGCAGCTCACCAGCACACTGTGTGTGTGTGTGTGCGTGTGTGTGTGTGTGTGTCGTATGACTAACCTCATTAATGCATGGCTGCACGCTGCTGAATAACTACATGATGGAATGGGTAAATATGGGGTGGAGGGGTTTAAGGTTTAGGCGGAGGGAGCGCAGGCAGAAAGTGGGATTAACTGTTTTGAAGGACACACCGGGGACATACTATATACATATATATATATATATATATATATATATATATATACGTACGACTGCCCAGTCAAGAAAAGCCAGGAATGGAAAAATATACCTGTATGTGTGCTGGAGCTGGGAGCCGTTATGCGGAGGAGAGAATTACTGACGAGGTACAGGTAAAGCAAGCCGGCATTGATATTATTACATCTGCAAATTAGAATCCCCTGTCCTTGTTTTGTACTCCATACCTTTCCTGTATTCTGGCCTCGGGGGGGGGGGGGTGCAAGCCACAAAAGTATTCCGGCATTATTTATCACGCCTTGCCTTAATGCGCGCGTCTCTCGCTGACTCCGCCGTCAGCGGAAAAAGCCTTGAGAGCCTGCGACCGCGCAGCGATTCGCGAGCGATTTCAATAATATTTTCTCTCTGCTGTTCGTGCGCGTGGAACCGAAGGCCGCCTTTGTTCACCCAACAACGTCCACATTCCCCGCAAAAAACGAAGAAAGCGCGTTCGCCGTCCCCTCTGATGAATGATTCTGTTTGCGGGCGCCCTCACCACGGTCTCCGTGTGTGGAGTAGAATAAGAGCAAAATAAAAATCCACTCAAACTAACCCCCCACACACACACACACACACACACGCACACACACACACACACACACACACACACACACACACACACACACACACACACACACACACAGCACAGTCTGTAGTTTATGCTTATTAGAGCAGCCCAAGCCACCAGTACTGGAGAAAGAGATGCCATTAAAGGAGAGCAGGAACTAAGAGTAATGAAGACATGAATGACTCTTAACAATCCCACACATGCTCCCCCCCAACCCCCCACCCCCGCCCATGTAGGTGCGCGGCTAATGTAAACGTAGCCCTGCGTTCCTGTATCGAGCCGGCTGCAATGAGCAGCCATCGTGCGCGCGCGCGCTCTACATCAACAGATGGATTAAAGCATTGAGCGATGAGGAGGCGGCGCCTCGGGGCCCAAGGATCGATGGCGGCCCGCGCATGGAGCTAATAACGAATAATGTCGCATTGATTACGGCGGCAGACGAAGGGGGCTGCGGCGAATGATGGGGCGCGTGATTATCTGTGAGTGTGTCCGCGCGTGGGAGGGAGAGGGGATGGATGGAGGGAGGGAGGGAGAGAGGGAGGGGAAGGTCTGCACTTACCCGTAAGTGGCGTTGCTGGCCCTCTTGCTCCCTGCCCTGGAGCGGCCGGACTTCAACTCTCCACTCATGCTCATGTCTGCACAGGGAGAGGAGCAGCCAATTAACGTAGCGCCGATACAGTGGAGAGCAAGGCAGTGCAGCGGGGTGTGTGTGTGTGTGTGTGTGTGTGTGTGTGTGGAGCACATTGAGGCCTGGTTCACGCGTTTAACTAACCTGCAAACCCCGCACAGCGTCTTTGAGCGAAATTAACCTCGGCCGTCGAGCCGCTGTCATTTCTCCTTTTTTTTCCTTCTTTTTTTTTTTTTGGTTCCTGATCTAATAATGACTAAAGAGCCGGATGAAACTGACAGACGCCGTTTCATGTGCATCCATCACTCCGCGTTGATTGCTTCTGCCACTCGGAGCCAGCTGCTCACCTCCATCTCTGCCTGCCGTCTGCAGGCGCGCACATCAGAGGCCTCCGCCGCAGCTTTAGACTCGCCTCAAAAGCCAAATCCCCCCTCTCTCCCCTCTCTCTCTCACTCTCTCTCTCTCTCTCCCTTTGTATGTTTCTCCTGCAAACACCTCTGGTCCAGTGGACCAATTAATTTCGAGCCATCTTGATTACAGGATATGCCAACGGCCCACGACTCGTGTTGGCTGCGGCTGAGCAGTGTTTTTACCAAAGGTGAGTGCAAACAGGGAGAGAGAGAGAGAGGGAGAGGGAGAGGGAGAGAGAGAGAGAGAGAGAGAGAGAGAGAGGGGAGAGGAGGCCGCTCTGACATGGACAGATGGGTGGCGAATGGAGTGTGACTGGGCCAGCTGCACATACACTCACACAGCGTGACTGTCAAATGGCTGGAAGCTACAATTAATTAACTACGGGCCGGTATGTGTGGAGGGAGACTCAGACACGTGTATGTGTCTTTTACCTCCCACGGCACAGATCATCCCCCATCGATATAGAAGTTTATCACCACGTCACTCTCCACGTCACTGGACATGACGGAGTGGGTCGCGAGACCAGGTTGCTTCAAACAAGATGGAGAAAGACGTTTTATAAAGGCGATTTTGGACATCCATGTTTCCTCAAGGTGGTACCTTGCAGGATGTGATGGGATTTTGCGAGAAAAGATTTCGTGAGAGTTACAGCTCCTGTGCAAAAGCTGTGGTCTAGCTAGTAGTTGAGGTCCTGGATTGGCAATCCGAGTGTCACGGGTTCAAACCTTCTCGAAAGCTTTTAATAAAAGCTCCTTCCAGATGAGTGTATGCCCAAACACCATTGCACGAAAAACCTGCAACTCTCTGTCGTACTTTATCAAAATATCACTTTCATTTTGAAAAAAGCTGCAGTTGAAGCAAGACTACTGCTACGATACACAGAAATGCATCAGAGTGGCTATGTTCGATTAGGGGAGAAGATATGTGATACATGGTGAGGTATATGACGCATAGTGGCAAGAAGGTCCCTGCATGTTCTAACTGTGTACTCGCAGGTTTTTCCAGGTTCTCTGGTTTCCTCCCAAATCCCAAAACATGCATCGAGGCGGATTGGAGACTAGCTTCGTTGCCATGAGATGAAATGGAGACCTGCTTTCTGCCTACCCAACACATAGACACTTGTCTAAAGATCCAACAGATGGTACCATTGGTGGTAACTCCAACTCCTGAGCAACTGGTCAGATGTGATACCTGAACACCTACCAAACCGGATGAAGAAGAAGAACGACACGCATCAGAGAGAAAGTTCTCAAAAGCAAAAAAAAACATCTAACATCTTCACACAATACGCACGCAACCCTCACACAACATGCTGAGCACGGCTTGTCTCGCTCCGCGGGGGAGAGCCCTCAGGAGGCAATCAGGCTGCAACAAATGACCTATATGGCACCGTTCTCCTCTCTAGCACAGGCATGTATGCACATACAGTGCGAGGACTACCGGGGGTTTAGGGCTTTTTGACTTGGCTGCAGGAGAGCCGTGCTTGTCAGCCCCCCGCCTGGCTACTTGAACACAAAGACCTGTACGGGAAGCACACAAGTCTCCAACAATAGCTTCCGTTACACTCGGTAATTATGCTGACTGTGGCGATGATGGGTGCGATGGTAGCGGTGATTGATGGCTGTGGTTTGATGCAATTGTGTGTTCCTTCTTTACCACTCCATCCATGCGAGCTCTGTTTAACTTAAGCCTTGGGAAGCGCCATTAAACAGTGAATAATTGTTCTCTCTCCTATGGGTTTAATATGCAAATAGAAGGATTTCACTGCGTGTTTACCAATGGGACACACTAACAAAAATGATATTGTCTCATACAAAGAAACATTTTATGAACCTTTTTAGAAGGATTTTAAGAAATCAAGTCAATGACAGTAGCACCTGTAGTACAGGGCACACACACACACACACACCATTTGCTCCTATGAAATGTTTATATACTGCTTAGAATAATAAAAAACAATCAGCTATTTATAGGAATCTTTATCTTTGTTTACAAGGTGAGCGAAAATGGGCCTCTACATATTAAAACAGCGGTAGCATGTTGCACGCGTCACATAGTTCTTCCATCTTTGTAAAAGGGTGAACTGAAGCCAGCATCCTCTCCATCCCAGCGCTGTGTTTTCCTCATTATTGAGACAGATGTCTGGATGCATTCAGTGACTAAAACTGCCAGCGTGGTGATACTGTCATTATCCTGGGTGGTTTGTCCTAACAACGCTGCTTGATTCTCATCGCGGATGTTGCTGAATCAGGCCTTTGAACAAAGCTGCTCTTGTTAGATCGCACGGAAATCAAACAGCGGCACAATCTGACAGACCCCATGCTTTTTGTTTTTTTTGTTTTTCGCTTCGTTTTTTGTTTTGGGTTTTTTTTTTTTTAAATGGGAGTCAGAGGACACAGCGAGGTCACGCACACACAATCTGCCATAATGAGTTATAAAGCCCGAGCCGGGGCCACGCTCTACTGGTCGTCGCTGGGCTTTGTATCAAAATGTCAGGCCGAGCGCCAAACTGTCACTTCACGCTGAGCCAGAAGTGAGAGGCGGCTTAATCGCACTTTACCTGGAAAACAACACGGGAGCGAGGGTTGGGAACGATTCAGAGGGAGTAGTGCACAGCTGGGAGCGCACTGGGACGGGCCATCCGGTAGTTGACCCCGTCCTGAAGCCCACCTGAGCTGCTCAGGGTCAGCTCAGGGCTTTGTGAATACTCTTCACCTGTCACTGCAAGGTTTCGGCCGATTCGCATAGTCAACCATTTAACTCGAAATCGAAACAATCGGACACTCACGGACGCGGCACAAGCGTTTTATGTTCACAGATTTCTTTGCCGAAAAGATTTGGGTTTTTTTTGCCCCTCTCAAGAATTTCATTCTTGCTGGTTTTTGGAAAGAGGCCAAGATAATTTCCCTTGAACATCGTGGGCACAGTGGCGGAGGGAAAGAGAATCGGCTGCTGCATGTTGTATTAATCTGAGCGCTTTGAGCGGGGTGAGACGGGGCGACAACATTGATCAAATCGGATAAAAAAAACATCACTTAATTGTCCCTCTTCCTCCATCACTTTCACTTTCTCTCTTCCTGGTTCTTCGGTTTGACACGCATCGATTGGAGCTGTGGACCTACATTTGTTTATTTATTCATTTGTTTACTTCGACAGCTGCTTTCGGAGCAAAGCGGAGCAGGGAGGACCCTGGAGCTATTGTAATTCGGAGGACATGAGGCGGCAACATTTTCTCCCATCGTCTCGGCTCGGATAACTATTCGTCAAGATTAAACACTCGTTGTGGCGAAACAGCAGGAAGAAGAAATGAGAATTTTTTTTTATTTGGCTGATTGAATTGGTTCAGTTCCCTCAAATTCGTCTCAATCAAATGTTACGCGTGCTCTGCTGTCACACCACAGTGGCCGCCTCTCCCTCTTCACATTTCAATACATGCACAGCCTCTCAGACATTACACACAGGCTGTACTAACAAGACACAGTCTGGCAGCAAATAGTTGGTCAGATAGGGATGGATGAACATTGTGTGTCCGTGTGCCTCTTGCTCACAGGCTCTGCCTCTACCTCATCTCTTCCTCATTGCTCCTAAGGTCGGTCACTCACTCACTCACACACACACACACACAAATCAGTGTCAGCATTAAACATGGATTGCAAGGCCCGGCAGGTACAGAGATTAAAGCGGGTAGACGAGAAATGAAAGAGCAATAAGAATAGATGAGGGAGCAGTGAAGAAAGGAAGAAAGTTGTGAAGAAGTGTTGAAACTGTACTGGGAGCTCTGATCAGCACGATGAGACAGAAATAAAATGCATCATGCTGCAGAGTAGAACCACAGTAAAAGTCTATGGACCCGTCTGTCTCGCAAGCCTTAAGTGAAGTTGTCAGACACGGCTTTGCAGTGTTTACATCCTGTAACCTCAAACATCACCTCAGCAGCTTTGGACCCTCTGACCGGATCAGTCTGGAGAAGTGAAGCAGCTGCGAGGCAGAGGTGAGAGGGGACCAGGGGCTGAGGATGAAGATGAAGCTCACACGCTAATGAACATAACCTGGCTCCTCTGGACAGAGGCTCTAGCAGGGGAGGAAAGGCAGAGGATGGGGAGAGGAGGAGGAGCAAAACAGAGAAGCACAACGAAATATTCTGTTGCAGACGCGCGCGCGCGCGCGCACGCACACACACAGATACGGACACACACACACACACACATAGATGCACTAACACACGCATTAAGACACAGTATGACAGAGAGGAGGATAAAACCCTGGAAGATACTCACATCTCGGGCTGAACAGGGTCATATCAGGGATGTCAACCGTGCAGACTGACAGAGCTGAGGGCGTCTCTGCTTCTCTCTGGAGACTCTTCGCGTCCTTACTCACACTCACCGTGTGATGTGTGCGTGTTTGCGTCTGTCTTCCAACTGTACGGATAAGCCTGTGGACCGCAGCACTGCTGACTGCTGAGATACTACTGAGTCAGTGACAAACCAGCTAGAGAGGCACCGACGGGATGTACCAACAGCGCCGCGCTGGCAGGGGTGCGACGGGGCGCAGTGGACTGTTCCATCGGCAGCGGAGCACGCGGGAGGAGGAGGAGAGGACAAGAGTTTGCAGCTGGGTTCACCCAGCACACGCGCGCGCACACGGTAACAGGAGAGCGACTGCTGCCCACGAGACGAACAATTTCCCGCCGGGAGTGTGTTCAAGCTTTGAACACACACTGTGTGTGTGTGTGTGTGTGTGTGTGTGTGTGTGTGTGTGTGTGTGTGTGTGTGTGTGTGTACATCTCAACAGGCAGGAACCTGGAGAAACAGCTGCTCCCCTCTACAATGTATACACACTAGACAGGTAGTTTGATACATGAAAAGAACTATATTCATTTCTAAAGGAGAACTGTCCGGTAGCATATGGACAACCACGCTTCCGCAAATCTCCCGTCTTACAAATACACATAAAACTGACAACACCAAGACATTAAAACATGTTTTAAAAGTGCATATGCACAACTATTAGAAAATTAGAACTACAAGAAAATTAATCGAATTGAATGAAATTGCCAGCTGTCTATACTAATATTGATGATTTTGTGAGAATCGTTTCTTAAACCCACACAGTGTCCAGAGTGATTATGTAAAACGGGACGAAGGGATTAACAAGCAGTGTGACACTGTTGTCTCACTGCACTATGTTTGATGAACTAATAAGCAAATAGAGGTCTGAAATGCTCAGACAAACAGCAACTTAATCTCCTCACTAAACCAGAGCCGCGCTGAATACGCGAGCCACACGACAACAGAAAATAAGACTCAGGCAGTATCGCTGCTATTTCCATCAATGAGATCTTGATTATAATTAATGGCACATCTGAAAACACACCCGGTAAAAAATGCTCTTTACAAATTGCAAACTGTGCGTGCCGCCTAATCGTTGTTTCATTTCTTCAGTTCGAGCGGTAGCTGCAGAGGGAATACACCTGAGGGTGGTTAATCTTTCTGGCTCCCGAGGAGAAGCCTTCATGTAGGTTTAATTAGCTTCTTTAACAACCAACACAGGCTAAGACTGGCTCTAAGCCAAACTTACTCTTAGTCAGCTCTGAAATGATTATATCCTCTTTTCACACTACACTTAACCCAGGCACAATTGCATTATTAAGCTGTTAACCCTTGCATAACTGTGCTCACGGCAGTGTGATAAGGAACTAAATTAGCCGCAGGCTGTCCGGCTGTGAGGCCAAACGACAGTAAGTTAGAAATATATGTGCAAAGTGAGGAGGAGGCTTAGTCTTTATTGTTAAGACATAAATAACTTTGGGATTTTTGTGCTGATGAGTCAGGGCCACATGGTATGTAAGTGGTTAGATGCTGTCGCCCCAGTGTTTGCATGTTTTCCCTGTGTCTGCTTTTTGGCATTGTTCAGGAATTCAACACGTTTAGGGTGACTGGAGACTCTACTTTGGCCTCAAGTGTGTGTCAGAGTGGATGGTGTGTGTGAGGCCTGTGATGGACAGTTGACCTACTCAGGGTGGCTTCCCTTGCTTCACCTATGTGTACTGGAGATAGGCTCCTATCTTTCCTAGGCTCCAATCACTGTTCAAATACCAAATGGGTAAAATGATAGATGGACAGATGGACATGTAGATGGATGGATGGGGGAAAATCAGAATTTAGTCTTTTGGACTGAACTGTCAGTCTTGCTGAGAACGGCGTTTGCAGCTCCTGAAAACAGAACAATGTGGAAATAGGCAACATTTTGAGAAATGCAACCTTTTGAGAACAGGCATGTGAGCTAAGGCACTATTTTCAATAACTTGTGCACTTAATGTTTGGGGCAACGTGCAGAAACAAGCATCTTGAAATGTGTCTAGGAGCATGGTTAAACATCTTTGACTATGACGATCAAAAAAAATCCATTCTTTGTGTGCAGCCCAGTGGTTAGGGAATTTCCTGAGTGAGTAGTTTCATGCAATGCACCTGTGCAGGTGAAAAGATAATAACAACAGTGGCGGACTCCACATTAGTGCTTGTGGTCTGCAAGTTGAACAACTGAAAATGAGGCACAATGTGATTGTGTGGATGGGTGTACAAGTATCAGACAACAATGGCAACTGACTGTATAGAGCAGCTTTCACCAAATGTAATGATGTCACAGTTGTCTTTGTATAATCCTGCTAGCAGACCAACAGACAAATCAACTATTGCAACTCAGAACATAAACCCACATATGGCATGTTTTTATAAACAGCTTATGAAGCATTACAAAATTTTACAAGTACAAGAAACAATCCTTTTGCATTGTGTGGGTGCAGCTCTCAGCTCAGATGTATTACAGAGGTATGTATGCAGCTGACATCGCTCTTAGATACAATGAGCAACGGGCTGGAACAAAAACATGGAGATAAAATGAGAGTAGGCTTTACTTATGAGCCATGAACGAATGAGGTGGGCGAGCATTTGTGGTTATGTGTCTTATAAGCTTCAAAAAACAACATAAACCGTGTAAATATTGCCTTTTTCCTGCATGTAAAATCTGACCTTTTGCCTGATTTGACAGTAATCAAGAGCACACAACACATTAACAACTTTCCACTGTGTGGTGTGTGACTCTGTACCACTCCGTTATTAAAGGAGTCGAAAAAAGAAACAGCAGAGGAGTGAGAGGGGCCAGCAGGGTAAAATCAGGGGTGAAAGAGGTAGTGGAGTAAAACCTCTGGATGCAGCTCAGCTGACTGACTCACCTAAACAGAGAGGATGGAGGGGGAGGGGGAAAAGCCAGACCAAGGGAGAGAATTAGCCTGCGGGCTGAGGAAATGGTTGGAATAAGTTTAAAAGTACAAGGAACAGAACAAATATGGACACTGTGCAACGGAGGGAAGTAACGAGGAAAAATGAAAGAGCTCTGGGTGCAGGAAGGAAAAAAACCCCCACAATTCACGATTTAATGAAGCTCAGCTGGGGAATAGATTTACACCAAGATTTACTACTAGGCGAAGAAATCAACAGAAAAAAAATGCCTTGAAAGCTTTGAGGCTGCAGATCCAGGTGAAAACAGATGGTTTGCTGTTTTTTCAGCTGAATAAAAGAAGTGCTCCTGTTATGTGTGAGTGTTTGCATTTAAACCAACAGGCCAGCATAGAGTTTGTGTTAGTAGATGTGATCAAACCATTTGTAGTCAGATTACAAATCGACTACAGAGCAAAACACACAGGCTGCGGGCTGTATACGGCTCATATTCCACAGGGATGCAGAGTGAGATTCAGCAGTCTGGAGAAAATGCATGTGCATTGGTCCTCCAAAACCAGCAGGTTGAAACACATGGTGTATTTGATATTGATCAGTCAGATTGATATGGTTACCACGGTCCTTACATCCACCACTCAGTTCACTCAAACCAGTTTACGAGAGAACCCCCTAACAAGACGTTCTCTTAGTTTCAGTTACTGAAGAAAAAAACACTCACACTATCACGACTATCACATCTATTGTGCTTAGGACGAGGAGTTGTTTTCTATTACTGCTTTCAATGCTTTGAGCAGTTGTTTCCAGTGGTTTGATTCCGGATGCTTGATATTTATTTTTGACTAAGCCTGAGACAAGTCTGTCAATGCATCATCAGCAGGTTGAGAACTCACACATATGTTGCTGCAAGGTCAGAATGAGCACGCACCTCAGCACAGCTCTGAAACAGCTGTCTCACACTGCACTGCAGCATTTTAATCTGGGAGATTGTACAACACGTAAGGAACTGCAGGCACATCAAATGGTCCGTTTTAGGTTTCTTTTTCCATCTTTTTCATCATTGTCATTATTAGTCTCTGGGTTCAGTGTTCACCTGCTCATTTCCAAAGGAAACAAGTCTTGAACATTCACCTGCGTCCTGCATTTGTCATTCGCTCATCACATCCTCATTTCTCCTTTTCAGTTTGTATCCAGCCTGAACATCTGCTCTTTTTCTTCATTTTCAAGTACAAAAAAAGCCCCAAAAGTATTAACTCTTATACAGTGAAGTAATATCTGCTTGAAGCAGCAAAATCATGATTAAAGGTTATTTTTAGGCAGTTACAGCACTAGAGGCTCGAGTGAGGAACCCGAGGGAAGCAGTTTTACAGGCTCGGGCGGCGCTCTGAGGAGGGGATGTTGTAGGGCAGGCTCTGAGTGGGTGTGCGGGGTGGATCTGAGCTGCGGGGCTGGCGTAGCATCGCCTTCAAGGGGGCAAGGGAACAGCAGCTGGTAGGAGGAGCTTGCTTGGAGGAGATCCTGAGGCAGGAAGAGGATGCCAGATGTGTCTCAGGCAAAGCAGGGTTAAGATGTGGTGAGAAGAATCGTAGCCAGTGGGAAGAAAAGATCATGTGGAGGCAGGAAGGATTCAATCCTTGTGGGGGGGGGGGCTCCTACATCCTATGATGTAGGAGCCAATGAAATGATGGGGACCTATTTATTTAGGGAGTAAAACACCACACCTGGAGACATGTGCTTAATGCCTGAGCAGCCACTGAGAGCAATCACTTCACAGGAAACTCACCTGAATGGGCTTTTCTGTGTCCCTAGAGCCTAATATTAGAAACCAAATGGAGGAATGATGAAATATATTTTCCCCTTTTCACTGATGTGCCCTCTTGTGTGACATTAATTTGAATGCGCGTCTGCGTAGATTGGGATCTTCAACGCCGCCAATTCAAGCTCCCCACAAAGTGTTTTATCATGGGCAGAGAAGTCGTCTACACTGAGCTGGACAAAAGCCTGCTGCAATAAGACGACCAATAACGCCTCAGACAAAACATGGGTACATGGAGAGCTGGCTGCTCGGCTGGAGCACAGGCAGACTGTGGTTGGATCCTGGTGTGATCCTCACCACTAAACAACACATTCTCTGACCACAACCACGAGCGTACGGTGCAAGTTTGTTCATTTTCTCTCTGCAACACAAACTGGCCTCATTAACTTGCAGGCTGTTGGCTGCTGATGTTGACATGGAGAAAAGCCTCTGCAGGAGGGTTGAGTCGAGTGTGTGGGCGCAGGCAAACAGCAGGGTGGTCCTGCGGTGGTGAAACTTTGTGCAGACGATGCTGTAAACTTCGCTCTCACATGTAACTTTGTGTTTAAACCATATTCATCCTTTATGACACCCATACTGTACATTGGTGGTGTCGCAGTGTCTGTATCCAGTACGCAGAGGACAAAGGCATGAAATCCACCCTGGGCCATTCACTCACACTCACACTTGGGGAAAGTTTAGAAACGGTCACAGAGAAAATCCATGTACAGAGCACACAAACTCCAATCTAGCTGCATTTTTATTACAGTTTTCTCAAAATAAATTTTCTGGCTGGTCCAGGCAAAATATACATATTCTCGTGTTAGATATGACAAAAATCTTGCTGCTTGCATCTAAATCACTCAGGGCCTAAATGTAACTCGACTAAACATCCCCAGGCCCAAACATGGTGACATATGTTGTTGTCTTGCAGCACAAACCAGGAAGTACCTCAATCCCCAAAACTATAAATGTTCCTCTTCTACACTAGCTCCACTAACAAAATAATGCTCAGTAAAGAGTAATTGCTCCACAACCCTGTGTTTCAGAGGTTTTCCAACACTTAGGTGTTTCCATTGCCAAGTTTTTGTTGCAATATTTAGTGTATTTCTAATGGTAATGGGAATGCCCCTGCAGAAATGTCCTCGGCATGACTGGGATTCTAATCACATTGAAGTGACAGCGCTAACCACCCATCCACCGTGTAGCCCTACCATACTCAACAGTTTAAACCGCAAACAAAGAGAATTTATACGAGGTACAAAGCCGATAAGACAACAGCTGGATTGGAGGTCCGCTCTTCGCTTCGGGAGAGAGTAGGATTTAAAGCTTAAGGCTGTCAGAGAGGCAGAGTCGTGTTGCCTGTCAGATGACCTGGTTGGTCCATGACAGCACCGCCTGATAGTCACTGCAGGGCTTAATGATAGGTAAATATCATTTAGCAGCTATACCGGGCGTCTAATAGACTGCTCAGCCGGCTTTTGTCTCATTTCACTGTGGGTTTTTTACTCTGCTTCAAAGGCAGACAGTACAGACGGATATACACTGGTCCAAACAGACTCTTTGTGGTTGTTTCTCGTTTTAACTTTACGAGACGACTTGGAGGCCAGCATGTGCCACACATGCACACACACACACACACTCACACATG
Source organism: Karalla daura (assembly GCA_029224185.1). Lineage (NCBI taxonomy): Eukaryota > Metazoa > Chordata > Actinopteri > Chaetodontiformes > Leiognathidae > Karalla > Karalla daura. The sequence goes on from CM055190.1 coordinate 22,701,550, forward strand.
TCCTCCTCCTCTTGCGATTATCCACTCTGACTGTTCACACCCAGACAGACTCATAGCAGAGCTGCGACGCCCCGTGAAAATCAGTGTTCACCAAGGTATTACTGTATCTTGACATGATAATCTTCTTTTTAAATGCACCACTGCTCTCCCCTGCAGACAGCTCATACATTATCATTGAGTGCCTTTTCTCTTTGCCTCCCCTCCTCTGCATCTCATCCACTGACTCCCCCCCCCCCCTTACCGTCCTCCCCCACCTCTCTCTCTCCCCCTCTCTCTCTCCGGCTGGAGTGTCTAAGGGTGAAAACCTCATTACGTTCTGCTACTGGACCTGCAAACTCAATTGACAGAGAGCTACAGTCTGGGTCTAAGCCAGTTTTGCCTTTTTGTGCATATACGGACACTCACCTACTCATGTCTCTTTGTTTATCTGTGTACGTGTGTGTACATAACTGCATGCGGGATCAGTGGTGAATAATCCAGGAAGGGTCCAGCAGAGTGACAGTGGCCAGGTGATGAGATTTACCCCTCTTTTGGAGCATTAGGTAACTCTGTGGCAGCAGTGTGATTTGGCCGGGCTGAAGATAAGGGGCCTGCAGCCAGCTACACATTTCACAAGGCTTTAACTAGCAGCTCATTCACTCTGCTTTGCCGCCGGCCTTCGCCTATTACGCTTAACAGACTCTCATGTTCAATAAAAGCCATTCTTTAGCAGAACGCCATCTTATTTCATGCAGCCTGTGCAAAGGTGCACCTTACAATGGGAACCCGCTGCATGAGTCATGCTCACATGAAAGGATGTGAAAGTTTCCTTGGAGACTGATAAATGCACAGCGTGCACTATCGTAAAAGATAAAATTAGATTGAGGATTAAAACTTTCACAAAATAAAAGAAAATTTTCCTGAAATGTTGATAAGCTACAAATATGACGAACTGTAGGTGTTACCACTGAAGGGCATTTTGCACTAGTCTTCCAGTGACATCATATACTTTTCTTGAAACCTCGGACCACTTTGAGTCAGATGGACATCTAAAACATTTAGTGTTTCCATGTTTTACATTATATCTCTTATTATATCCACTGCTGTAATGTGAACGTGGCCGCTACAACAAAAGAATTTCCTGCAAGGGTCAATAAAGTACATCTTTCTGTCTGTATGTCTGCCTGACAGTCTGTTCATATATTACATTATATTATACTTTGCACTATATAATATTATATATATATGTGTGTATTTATATTATACTGAAATCTAAAAATAGATAAAAAATAGATTTTAATACTCTAGAGTAGAGTGCTCCATACTCTACCATCTTATATGAAGTGAACTGGTCATGTGACCCTCTGAGGCATGTCTGGTGAGGTGTGAATGCAAAAAAAGGGTTTCCATTAGACATTTGTGACACATGCATAAATCGACGTGTGTGAAAAACAGCCTCGAGAGAGCGCAAAAAGATTTTGACATTGAGGTGTTTCCATTACCAGTTATTTGTAGGTTTTGTGCATATCTGGGGGTAATGGAAACTCACCCAGTGTCACTCTAACGCTGGTCATTCGGATATCAGATACAGCGTTTTTCATGTCCTGCATGACCTCAACTTTGGATGAGGCTGGTGCCTTCTTTTTTTCTCTTATTGTAGATGGAGAACACACACGCACACGCACTGCACCGAACAAAGACAAATTTTCTCCGCAAGGCGCCGGACAGGATCCTCAGAGGATGATCCAACTCATACCGGCCAATCTCTGATGAGCAATTAGACGGAGGATTCAATTATGCCCAGAGTGAGAAACGCAGTTAGCGTTGCTTTAGCGGGTCTTTCCTTTTCTTTGCTCACGGAGATTGTGGCTGAACTGAGTAGCATTCTCAAACAGCCCCATTCATCATCCCCCACAGTCCTATCTTCCTGCGTCAGGGACCGGCTCGTTCACCCCGACTGCCCGGCTGTGACGAAGAAGAAGAAGAAGAAGAAGAAGAAGAAGAGGAGAAAAAAAACCCTCTTAACTAAGCAGTCGTTTATGCGTCAGCCGGGGAGAGTGACGGAAATCAGAGCCGAGAGAAACACACAGAAACAGGCACCAGCAGAACACCGCAGGGTCAACATGAGAAATGAGCCTGATAAGTAGCATTATGTGTGCAACACACTCACCCCCATGTATGTGCTTACGCGACTCACTGAAAATTATTTTCCAAAAGAGAAAAAAAAATCCCATGCATCAGCACTAATATCTACACTGGATGGCTTGACATTTATTTAATATTCCAGTACATTAACTCCTGAATGTAGGAACGGTCGGGCAAACAAATACAATGTGGACACTGTATTGTTACCATGGTGAGCAGGTAGGGGACACCGAGATTAATTTTCCATTGAAAGACGCACTGCAGTATTTACTGAAAACTGTAAAACTGTACAGGAAATTGTATTTAGATCAGGTAATTTTAGCACTTTTGATATTGAGTCCCATTAAGTGTCTGTATCTGCTCTGTGTCCGCTCCAGCAGGCTTGGGCTGTATTTTTGTTGGATGGCTGAACAGAAACGCTTGATTCAGCAGAATTCAGCTTGAGTGGGACACAAAGTCTCACACCAATGCTAAAGTAAATGTGTGTGCAAAGCCCCTATGTGGATCCAACACTGCATTTCACTTAAGAGCAGAACAATAACAGAAGCTCTGGCAAATTTGACATTCTCAGCTCATCAGTCGGTGAAACTGGTCTGCTCCTTGTGTGTACGCACGCATGGATAGGTTTCCCAAATGTAAATTACTGGCAGAAATTGAAGTCTTGTGGCTCCTGCCGGCAGGGTTATTTGAGTAAATTACTCAACAATGCTGTTTTAATTTAAAGTCCGGTGAAAAAAATCACCCAAAACAATCCCTCCAAAAGTACACTCTGGAAAACACAGGATTTAACCAAAGGAGGAGAAGTCGAACATTAAACACAGGGGAGGCCAGAGATGGTACAAATCCATCCATCCTTTAAGTTACAACAACGCAGGCGATTGGCTGTTCCCGAAAAGAGGAGGGATGAGCGATACGTTCGCCGTCACAGACCTTCCCATTCAAAACGATGAATGAAATCCAATTCAAGTCTCATCTCGTAAAACAATGTTGTGGACGTCCCTCTTCCTCAAAGTGGTCTCCAAGACAACAGAATTTGAAGTTGTTGTGCGAATAAACTGGGAGTTGTTGCTCATATGTGAATACGCTTCAGTGGAAACACCTGCAAGTAATTGCACCTTATCAAAATCTTTGAGTTTATTTTGTGAAATGCTGTAAAGAAACACGCCTTCTGTCATACCTTGAGGCAGTTTAGATCCAATCTATCTCCCGTCAACCAGGGCCTGCTTGCTCTGTCCCCTATGCATCATGTCGCCCAGTATGGATATGAGAGGGAAATCAAATCACAGATCACAAGGGGAGGCTGGGAAGACCTGACTATCGAAGCAAGGAAGAGCAATCTAGTAAAACACACAATCTCACAAGGAGGACAGGAGATAAAACCAACAGGAGACAACCAAGCATCAAAATAAAACAGGAAACGTGGACTAAACCCAACATCGCGATCTGCCTTGCTCTTTGCCCGTAGCTCCGGTTTGTGCAGCAGCTAAACAGGCACAACGCACACTTCCTTCACCAGCTAGTTGCTAACTTTGTGTGTTCATGTTTGATGTTGGGCTTTTCTTTTTTTTCAGGAAAAAAAAAAGTTGAAGAGAATGAAAACAATGTGCTGAAGTGAATTATTAATGGCCACAGAGCAGAGGAAACTAGAAACTGAAAAGTGGTGATTGGGCCCTGGGTTGTTTTTCCCAAAACTAACTCAGTTTCACTCAATCCATGAATACAGGGGTATTGATTACTGCGACTTGAATATAAGGTGTGATTGGCAATTATCTTCATCCTTTCATTTTAGCCCTGGACACTCTCTGCGGAGCACAATGTGCGTCTGATGTCTTTCACAAAAGCTCCGTCCCACTTGGCTCATGGAAAGAAGACAGAGCAGAAAACAGGCTTTATATGGATGGACTATTTTAACATTTCTGGTGATTTTCTCTGGCCTCCAGCCGACACTTTACTCTATAATTGCTGGGTATTATGGTTATTTTGTCTCCTGTCTCCTTTCCTTTGCTAGAACTACGGTAATCGGTGTCAGATTAAGGACGGTCGAGCCTTGTTTTCCACTTACCTCATGTCTCAACATTACATCACACTAATAGCCTAATGATACATTGGATGTCTTTGTTTTGAATGATTACCCATCCGGTTCAGTTTTGGGCCAGACCTTTATGGTTCGTGAGTCTTTTCTGGGCTATATAGAACTGTTTGTGTTTAGAAATGCTGCAGCCTTTGCGTCTGTGTGTATGTGTGTGTCCGGGTGTGTGGATGTGTGAGAGAGTGTGTGTTGGCAGTGCATACACTGTATTTTAGTATTTGAGTGGGTCAACATTATATGCATGAGATTAATATGAAAAAAACATCCACCGTGTGGTAAACAATGGAATATACAAAGGTCAGGCCATCAGGAGTTAGATATGTACAGACAAGTTAAGGAACACAGTCAAAGTAGTTTAGCCAGGGTTAACTTTTGCTGCTTAATCAACGTTCATTCATCATTATTTCTGCTATTGTGTCAGGTCACTTCTAGAGATGAAACGATGCATAACAATAATTTATATATATATATATATGTGTGTGTGTGTGTGTGTGTGTGTGTGTGTGTGTTTGTATATATCTTCATTTACTCAAGGTCATTCATTTAAATTGTGAAGCCAGACCACGTTAAGAGGCGTTTCGCTTTTAGTACTTTTTTCCTCCTTGTTTTTACACTGCAAAGTGAAAATCGATACGCTGCCTTTATGTGTGGTGATTAGATGCTGTTCAAGAATTTAGAGACGTGGCGTGCTTTTTGTATTTTCATGACGATCAAAGCGTCTCAGGAAGTGTGAGCTGGTTCCTGTCAGACTGTGTAAAGCAAATGCTACTGGGAAGAAACCAAAGCTTTGGTGATTCATGATGATGACCAGCTGAAAATCTTAGACACAAATTATCATTGTGTGTGTGGGTGTGTGGGTGTGTGTGTGTGTGTGTGTTTTATGAATTTTTTAGGAGGGAAATTAGGAAATTGAAACAGAATCTGATTTGGTCTTAATTGGTGAATGTATTATAATCACAAAGATGTGTGTATTCCATTATAATGCAGCTATGAAGACCCCTCGAGACTAGATTTAATAGATTTTATCCTCTGACTTGATCTTGGATAAAACTGCATGATTAAAACTGCAGGAGATTTTGTTGGCTCCGTGTTTATTGTGCAGCGTTTGGATCAGTATTTTCTGCAGTGGTCACTGCTGGTGACGACCTCCTGTCAGAGTCTGTCTGTTTATTTTCTATTTTTTTCAGCTCTGTCATGTCCATGTCTTCCAGCTCAGGCGTGTTTCGATTCACTCAACAGCTCCGTCTCTGTCACCCAGCCAAAGTTAGCCACGAGCAGGTGAACACTGTGGCGTCCTCAGCGGCCACCGTGCCAGACCTTACCATCGGCAGATGGTGCTCCTGGTGCTCTGTCTGTGACGGAACCAGGTTGTTTATTAGATGTTCCCAAAATCGGCTTTATGGTCTGTCACCGTGCCACCCATCCATCCATCCATCCATCCATCATTACTTTACCCACTTTATACCAAACTGCTATGGCAGGGGTCTTGGGGTCTGCAGGTCCAGGTTATCAGGACACACACACCATCGTCATGCTCGCATCTGGGGACAATTTAGTCTTCAGTTGACCTGAACATGCATTTTTTTTGGACTGGAGCACCTTGAGAAAATCATAATTGGAGAATGTGAAAAGTATGACCCCGGGCCTTCTTGCTGTGAGGTGATGGTGTTAACTAAGAATCCACAGGTCAGTAAACCAGTATCCATCCCACGTAGGAATACGCAAAACGTAAATATGAATAACCTAAATGGAAACATGAAAAACTGGTTATTGAATTGAATTCATTTTCGTACAAAAATTCGAAGATGTGAAAGCCCTCCCGGAATGAATTAATGTCTTATCTCGAGGTTCCACTGTATCTTTATTCTGCACCCCTCTAAGCCCCCAGTGGATGCACTTTTTTAGATATAGCTTTTAATAAAAATTCTACATATTCAGCATTTTAAACATCCAACAGAGTGGAATGAGATTGAATTCTTGCTAAATCAGTTTAAAACATCCAATACGATCATGGAAACAAAATGTTCTTCCTTCCTATTTCGTGAAACTGTAATGGACGAGACTACGCGTCTCACACAGGACGAAAAAACTCCTTCTGCACAAACAACCCGAGACGGGTTCTGGTGAATAATTTGTCTTCTTTTTAACAAGCCGGAGAGGCTCAAACTCCCGTGTCTAACATTTCTATCTTCCTCTCAAAAAAAAAAAACAAGGGCTCGGCCGCGGCTGAATGTGCCTCCTCCCTGTGACAGGATGATATGTGTGACTCTGGTAATGAGCGTCAGATCGGCGTGTATCCTCTGCTTGTTATAAGGGAGGAGATCCTATCTGTGTCGGCCGTGTTGGTTCAGACACGTATTACTCATGGTGAGACGCTCTTTTTTTTTTCCTTTTTGGAGTTAGCCTGACTTGCTCTTATGGGCCTGAGAAGCTTCATGACAATAGTGAAGAGCCGCCTCTTCACTGGATCCTCTCTCTCTCTCTCTCTCTCTCTCTCTCTCTCTCTCTCTCTCTGTCTCTCTCTCTCTCTCTCTCTCTCTGAATCACTGCAGCCGATTATCCCCTCTCGATGCGTCAGCCCTCTTCATCCTGCTCGTTCGTCTTCACCCAGCACATGATCCGGCTACCCCCCCCACCCCCACCCCACCACACGCACACACACACACACACTCCACCCCCTTACCCGCCTCTCTGCACCACTCTTTGAAGTTAATGAGTCAAAACTATCAGTCGCTTTGCTTTTAATTAGAAAACGGACAGAATGATTACATTTTTAATTGAAGCTGTCATTTTCAATTAAGATATGACATCCTCGAGAAGCCCTCTCCTCTCTCCGCTCTTTATTTATTAATTTATCGGCGGCCCCCTCAAGATGTTCCTCTCACTCGCCTCCTGATCACTTCCCCTCTCAGGCTGTCAGGGACCGTTCTCCTCGATGAACGATGGATGTCAAGCACTTCCATTCCCACCGCTTCACACTGCGTGGTCTTTAATTTCACTCATATCTCATGGTCCTCTGGCCATTTCTGGTCAGACTGTATCTCTCTGGTTCTGCTCTTTGATATGTGGCTTCAATCAAATGCATTAAGAGCTGCAGATTTACCTTGTATGGCATTATTCAGCTGGCCACAGATGTACCGGTGTATTATAGAACAACGTGTTAGGAAGTTCGTTGGAGAATAAGCATCATGAGAATGCATTTATTGTGAATTTTGTATTTACATTTTAATATTGTAGTGTAAATAAAGTGTAATTGATTGACTGATTTGTTGATTAATTGATTTAAACTGTTGGTTCGATCTTGGAAGAGTTTACGCATGTTCAAGGCCTCACTTGGTTTGTTTGACAAATGGATCCACTCCCAGTTGTGTGATCCCCAGTCTTTCACTCATCATAAGGAAAACTTATAACTCACTTAGTGTGAACTCGAGTCTTTTCAAAATCACAAACCACACTGGAAGCCTTGCAGTGTGTCCCCAACTATTTCTGGACCGAGGACCTTTCCATCTGGAGCCTGAACTCACCCCTGTGACGGACTGGTGACCTGTCTCCATTAGACCCCCTGACACTGCAAAGCTACAAAGCGGGTAAGATAATGGATGGACTGAATTTGTTTTTAAAAAGCCAAAAAAAGTAAAATAAGATTATACAACTGAACAAAAAAAATCTGAAAAGAAATACAACCTGGCTGAAATGCTGCAACCTCATACTTCAGAGGAGGAATAGCTCCTGGGTACTACTACTTCTACTAAAATCAATAGATTTTAAACCAAAGTTGCCTACAGCTTTTCCTGGAAGCTATTTTCTCAAACAGGGTGAGAGTTTTCTCTTCAGACTCTCTCAGCAGAGGTGAGTTTCACAGATTGAAGCGCGGACCAAATGGGAATAACCTGTGATTTAGGATGCAGTCTTGACTACATCCCCTAGCAGATCACAGTTTTCTGCAGAGGACGGACCGCTCTGAAAAGCTGAACTTAAATTGGAAAAGTTAGCACTTAGCCACAGCCGAAGCAGAGGGAAATTGCATCACGATATCCCCAAATCATTCGAGACGCCGCAGAAATATAATCATTGGCGAGCTCGCTTTGTGATTTTTGTGAGCATTGCTTTCCTGTTTAAGCTATGCAGCAGATTGTGAGGCAGACAGTTAAGATCATGCTTGACAAATGTGAAGCTGAAAATGATCCATGGTTTTTGCCTTTTAATTCTCAATGTTGTTTTGTTTTTAGGGGCCTGAATTGTTTGGATTTCTTCCTTCCAGATCGGCCTCTTACAGCATTTCAAGCATTGATCTGTGAACTGTGACTTTTTCTTGCTGTTCAGCCAGCTATAAAACATGACCTTTTAATAACAGATTATGAGGATTAAAACGTTAGAACAAAAAAATCAAGCCTGCAGTAACACGTATTTAACAGGGATTTCATTGCACATCATTTTTGCAGCTGATCGGAATGCACAGAGTGTGTTTTCTCCTGTTTTGTTGACACCTGCTTAGAAAACCTCGTTCAGCCCTAGAAAGCACATCATGTCTGACAGGGACCCAGCAATTTAAAGAAATCACATGTGCTTTTCTTGGCTGACAGAAAGAACAATATATGTGAGAGAAAAAGGGCAAGAAAATCAAACCGATTCACTCCTCCTAAAGAAGCATTATCACAATTTCGATCCTCCTCCGCAGCACGTTAAGCTTATGTCTTTGGAAATCCTGCTCCCTGCAAATGTGGAACGCCTAAAAACTACTGGTTTGACATGTTAAAGTCTGCACACCAGAGGTTTTATTTAAATCTTTTATCACATATTGAGCTACTATAAACAATGCCATAGGGGTCTCTGGAGGGAAAATGGCCTATCAACCAAATTCTGATTATTTTGAACTGATTTGATGTGACTGCGTGCACCTATGCCACGTTCTTTGTCCTTCACGCTCATTCGTTCCTGTCTCTCCCTGATTTCTCCCATTGTCTTCCTCCGATTCTGCTCTCCTCTCCTCGCCTCCCGCCTCCTCCAAACCCGGAGGAGTGTGCGGCTTTTTACGGTCCGTTTCCTGGTGAGCAGGAGGCTCTTGAGCGCAGACTGAGCCATTCTTTCCCTGTACAATGCTGTGTTCTCATTAACTCTTATCAAAGTTCATCTTGCATCCAAATGCTGCGGGCCGCTCAATACTGGCTGCGCTGAAAAGAGAAAATGAAAGAAGACCAAGCAGGCAGACAGACAGAGAGAGAGAGAGAGTCAGAGAGAGAGAGCATCGCAGAGATAAAGGACAGCGGAACAATGGCTTAATGGTGATTGAGGACAGACAGAATAATCATAGCGGTGCTCTGACTGGCCTGAATATTGGTTTGATGTAAATTTAAGCTGTGCTCACATCTAAAACCCTGATAACCATGTTTTTATGTCTCTCTCTATTAACCAATATTCTTTTTTGCACATTGGAGTTGTTTTTCTTCTTTTTTTTTTGTAAAGTTTCGGAACAAAAGTTAAAGGAACGCGAGAGTCTCAGGCAGATGATTGAACAGAATCCATAATCATGATTCAATCTTGCCCGCACAATGGCTGCCCTTTGGCTGCCCCCCCCCCCCACCCAGGTTACTTGCTTTCAAGAAACAAACTGTGGCCCGGCTCCGGCGGGGACGTGGAGCGGGCGGGGAACGTAAAGCGAGCGTGATCCTTACTTGATTTGCTCGGATGATTAGAAATCACCCTGTAATTCCGTCGGTGAGTGTCATCCACCTCTCCTCCTAAACACACACCGCCGCTCCTCCTCCTGTATCATCGGAACCTACGCTGCTGCAGCTGGATTTCCTCACCCGAGCCGTGAAGAGCGATAATTGGAGACTGATTGCAGCCTTCAATGACTATCACAGGATACTTAGGCGGCGCATAAGAGCCCCCATTTACACTAAGGAAGAAGAAATCCTGTCGTCTGATGAGGGCTTTCATCTAAACCCCGGTCCTCTATTATTATCTACGTGCAGCTAAGATGCACATAATGCTACGCTAGCCAAGAAACAACATAACTCGTTCCATTTCCCCGAAGGCCCTATTAGTGGACGTGACGCCAGTTTAGCGGCTAGATTTCCCTCTGACATCGGCTTGATGAATATGTCGGGACGGATCGACATATTCATCGACATATTCATCCCCTCACCCCCCCACCCCGACTGAGCGGAGCAGCGTTGGTCTGGCTTCGGCGCTGTGATTGGCAGATAATTCTAACTAAGCAGCCGTTTGTGTGACAAGCTCACGAGCTGTCTCAGAAACCACAAATGGACACAGTATTTGATCCTGCGTGAATGGCAGATTAGACCATTCTGTATCTCTCCCTCTTTTCTTTTTTTTTGTGTCAACAAAAGCGACGAGAGCACCTGGGCCAACAAAGCATTAATCTGTCGCTCAGCCCTCACAATACACTCCAGCTCTTGAATTTATTGCTTGATTCCCTTCAAAGATTATTTTTGGGCCATTTCGCCTAAGAGCTGAAACAAGCAATTATTTTTGTAGTCGACTGATCTCCCGGTTGCTTTAATTGATACTTTCATTGATCAGTTGTTTGGTCCACAAAATGATAGAGAAACTGAAGAAATTGTTAATGCCTGTTTCGCAAAGGACAAGATAAGATCTTGAAATTCCTTTTTTGTATCCTCACCTTTACCCTCTTTTTTTTGGTATAGAGACAAAAAACTCTTTTATTAACTTTTAAGAGGCTGAGATCAACTGATTGTTGAAAATGTTGCCAATTATTTCATTAGTTGTTAATGTTTGATTAATGGATTCATAATTGCAGCTTTTATTTCAACTTTATGCAATAGCACAGCTTCGGATGGACAAACTGTGAACTCCATTGAGTGCCTCTTTAAATAAATGCTACTAATGTGAAGTGAGGGTGTTGTGTGAGCTGGTGGATCCAGTGACCTTCTCGCTGTCAGGCAACAATGCCACCAGTCCACCATGTGAAATGTTTTGTACTGCTGAGTATATGTTGATATATATGTTGTCACAGTCAGCACTGAGATGTTTCCAGAGGATAAAAACCGAGGAGCCTCCCAGGAGCAGAGAGGAATTAGTTAGAGGTTTTAGACCAGCAGAGGAAATAGGGGGAGATAAAGTTCTGAGGAGAGGAAACCAGCGGAGTAAACTCACCAGTGGAGTGAAATCTCTGGGCACACAGTGAGTGATTGCTAGCAGCCAAGCCTAACGCAAACGTACTGTATCTGGCTCAATAGGCCAGGTCTCGGGGCAGTTTACATGATGATATAAGAATATATGTGCAATACTAATAATAACAATATAGGATTTAAAGAGCACTTTTTCAGATGAGAAGTAAAGTTATACAATGCAGGACAGGAAAAATGCAACATTTTGAGATAAGGCATGAGCGCTAAACTTCACAGTCAACTCGTTTCTCCGTGTGTGCATTTCTAATTCATCACAATGCTTTAAAATCATGGCCGTAACACATGACGATCCCCATGTGTGATGCATTAATAATGCAGAACAGCAGCCAGGCATAAACAAGCAGGCAGACCGCAAATGGTTTAAGCTCAGTTTTAAGCAAGTACAGAGACTCATTTACATTCTAAACAAAGACACAGTCTCTCTTTGGCTCTCAGGTAGCACTACATGCAAATGTCCACAAAAATGTGTCTCTGGGTGTGACAAAACTCAACGGAAACATATGTAACTGTGACAGACCTTTAAGCAATTCCTGTTTATACTGTTAACTCTTTAAACAGTTTTTTAAACGTAAAAGTTTTGTAAAAGTTGTCCTGTAGGGGGCACTGCTGCAAGAAACGAAGAGCAATTCTAGAACAGCAGGTGCGAATCTGTAGTCTTTGGGTCTTATTTGGGTGAAACACAACCTTAAAAATGTAACTTTAAAGTAAGTGGTATTTGGGGTGGAAAGCTGATTTAGTTGCAGTTTTGCTGCTTCTCAAAAACACGAGGGATCTGGATCAGCAGCCTGAAGCTCTGCAGACACATAGGACTGCAATGTGAAAACATTTCAATACAGTGATTGAAAACGATACCCGGCATTGTCGTGTGAAAAGGCGCCCTGGCTCAGGCTTTTCCTGACCCGGTAGCACGCAACTCCTCTGTGTCCCCGCTGCTTTGGAAACCGTTCGCCCTCCATCTCGTCTCAGGTAAACACAACCCGAGGAGGCCGAGTCTGACACCATAAACACCAGCCACGCATTTAACCGTGATGGATGGTGCTGGAGAGTGTCTCCACTTGGCCCGCGAACTTTCCCCTCCCCATCTCCAATATTTGGGTATTTTCAAATCAATCGCTCATGCCCCCGAGCCTACGTACACAATGTGCTGAATAAACCTCTCGAGCCGTTTAATACAAGCTGCCTGCACCCCCAGAAGAATCGGGTCTGAAAGGAAAACGGTATTTTAGGGGATTAGATGCCCTTTGTAAAGGGGAAATACAGTGACTAATGGGTGTGTGCGCGCGCGCGTGTGTGTGTGTGGATATGTGTGTTGGTATTGCTTAATGTGTGTGTTTAGAGATGGCCTCAGGTCTTCGGGATGGTGCTGTTCTGCTGCTCTCACTTTAATTGGCTGCTGGCCCCTCAGCTCAGCCTGAATGGAGAGTCATTTAGGGACCTTTCACTCTCGCGGAGGATTGTCGGTTGCCACTGCAGGAGAAATTGCATTCCTGTTTCCATACAATGGCTGGTCTGAGTCGGGGATGGGGCAAGAGTATCACTGTCATTATCATGACAATGGGAGCTAATTCCACTGCTCCTAGCGCCATTCTGAAACCCTCCGCAGCGCCGGCTTATCGGAGGGTGCCACGAGACCGGCGGGAAGCTGAACGAGCACGGCGAAGATTTACACACACCCGGTACAGTACACGCTTTCACACACACACACACACACACACACACACTCAGAGGACACTTGTACTTTGTTTACGGAGGCCGCCACGAGGAAGAAGCAACGCATCAGCAGAAAGAAAAGTTTATGAGGATGCTCCTCTGGCTTGGCGACGCTGTGCGGCCCCCGTGACACCGTTAAAGACTCTGAAATGGGCCGTGACTCACGTCGTTAATGCACTCCGCCCTCGTTTTGGGGCGAGCGCGCCTAAAACGGCGTGCCCAAAGTGAGAACGGTCGCGGCCTCCTACCTCTCCGAAAGAAAACACCCCGGAGTTCCTTGTGATACACAGGCAAGAGTCATGGGTCCCTGAATCCGGTGAGAAATTGAAAATTTTATGGCGCCTAAAACAAAAAAACGTGTTTCAGGATGATTAACGGGCTTCATCTGAGGCCGTAAGTGACAATATGGGGCTGTAGGTACACTTGTCATAAATTTATAGAAGATAGTATCACCATTCTACAGTGTTAAGTCCATGTACAAATATAAGATAAGAAAATGAATGGTTTGGAGACACCAAATGCATATAATATTGTGACCTCACAGCTGTTTTTCTTTTACATTTTGTCATATTTAAGAGCCAAAATTACACCAAAAGATGTGATGGGAGTATTACGACTCCACTACAGTTTATGGTATATGTCCTTAGAGGTAATTCACAACATAATCTGGCAAGATCACAGTGTAGTGATACTATCACTACTACTACTACTACTACTACTACTATTTTTTCAATGTCTTTGTACGAATAAGGTCGACTGTATTTGTAGAACAAGCATCTCAGGTAAGTTTTATCGTTTTAGCAGGATCATGGGAAATATCAACAACTATATAATACTATATACAGTACAACGACTATATCATTTGCCCAGGATTTGAGCAGTTACATTTGTGATTCATACTAGAATATGAAGGACATCTGAAAGGAAAATATGTATCTCTTTGCTGCAGTGTTTTTCCCTTCAAAGCAGCCCAACAACTTAACCATGAGAAGACCTCTCTTTGCTTCCTCTTCAGTCCCCTAAACAGCATTAAGAGCGCTGAGACATCCTTTAATGATGGCGGAGTAGATTGGTTTCTAGGTCACGTGGGGGCGAAGGATAAAGAAGACACGGCAGAGGAGAAGAGAGGAGGGATGGATGGCGTTGAATGGCATTCTTTTCATTTGAGCTGAAGCTGAGGCTCGCTCGAAAAATGAGGCGAGGCGTGTTGTAAGCGCTATAAAAACCATTTAATGATTAAACCTTTGCATCTAACATCCATACATGCACAGTATGGAACACACATCTTAATGGCACTGGAACGAGTATTGACAAAACGTACACCGGCAATGTGGCTGGACCTGCGCAGCTGCTTTCACCTGCCGTCCTCCCACCGGGCAATGTGCTCTGCACCTGTGAAATACACACACACACACACAAACACACACACACACACACACACACACACACACACACACACACAGACCTGTTTAGCTTGTGCTAAATTGTTAAAGGAAACAGGTAAATGTTAGTTAAATGGCTTGTGACCCAAATCCTCAGTAATCCTCCAGTTCTACTCCAACACAACGGTGCTGACAATCTGGGGTACGACATGAGAGACATGAAGCCATCCTCTCCGTTAAATCCACACACGTACAGACGAGCACACGCTCGACGGCACTCTGGAGAAACGCGGCTCAGTGTCTGCCTCGAGCCGTGTGATACCCACTTATCATTCTATTACCAATTAGCAAAACGCTGCAATGACGGCAAGAAATGAGTGCGATGGGATGCAAAGATCTGCCCGCTTTTAATGGGCTGAATTAATGCATTTCACTCTGTTGCTCCAGTGCAGTTTGACTCTTCGTTCTGCCAGAGAAAATATCAAACTGAAAGGACGCCCATACTAACTCATAGTAATCGCGAAACACAGACATTAAGAGGTCCTCGGCAAAACAGACTGTGCATGCAGAAATGCTGACCACGTTCAGAGGGATCAATACTAGCAGCAACCACCTGCAAAGACGCATCAAGTGGGCAAAACTCAACATCTGCCTCCTCCTCATTCCGTATGATCAATGTAAGTGGTATCTGTGTGTTTGTGTGTGCGTGCGTGTGTGTGTAAACACTGCAGGCCTTTGTTGAGCTGACGTATATCGATCGCTCGAAGCCTCCTGATGGCAAGCACTGAAGGCCATTGATTCAGACTGAGTGCTGTGTTTAAATGTGGAGGCAGCATCACACGGGTTTCAGTGTTGTATACACGTCGTTCATCGACACAGTGGATTAACATTTTACACTTCAGCCCGCTGTGATTATCAGCGGCAGAGAGCTCGGGAAGCAGACGGACTAATTCCCAGCGCACAGCGGGCTGCAGGGGAGACAGTCACAACTCCGAAGAGCAGCAGATTTCTGCCTTTAAAATACGGAGAGAAAATTGGTGTTTTATGAGATAAGTAAACACAAAAACAAAAGGCCCCATTAAGTGTTATTTTCATGATTAATCATATCACCATGCATGCAGCTTTCAGGTTCTGGCCGTAAATAGGATGCCGACAGGGTGCCTTCACGAGTCTGAGACACACTGCTCTTACAAAAAATAAAACCCTGAAAGCCCAAGTACGGCATATCATCCACATATTTCTCTCGGGTGATCCTGGACCTGCGTGGGGTCCAGCATGACCCGGTTTTCTCCTTGTTGGTAAATACTGTGGACAGTGGCGCTGAGGACAAAAAAGGGTTAGGGTTACTGAAATGCTGAGTTTCTCTCTGAGGGGGACAAAGATGGATGAGATCGGGGACAAGCAGGTCAGTGGCCGGACTGAGATGGCTTGGGCAGAGGCGGGACGGTGAATATTGAGGAATAGTGAATTTATCGGCGGGATGATGCTGAGGTCGGAACTGCCAGGCAGGAGGTCTCAAGGAAGACCGGAGTGGAAATTTATAGAGGTAGTGAAAGAGGTAGTTGGTGTGAGAGCAGAGGATGGGAAGAGGATGGTGAGGGTCAGATGAAGGCAGATCTAGATTTAGGTCTAACACGCCCACAGCAGAATATTCGAGTCTACCATGTGGCAGACGAGGAGGTGGGATAAAGCAACTGGTAAAGCAACTTTATCTTATCGAGTTTATCAAGCTTCTATTCCTGGAAGCAGGACACAGCTTTAATCCTTAACGCTGTTGGGCTACGGTGCAAAACGAATGGCAAAAATTACTACTACTACTACCAGTGCTCCAACAGGTGCGTGGAACTTCTAATCAAGGTTGCCGTGGCGATGGAACTTCTAATCAGGGTTGTCATGGCGATGGCGGCAGAGTGAGTGAAGAGTGGCTCTGTGGTCACGACTACTGAAAAACTACAAAACCTATCAAGAGTTTGAGATATATATACATATATACACACATATGTATATGTGTGTGTGTGTGTGTGTATAAATATATGGATAATATGGATACAAAGGACCATGTTTTCCCAGGTTGCCTGTACACGTTTGAAAAAGTCTACAATTTGACAGTTTCTTTACCATGTCCCATTCATTTCCTATAGGGCATTTTTTCACTGTTTTTCACAAATGACAGTGATATTTTAATGATAGCAAGGGTGGATGTGGAGCATTGGTCACTCAAAAGCTCCCAAAAGCACTCCCTTGTACCAACTTGAGTATTGTAAATCCTAACCCCCTCTTCCCATCATGCTCGACAAAAGAAAGTGGAGTTATGCTTTCACTTTAGCAGGTCAGTTTTGGGAAGAAGTATGGGAAAATGAAGTAGTCTTCCCAGCAAGTCTTCTGCGTACTTTAGCTTTTAAGGGCAAGAAAAAAGCAAAGCCAGTGCTGTGAGTTGTTGTTATCGCCCATGTGCCTCGTGCTGCATTTTGCGGAGTGACAGAGTAACTCAGTGGTCTGCACCGTCGGCTCCTTGCAGGAAGGTCCGCCAGATGGTCATTAATGCAGAGCCTTCGTGCCCTCGCCACTTTCATCCATCCTCCACCCGGAGAGGGGCCTCCTTACCGTGCAGGCAAATGTACCGGTTCTGTGTTTTACAGCGCTGGTCGTTCCAGTTAAAGGCACTAGACGCCTGCAGCTCCACGCAGTTTCCAAAGCTGGACAGAGAGAGAGAGAGAGGAGAGTGAGTGGTGAGTACAGTACATCTGTGGAGCTGCAGGTTGAAAGGGCTTATTCTCAAAGTTAAAAATAAAATAAACTGAAGAAAACTTTTTCAGCTGTACTTCTGGATCTTTGCTGAAATGGTATAAGCTGAGGCAAACACAAATCCCCCATTTCTGGAATATCACACAGATAGATAGATAGATAGATAGATAGATAGATAGATAGATAGATAGATAGATAGATAGATAGATAGATAGATAGATAGATAGATAGATAGATAGATAGATAGATAGATAGATAGATAGATAGATAGATAGATAGATAGATAGATAGATAGATAGATAGATAGATAGATAGATAGATAGATAGATAGATAGATAGATGGATAGATGGATAGATGGCTGGAGAAAATGAAAAAACTGAGACATCTAGTGGTCACAATGTATGTTGTGCTGATTTTTCCTAGTTTGGTTGGATATGAAAATGCGTGGTCCTAACATCATTTTGAAAACCATTGTTTCAAAATCTATTTTAACAGACGACCAAACAGCCCTCATGGCAGCCATCCGTATTACACATCCACAGGCAGACTCATGGGCATACAAGCAGAAGTCGCCCTGCTGCCTTTCACATGATCGATTTTTTGTTTGCTTCCTTTGGTTGTTGGGCTCCATTGCACTCGGCTGCCTCTGTTTATGATGCACTCTGCGGCGGCTAATGTCTGTTGGTAAATGTGTCTCTTACCCTTGGTTGTCAGGTTGCCCGAAGGCGAAGCTGCTGAATCGAGGGATCTCTCCCGTGTCCCAGCGAAATGAGTCTTTCAGAGGCTTATACGTCAGACCTGTGGAGCAAAAAGAAAAAAAACACTGCTGTTTATACCTCCACCTGGCAGCACATCTGCTCCAAAACGACAGCTGTTTTCCTCCTCGTGCAATCCCGGTGCTAGAAACATCATCATATTTCAACTGGGCTTTCACGTGGCCATGATGAAAGACTACCGATCCAGAAGTTTCTGGTCTCGAAGTCCACGTTGGTGACCTCGTTGCTCGTCTCCAGGCGACTGAGGTGAAACGCCAGGATGTCCTGGACCTTCTGATTGTGGATCTGAGCTAGAATGCCCCCTCGTTCCTGACGGTTCGAACGAGAAAAGAGAAGGCCCTATCGTGACCTCCGTCTGTGATGTACAACTGCTGCGAGGCTTGTCTGGGTTTCTCAGAGGGCGCACGTTCACACACCTGTCTCTCACCTGACAGCGGCTCTTGGCTCCATAGTACGTGTCGGCTTCTGAGGACACCGAGAAGCAGTCGCTGTCTATCGTCACATCACAGCTGTGGAAGGGAAACCGCACTTTCTCTGTTGGGACACAGGCCATAAATAAACCTCTGAAGATAAACGATATTATAACTTTTTAAGCCAGTGCTGTTGTAAATGTGCATAAATGTTACATCTACACAAATTAGGTTATGATTATTATTGTGTACATATATCTTTGCTGTTTTTGTCTCTACTGTAGTCACTGAGTATTGCTACTACTAACACATTGCTGGTAATGTATAGATAGTAATATGCAGATCATTATGTATATTGATACCAAATCCTGTGAATAATATTTGTATTTTTATATGAGTTCAGTCTTTTAGATCTGTTCATACTGGAGGCTTTGCACAGTCGGTTACATCGTAACTGCATTTCACTGCCTGTGTCTTGCATATTGCAAGTGACAAAGAAAACTCTGGAATCCTGAATGAAACATGAGAACTTATTTTCGGAGGCATCCATAAAAAGCAATTAAAATAGCAAAGGAGCACAGGCAGCCAATTTGCACAGGTAAGTCGTCGTCATCGCTTCCTATTTCAGCGTTTTCTACCCCAAAATTGCGGAACGTGGCAACAAACACACGGATTTCCCCCCCCGCATGTGTGTGTGTCTCCCCGGGCAATCTGCCTCTCGTTGTACAAATTGCTGAGGTGTATGAAAACACAAAGAGGCTTAAAACCAAAGCACACAGCACTTACCTGCACACTCAGCACCGCCGTAGCCAACATCGCACAGGCAGGAGCATTCCTCCTCCCTGAAACGGCCGTGCACGCACTGCACGCTGCACCGCACTGAAAACACAGGCAGGTCGAGCTTCAGAGCCGCTTTACGACGCTCATCAACACAGCCGCGTTGTTCGCTTTGCGACGGTGAACCGACTGTCGGTGTTAGAGGTTTTTGCAGAACATGAGAGGCTTTCTATGGGATGACGTAATGCTGTGAGACTTCAAGGCTACGAAACACAGCTGATGGAAATGAACATAACCGCCGCACTTTGATCAGAATGCACAAGATGTATGGATGCATATGGTGCTGAACCGGAGTTTGACCAGATCACTTATAACAATGGTGACATTTATAGTTTGATTACAGGTTGGTAAAACAAGCCACACAAAGGTTTCTCACAAGTATTATATGTTATTGCACTTTGTTATCTAGTTAATAAGCATTGACTGAACTCTGGATTTAATTTGTAAAATGTACTCCGTAAGATTTTATACTTGAAATATCAATGTATATACATCTTATTTACATAAAATGAGATGAAAATGTTCATCTGTCTTAAAGAAATTCAGTTTTTTTGTGCGTATACAATGCAACAATACCATGTACTTCTAAAGTAAGAAAATAAAGTTACATTTACTTAATACCTGCTGTTTTCATTAATAGTATGTTGTTTTTCCTATTTAAACGACCCAGTATTGTGGGACCGGTTGAAATTGGAGTGAAGTGACATTCTCTTTCTCAGATAAAAGGGCTAAAAAGGCAACATATGTGCGTGTATCGCTGGGCGGTACCCTGGCACAGGCGTCCGGTGAAGCCGGGGTCACACTGGCATTTGCAGGACGAGATGTTGAGGATGCCGTGTTGACCGCAGCTCATACGACACGGATTCCTGGGAATCTCTTCACACAAACACACACACACACACACACGGTTGCAGGATGAACTGGATAATGCGCAGTGAGGAGCAAAATGGATAAAGCTGCAATGGTAATGCAAAATGCAGTGCTACGCACAGCACGGCCCCAAAGGGCTCCTGCGCTTCGGGGTCTTACCACATAATCCACCCACATGGTCCCACAGTCTGAAGCAGCCGGACATGGACGAGGTGCAGAGCGAGCAGTATAGGCCCGTCTTGTAGGGCGTCACCAGCAGGCCGTTCACCTCCCAGTTACCCCTGCAGCGGCACAAAGGCACCGCTGCTCAGCGCTCGAACAAAGAGAACAGATCTGAGGCAGCTGTGAGTGGGCTGAGACCCTAATTACACCCGAGGTGTTTTTAAATTGTGTCAAGGACTCCCCAGCCAGCGAGTGGATAATAAAGTAATTAAGTCGTACTTGTAATAACTCTTTTTTTTTTGTTTACGTGCAAGGATTTCCATATGAAATTGGCACTGTGCTAGAAAGAATTCGTGAGCTAAAATGATTATTAGGTTAAAATGTGCCGAAAGGAATATCCCTTGTTTCACTGCTTCGCTATAAAAAACTATGTTGATCTCAGACGGACGTAGATCAATCGTTACCCGGGGAAATAGGCGCAGACGAACATCTCCTGGAGGCGTCCGTCTCTCCCACACGGGTGGCGGGCACAGCCTACGTGACTCGACGTGGCCCACACCAGCTACAGTACACAACAGCAGAAGTGTAACACACACACACACACATCAGGTCGGACACATGCGCAGAAATACCCGTAAAAGCGCGGCTTTGATGGTGAATACCTGCGTGTAGTGACGACAGGTGGCGTTCTCTCTGCACTGGCTGTTGATGTAGAGGAAGTCTTTTCCCTCCCCGAACCACGAATCGATGACCTCGGAGAAGGCGGTGACGCCGTGCGTCGAGATGTTAGTGTTCCAGCCGACGTGTGGGACAGAGGAGGCGTGCTGAGGGTGCAGCTCCGAGAGGCACGACGTCGCCCTCGCCCTGGCAAGCGAGGCCAAATGATGGCTCCATTCCTGCGGAGACGTCATCAGAGACGTGAAGCAATCACAGTAAAAGTATTGATCCATACGTCCTTTCACCTGGTGTTGTCGGGGGGTGGGGCTCTCACAACTAGGGGCAGTGTCCTGTCAATCTGAACACGTCATGAGGTGTGCCCAGACAAAACCCACGCAGGGTTGGGGAGAACATGTGAACTCAGTCTGAGTCTGGGAGTCAAACCAGGGACAGTCCTAACCACTTAAAAACCAAAATGCATGCTCCTCAGACTAGCTTGAGGAAGATTTTGCTGCATGTACCCTGGGAGAGCTGACCTAGAGTAACCTCTATGAAACGTTACGTATTAATGTTAGGCTACTAGAATATTCTAGGGAAACATTTCCCATAACGAATGGATGGAAGAAGTTGAGTAAACTGATAAAATGTTGGGACTTTTTCAAACATCTAAGGAAACCTCCGAAAACATAGAGCTGGTACATACATTATCCAATTCCATTAGTAAGCATATAACTTTCAACAAGTTGGTTAAATGCATTATTATTATTATTAGGAATTATTATCATGGCCCCAAATTAATGCGTTTCAGTTTCAGTCAATTTACAGAGCAACCGTAGACTGCAAAATGGAACAAGAAAATTCCCCTGTGGGAAACTGCCTGGTTACGCTGCAAACAACTGTGAAGCATTTCTAATGCTGCTGTTATTTCTACCTACTCGAACGCTATTGTACGAGCTGCCTGGAGCTTCCAGTCGAGGTTGCCATGGTGACGACAGTGGCTGTGCAATCATGATCAGTGAAGATTGAGATTGATCAAAAACTTGTGTCTCCGGTTTTAAGTTTGAGCGGTGTTTCTAGGGGAAGATCGGCCTCAGCTGTAGATGTTTGATGAAGAAGAACAGTTTATCGACCGATTTGGCCGACATGCGGTTCAGTTGTCGGTTGGACCAAACCACTGTGAGTTATGGGAGGGGCGGTGGGGGGGTTTCAAGTTAAGAAACATTGAAAGACATTATTTTGCATCCACGATTACAATAGATCGATTTTAATCCATTTAATTACCTCATTCAAAGCTCACACTGATATGGATACTGTGGGTAACATCTCCATGTTTTCCAAGTTGTTCAAAAAAAAAGAATTCTCAGATTTATCCCGTTGGTCCATTCAATTCTTATGGGAAATCTTTCCCAGGGTTTCAAGAATTATGTCGCATAACATTTGTTAGGTTTAAAAAGAGGAAACACGATGCTCTGCACTGCATCACTAATTGAACTGATTCATTTTGATGCTATTTTACCCTGTATGAATCATACGACGAAAATCTAATTAATTAGCACTGACATTTCAAACAACAAAGACTTTCATCACAAACTCATTTCATGATCAAAACGGGCCTGCAACGCTGCGCCTTCAGCCTGAAACAAGAGATCACGTTGCACTTTGCAGATAGTGATTAAAACGAGTTGAAAGAAAAACCCTTTGTGGTGAAGGTCACTTCTAATCGCGCATAAGTGATTCTCTTTACCCGCTTCATCCTTCTCAAGGGTCAGAGCCAGTCACACAGCGGGCAAGAGGCAGCGAGACAGCTCGGGCAGGCTGCCAGTTCACGTCAGGGTCAACAAACACGGACTGACACTCATTGTGTCCTGCGCTGCTATAAACACTTCACCCAGAGCCACATTCTCAGAGATTTGCAGTGGCTAAGTCAAATAAACAACTGGTTTTCACACAAACTTTCCACAATCGCTCCGAGTACGAGCAGTGGCTTGAGTTTCTCTCACTTTGGGAAATGGTGAAAATGTGGAAACTTACAGAGCGAAGCAAAAACGAACCGGCTGAAAGGAAACCAATAAAGGGCTGAAGAATTGGGAAGTATTAATCGTTTAAGCATATTTCATTTTATCACTGTTAGAGTAATGAGATTTCTTTCTGACTTTCTGGGTTTCTAGCATTTTATAACCTGAAATGCAGGTTATAATCCAGATGACGCCTCGACACTGTGTTACACGGTAAACATTACGGTACACTCAGGAACTCTGGGGTACCATAACAGATAAATATAAATTCCTATAAATGGTACTTTAGTCAGGAATGGTGCCCACTCTCGATAAATCAGGCTCTCAGATGCAAAAGTAACCATTTCCGTAGCTTACGTGGCAATTTCCTGTATTCTAGGAATATTTGGGGCACCATGATCCCATTTCCTGCTATAGTCCCGTCTGTGCAGTCTATTAAAGGTAGGGCCCGGCCAAAATAATCCGAGTCGAGTGTCTGTGCAACAGATTTTTCGACAGGCTTTGGGCAAGACAGACATCAGAGGTATGAGGCTGACGTGGGCCCCCTTGAGTTCATCGCTCACTCTGCTCTCTCTCTCTCTCTCTCAGACAAAGTCAGTCGCTCACACTTTGATGCCACCAGAGGGGAATAAGGTCACCGGGCAATATTTCATCCAAGACATTTCATTTCAAAGCAGTGTCATGTTGTATCAGCTGTGGGATTTGAATGTCTCACTGAGAGCGATCTCCACGCTCTGTTTGTCTTCTTTGTGCCACAATCAACAACTGCTCTATTATCGTGGAGTGAAATTGGCTAAAGCTAACAAATCTCCTCGTCTGTTCTCCTCTACCCGCTTGTGTTGGCGGTCGAGACATTTTCAGGGAGAGACGGATAGAAAGATGTCTCAAACCGAGCGCAGAAATCAATACGTCAGAAGTCAAGAGTAAATACTTCTGGCTGAGAGTGACGGTGCGACCTCATAATACTTCTGAGCCTCGAGGAGTTTAAAGGAAATCTGCAGAGAGGGCACTGGGTCGGGAAGGGAGGAGCATCAGTCATACCTAAAATATTGGTATTTTATCTCAGCCTGGGAGCAAAGCCTAAAGGAATATATTATAATCACCTCAATGCAATCTCACCACAATGCTTACTGTGTGGAAAAAAAACCCTTATTCAGATATTCACAAACACAGCAGAAGCCCTGAGCCTTTAAACGTTTATCAGTAAAGCTCTTTAATATGCCTCTTCAGCTCGACAAAGCCTCCTCTGAGGGTTTTCGCGAGGAAATTACCTGTAATACCAGAGTTGTGAATGCAGAATGATTATCCACATCCTCTTTTTCTCATTACTGCCTTATCAGCCGAGAGCAGTTCTCGCAGGCTGAAGAGCAGTCGAAGAAAGAGGCTCAGTCTGCGCGGGTGGCTTTGAGGATGTAATCTATGACAAAGTGACAGTTTCGCCCCGACACAAATCTCATATTAGACTCCCAGGATATCCAGTGCATTGTGACTTTGATAATCCATCATTACCTCTTGGTCATAATAACACGCAGGCGAGAGACAGTTGTGTAGATAAGCAGCGCGCGGCAAAAGCAAGATGGGACGAGATAGGGAGGGGATTTAGCCCGGCTGTTTTGTAGAAAGTGGGATTAGAAGAACCTGAGCAAAAAGAAAAAAGATAGGAAAATCGAGAAGTTCTGCGTACTTTGAAGCAACATATCACGATGCTTTAACGGCTAGATTTGTGTGACCTCAACATTTTTATACAACATAAATTGAAACTACTTCTCTGTTTTTCTTGGTGTTACAAAATAGTGACTGATTGATTTTTGCTCTGTATTAACCGTCCACACTGTTGCTTAGACTGCAGCAAAAAGGAGCAAATGGTGGATTAACAGTGTAATTTCACCCTGTAGAGGCTCGGCACAACAGACACACAATTCCCCGCACTATGCTTTGTTAAGCGATTCAGTTTGGAAAAAGGTAAGACATATTTCTCGGGGGAGAACACTGTATCATACAGTATTTTTACTTTGCTCTGCCTGTGAGTGCGCTGCCACTGTACCTGCTGCAGCTTGGAAGAGAGTCAGAACAGAAAGTCTCTGGACTGTCGTTCCAGTTGTTGGCCTCGCGCGGCTCTTGGCTCACGCACAGACAGACTAACACGTCTGCAAACTGCAAACCCTGCTGAACCCAACGCATACTGAAGTGGTCAAATATCTCAGCGCTGGAGGGTCTGGAGAGTCCACGGCACAGAGCAGCACAGTTACTAAACGAAAACGTGTGCTGGGGAGAAATACGAGACTATATGATGTGACAATCGGTGTGGATGTTGTGCCACATCGTTTTTTTTTATGAGGACTTTAACTTATAATTATTCATGTTATTCAAACACACACAGAGGAAACAGACAATAGATGCCACAAACCATTTTTTGCATGTTCGCAGCCATGGGTTGAACCCGACTACGCAGTCTATTGTGCAGCGCAACAATCTGCGAGTGCTCCTTTGGCCCAAGCCCTGCAAGAAAAGAAAGGGAAAAAAAATACAGAAGCTCATCAAGTATCCATTTTCACCATGGCAACAAAATGCAAATAGGTTGGCGGGACATTTGAGTCGGTGCATGTGTCTAGAGAGACAGCAAAGAGCATGAGTTGATACATTCTTCACACGGTCACAGCTCAAGGGCTAGTCCAGTGAAATACACCAAAGCCTAAACAAAATGGTTTCACATTCTGCAAACGTCCACTGTACGGATTACGAGCAGAAACAAACATGCTTCACTATTGCATGAATTTACATCAATAAATTCACTTTAGATGTGCTTTGGTAATATAGTTCTACAGCTACTGTGTTTGAACTATTGTTATCCTTTAATAGGTTTAAATACTGCTTATGGGCAAAGTACAGTGTCACTTTTTATTGGAACCATGTAGTATATGGTAGAAACTTCCAACATTTGATTAAAACTGTACTTTAATGCCTCTAAATATGGATATAAATGCAAATTGTGTTTCTTCTGCTTCTTGAAGTTCCTTCCCCCCCTTTTTCCACCTTGGCACCTTTCACCAAAGGCGTTACAGGCGTTCAGCGGGGCTCGGCTCAGCGAGGACGGGTTAAACATTTGGCGAGGCATCGCCGCGATGAAGGCGATTTGCTTTGCCTGCTGCCAGACCCGGGTTTGCACAGCAGGCTTTGACACACAAGTTTGGCTGCTGCCTGCCGCGTGGATTTGGGCGCTCGGAAAGCCTTGGAAACCGCCACCTGTTTGCACTCTGGATGGAAACTTCCTCCCACGAGTTTTCTCTCGGATTTACGCTCTGTGGGGGTTATAAACTCAACGGGGGGGGGGGGGGGGGGGGGGGGGGGGTTGAAAAAAAAACATCGCTACATTTCCCCTTGCGCAGGCTCGCGGGGTCCCGTCCTGGCGGGAGTCCGCGGCGGACACCTGCCTCGCGCGCGGACGCCGCTGCTTACCGCTGCTACTGCCGGCTGTCTCGTGCAGGTCCGGCGCGCGCGTGCTAATCCGGCTCGCGGAGACGAGGAGCGCAGGCAGCAGGAACAAAGCGGCCAAAGCGTCCAGACGACGGCGACAGACTGGGACACGCTCCATGATGAACTCCTCCAAAGCTCCAGACATCAGAGTGGACACTTGCTGCCGCTCCGCCGCCTCCTCCCTCCTCCTCCTCCTCCTCCTCCTCCTCCTCTCTTCTCCTCTCCTCCACCCTCCAGCAGCCACGCACACACACTGCACGTTCCCATTCAGCGTTCACCAAACACTGCCTCCCTATTGAGTGTTTAACCTTTCATTTGTTCATTAAAGGTGACCCAGATTGGTTGAATAGAGCGATTTTCCTGTTTCCCTGTGCTAACATAGTAGCTGAGGAATGCTGGTTTTGTCAGAGTTGCCTTGCTTTAAAAACTCTTTAAAAAGTTTATTTTGTTTTATTTTGGTGAGTGAATTCTCCACAGATGTGTATCAAGTTAAGCCACACGTAGGCTGGTTTGCTGATGGCCTGTCTTGCCTGTCACATGTGAATGACAACTGAGTTTAGCACTTTATTATAAAGTGCTAACTAAGAGTCCCTGGATGACCTAAATTTGCATGTTTTTGGACTGTGTGTGTGAGTGTGTGTGTGTGAGTGTGTGTGTGTGTGTGTGTGTGTGTGTGTGTGTGTGTGTGTGTGTGTGTGTGTGTGTGTGACTTGTCCAGTAAGGACAAAGTGCTTCATCATCTCTGTGATTATTTCCCAGTGACACATCGGAGGGTTTAATCTTGACTGTGTGCACATCATCATTGTTCAGTGAGCGGATGTTTGCTTTGCGAGATTATCATTCAGTGTCTGTCATTCACCTGATTCACTGCAGCTGAGGCTCCCTGACCTGACTCACATCCATCACATTTTTTTCCAGGTACATGCATGATACTTCTCCAGATATTTCATAGTATTGTGACAAAGCATGGGGTGGAGGAAGTTCAGCTTTATTATAACATCCTGGTCTGAGTGAGAGGCACAGGATGGAGCTTTCTCTGTGTCTGTTTAGACACGGTGACAGTGGGGGTTTTTTTTATATCGACCCAGTGTGGGAAGCATGAAGCATGATTCGCACATTGCAGGGATGATTCAGAGTCTGGAGAGATGGCTGCCGCACAACACAATAGCCTCCCACTCATGTCTCCCCACTGTGGGTTGAATGTATTTTGCACAAAGGATTCAGTCCTCCCCAGTTACGTCTTATCTCTTTGATTTCTCTGGGACAGTCTGCTCCTGCCGAGCTGTTCTGGCCTCAGTCAGAGGCAGCTTCCCACCGCGCTGGTTTTTCAGGTGAATCCAGGAGCCAGAGGAAGCTCTGTGGGATGATTCCTGCCGGAGCTCAAGAGCCCGAGCCTCCTCATTAGTCTTTGAACGGCAGCAGCGTCGGCTGCACACAGCCAGAACAAAAGAGTGCACCCACTAAACATGGGTTCACCCTCAGCAGAGTGGGTCACGTACAATTTTAACCCCAAGACACGGTCACATCTTTAAATTAAATTATCTGATTTTCCACAGTGTAATTTTTGACTGCAGAGTTGTACTTTTTCTTAAGCCAGTAGCAGAAAAGCAGATGTTGCATGATTTATCTGATTGATGTTCTCTCCTCAGTTTCTTTCATTTATTACTGTTATTCCTGTCATAACTATTTATAACAGATGTTTATTATTAGCATTATTATTCATTTACTGTTATGTTTTGCTTACTATGTTTTACTGATCACGTATTATACTGCGTGGACTGTTGAGTAAAGTCAATGTGATGTTCTTTCCTTATAAATAAAGTACTTATATTGTATTATATTATGATATTTTGGGATTTATTCCATTCTGACAGATGAATAAATGACACTGTATGAGCTGCAGAATTATTTTCACTTTTCTCTACTTTTTACAGCTGCTCAGATATTTTCTTCCCACCAATATTAACTTTGTTGGCCCCACTGTCATGGAAACGTTACTGCCTGGTTATGACGATCCTTATTTAACCATGCCAGGTTGATATCCTGAGAAAGCTGTGTCTTTTTGAGTTCAGTCCAACATAAATGCAGTGCAGGATTGCATGTCTGAGTACTTTCCTGCAGAGGGCACAACCTCTCTGTAACCTCTCTCCTTCCCTGGCACTGAACGGTGTGTCAATCACTGCAGCTTCCCTGCCAGCATCATGTGAAGCTGACAGATCCAACTCAGATTATTGGATGTGTGGTCATGTTGTTTTTATGTCTAAATATAACAATGACAATATTGGCGCAGTTTAGTTGTGTGTTTTTAATAGAACTACTGTAAACACAGCTTTAACAACATGAGAAAATGAGTCGTGGTATTTTCTAAACCTGCACTCTGACGCTGTGTGTATTTTGCAAAGCTCACAAAGTGGCCATAGTGTTTGGTGTCTTTCTCCCTCACAGTGCTTCTCCTCTTACACGTGGGAACAGATTGACATACGATGCAGAACATCCTCTCCCGTTCAGTTTTCCTCCACCTCTCCGTAAACAAGATATTGGGAGGAAGTGCACACCAAGTTAAGCAATGGAATAATCATGTGCTCACATTTTTCTCGGTCTCTTTTCCCTGATTGGTTCCTGAGGAGTAAACCCAACATTCCTCAGCGGTTTGCTGCAGGAGCCTTTTCCACTGCCAACTGTGGTCGCTCTCTCTCTCTCTCTCCCTCACCTGAAGCCCCTGCACACACCCAGAGTTCACACCGCCTGCAGCGTCTTTGCCCATTTGGAGGATTGATCAGCGATTGGATCGGGAGCTGAGGAAACATGCTTGCGTCAACAGCCATTGTCACCGCCTTGTTGTGCGTCTGCTCCTTCCATACATCTTTTGGACAGGTGAGCAAGTGCAACGTCGTGGGCTAATGAGCTGATCATTTAATCACCGCTGTAGTTAGGCGCCTCTGCGGATCTGAGTGGAACGGGTCAGAAGCCCTGACACATGCTTACGAAGACAGATCTGCTCCATCGATTGAATCGATCAGTTCGCTACCACGCATGGCTTGAGATGCAGAAACTGCTTGAATCTGAGAAAAGTCTTTCCTTCCACTGTGAATGTAGAACAGGTCCTCTCTGTGAGTGCCCTTTGATTTGCAGCCTGTGGACGGTTTTTGGCAGGGCAAACCTTGAGTCACCCTCGCTTTACGAGCACGCTTTAGAAAACAAGACCCCAGAGTCGCCCGTGAATGACCTCAACAGACAGTATCTGTGCTGCAGTCCTGCTTGCTGTTTCCAGAAAGCTGTAGTTTGTGGTCTGTGAGTGATTACCCTTTTAGCCTTTTGCCTGGTTGTTTGTGAAGCACCCGGTATCTGTATGTGCTTATTAGTGTCACCAGGTGTGACAGTATCCTCTTGTACATGTGCAAATTTTAATTTTAAAGTTGTTTGGATCAAATAATTTGACGTATCTGCCAGATTTTGTGGCGCTGCACTGTAAAGTTGAGCTCCGGTGCTGCATGCCTCCTACACACTGTCACCCAGTTAACATGGAGCCATGTGAAATGTTGCTCAGCGGAGGCAGAAAGAGGCCTTTGACAACTACACTATAAACACCAGCCAGCCCCCTCCTCGATCGACTGAAGTCTCTCCAAACCCCGCTTCAGTCCAAATCAGAAAGGTGTTTCCAACAAATATTGACTCTTCTTACATAACTCAGGCTGGCCGAAAAACACTAATTGGTTGTCTGAAAACATGCATCAGAGGACACAGCAGAAGGTGGAGAATGAATGAAAGAGAGGAGAAAACAGTGCCACTCCCTCGACCCTGCAGCCAATGGACAGGGACGTCGAGACGCAGGTGATGTTTATGCTGAGGGCGTTTACACCCAACTGACTGACCGTGAACCCTACAGCCACCACATCAGAAAGTTCAAGGGTCTCCCCGTAATGCAACACAAACATCTTTTGCTGATTTCTTCCCAGGTGACAGTTACATAACCCCATGTAATGAAGTCTTAAACCCTCCCAAACATGGTCCCGCCTAAAAGCTACACACAACAGGAGTAGTGCCTGGTTACTCTCAGACAGCATCGCTGTGCTTATGACTGAGTTACAGTATTCCTGCCGCATTTAACAGCCCAGCGTCTGTGCTCCTCAGGGCCTCGAGTGTGGCTGGCTCCTGTTTTACTTTTAGCTAGAGCGTCTACATGCACAATTGAGCAGGAAAAGCTGTGGACTTAGAGCAACTTCAGATATGCTGTGTACATGAGGGGAACAGGATGTCTTTTTTTTCTCTTTCATCCATCATCGTACACCTAATGGAGCCGTGAGCGACTGCTGGAGCTCCAGCTCATAAGGGGCAAATGCGGGGAATACAGTACACCGTGGACAGGTGGACGGCTCATCGCAGGACACACACACACACAAATACACACACACACCCACACACACACACACACACACCAGCCACTCTCACACCAGGTCACACCTTAAGTGTCCAATTAACTTAAACATTCATATTTTTGAACTAAAGGAGGATACTTTGTTGTCCTTTTCTCTTTCTTAAAATGAAAGACAAGGAAACATTATGGGGGTATGGGACTAAAATTTTATTGGAAAACATTAGGAGAAGATATGTTCTGTCTCTCTGCTTTGATTTGAGTTGGTCATGTGGCCTCGTTTACATGTGGACAAATATTTATTCTTACCTGAGTCAGAGGATCAACTTCTCTCTAATAATGACAACCAGCTGCGTTGTAAGCAAAAAAGCACAAAAAAAATCCTCTCCAAAAAAGTTTTAAAGATAAGAAATATGCAGCTTTCAAAACTCATCCATGAATTTCATAGACAGTTCATCGATGCGCCTGTG
Source organism: Karalla daura (assembly GCA_029224185.1). Classification (NCBI taxonomy): domain Eukaryota; kingdom Metazoa; phylum Chordata; class Actinopteri; order Chaetodontiformes; family Leiognathidae; genus Karalla; species Karalla daura. The sequence goes on from CM055190.1 coordinate 22,732,819, forward strand.
GGAGAGGGAGAAGGTTTGAACAGAAGTTTGTTTGACCCAGTGGTCTTAAAAAACACAGTGCACAGTTGGTAACACTGACAACTAAAAGAGTAGAGAAAAACAGTCATAGTAAACAACTGACAAAACAGAATGTGATCAGGTTGCTTATTCCTTCTGATTTAACACCAGCTTTGTAAAAATGATGAACTGGTAACTGATGATTATTAATGTCATCACACAGCTGGGACAGGAGCAACAAAAGAACTTGTTTATCTCTCAAAAAGCTAGAATAGCTTGAATACTGGTTCAATACATGGTTCATTGGTAAAAGTTGGTAGGATGATGGTTTGCTACTGCATGAGAGCAGCATCCGAGGATGGAGCGAGATGACACACTTTAGTATGTTGAAGTGTTTATCCAGTGTTATGAGATCTCATCTGAATGCTTCAGAAAGCACTCATAATGATCCAGTCCATCTCAGGACACACATAACATATAATCACGCACAGGGGAAATTAAGTCACCAATTTACAGAAACATGCATGACTGACTATGGGAAGACCCAGACAAAAGCCCACAAATGTGGTGAGAACATGCAAACTCCCTGGGTTATATTTCAACTGTGTCCATCATGTGGCATCTGAGGCAACACTGAACTGCTGTGTATTGCATACGATGTCCCATGTTTGTTTGAATCACGGTTATACGATCGCACTTTTACTGGTAAGTTATAAATCATTGGCCTCATAACATACAGTATCTAATGACATTTACCTAACTCACATTTTCAGGTTTTTGTAAAATAAGAAAAAACTATTTTTTAACAAAAAATGAGAGAACTTATTTTGTTTATCGATGTGAGAAAAAGTGCAAATCCCGCACAGAATTGACCTGAATTTGGCAGTTTTTTCTCCTACAGTTTTGGGATGTGACAGTCATTCTGACTGGTCGACAGCCTAGGCAGTTGTGCAGGAGGAGAGCAGAGCTGAGCCTATATCTCAATTTGGTCAAAAATGAAGTTAGGCAGATGAAATGTGAATGTAATTAACACTGCGGTAAAGGACAGAAAATAAAGAAACTCATCATTGGTAATTTTTTTTCCCCGATTGTTATTCCAATTATGGATTTAATACATTACAAGATTGCACACATGACGTGACTATATACATAACACGATAAATGGAGAATGGAAAATGGAAATGGAAATAGAAAAACCTGATACCTGGCCCTTTCTATAGTTATAATTATATCAATTTAGATACCAAGTATTAACACCAGTACCATTTACTGTTTCATAGAGGTAAACATGAGGAAACAATAATAATAATAAACAAATAAATGAAACAACAATGAACACAACTTGTCTATCTTCTTTATTACTTCATTTTTCTCTTTCTTCCTCTTCTTAAACTGAGACATGCGTGTATAACTTATCAGTCCTTTCCTTTGTGAATGCCATAATTTTACTCCTGCAACAGAAATCTATATTAGTTAGCTAGCCTATCTTTGAAATCAAGCTTTAACCTGTTGTCCTCTTCCTCCCTGGTTCTTTGCTCTTTTGCTTTGTTCTTCTTCCTCATTTAACATTGAATGCATCATTCGGAGACACTAACATCCATTTAGTGACACGACTTGTCCTTTTTGTCTGATTTCAGGACTGTCCTGGCAGACAGGAATTACAGGGATCCTTGAAGCAGGTCCAGAAGCTCCTCTCTGCCCATGAAGCCTCATACATGCAGAGTCTCCGCAATCTGAAGAAGAAAATAAACCTGTTGCAGACTAACGTGGGGAGGCAGGCCACAAAAGCCGTCAACAGTGAGCAAAAGATCTATCACGCATATGTGAGACTGGGAGAAATAGAAATCTTAATGAATATTCTCTGCTATTCCAACAGGCACCTGCCCAAAGCTGGACACACCTGTCAATGGGAGGAAACTTGGCAAGTCATACAGTGTGGGTCACGAGGTTCACTTCCTGTGTGAGCCTGGATATGAGCTGGTGGGGTCGGAGAGCAGACTGTGTCAGGACGGCCTCACCTGGAGCGGCCAGCAGACTTCCTGCCGTGGTGAGAGAGTAACCGCACCGGCACCAGCATCTGCCGAGGAACCATCCAACCACCCGTTATCTGATCACCTCTGCCGGCCTGTCAACGTCCTCTTTGTAGCCTCCCCCTCTCCTCTCTCTCGAATGCCATTCCTGCCAAGGTTTTTCCACGTCGAGATACGTTTCATATGTGACCCCCGTGATCGTGTTTCCTCTTTATGTACTTTGGCCGTTGTCTGGAGAGCTTCTCGAATGCTGTGACATGCGATATTCCAAACCTCTGTGTCCTCTGACAGCTCTCTGACTTTAAGATAACAGCTCAAAGAGCACTTGATCGAGACAGGGCTTCCCCTGCTCTCTGACTGCAGCTCGTCTGCTCCTGCTCCTGTGCCAACATCCATATGCAATGATGTCACGTCCTTTTATCTTAAATCATCAAAGATATTTAGTTGCATATGTCCTTGTTTTTCCCAAGAGTTTCAGACGAGTTTCCCTCAGTAACCTTCCTCTCTGTGTCTCTTTCCCTTCAGACATCAATGAGTGTGTGTCCTCGCCCTGCCTGAATGGAGGGACGTGTGTAGATGAAGTGAACCAGTTCTCTTGTGTCTGTGCCAAAGGCTGGGCCGGAGCCACCTGTCAGAGCCCGCTGCCAACGTGTAGGTAGACTACATGGCAAACTCAGACCACACACACACACACGTAGTCCCATTTCACAGCCTCACTGCTGTTCACACTGGGATTTGACAAGTCACACTTTTGAGAGCTGCGGTGTGCGTGCTGGGTCGAACCAAATGTTTGGATACCTCCTCAATATTAGGACACTTAACCGGAGCGAACATTTTTTATAGGCGACAATCCAAATCCTCACAGTCTGCTAAAGGAGATTACAGTGGCCAGTGGGTGGCTTGCCAAGGCAAGCTGGTGCTACATACCACAAAGTGGGTTTTATTGAATTCCAGCGTGAAGTCCAAGATGGTGCCGCTTGAGTGGCAGCTGCTTGATCTCCTTGCTGCGGATAGCAGAGTTAATACACAAACAGGGACTGTGAATCTCTGAAGCCCAGTTGTTTATCTAACATTTCCACACCAACACACACTTTCAGTAGTCCAGTTCTGCTGAGAGAAAAACTGTAGATCTTGTGTGAGAATAAAGGAATGCTTAGTGCAATTTCCCCAAAAGCATCATAATATTATTCAATCTGGAGGTATGACATTACCCTGAAAACAACCTATTATTATGTATTTACGACTACATTCATAATGCTTATTTTAAAATGAATTACAGGCAACTTTACAACCTCTAAAAGTCACCTTTCATTACAGTGAACACACATAGCTATCCATCTTTTACCTGTGAATAAGCATCACTGAACTTGTACAAAGCTGCTGTAGCTGAATATATTACAGTAGAGCCGGGGATGAAAACACACTCCACATCTGCTCAAAATCTTCCTCCTTCCTCTTCTCCCTCTCGTTCAGTCTTTGTCACCATGACAAACACCTCCGCCGCCACCTCTGCAGCCACCGCCGCCGCCTCCACCCTGCCTGCTGCCACCACCGGGCCCTTTGTTCGTCCATCAAGGTGCTCCATGGTGCAGGGGACCACCCACTGCACCTGTGAGCCGGGCTACACCATCTCTGGCAGGGACAGCACCACGTGCACCGGTACCGCTGAAAACCCCGGAGAGACATTAATTTCATGTCAGATTCTAGCTGTGTGTGTATCTGAATGTGTGTGTGTGTGTGTGTGTTGTACTTCAGACATAGATGAATGTGAGCTGTTCCATAACGGACAGGCAGGGAGGCTGTGTCTGCACACTTGCGTTAACACCCCCGGTGGGTACCGCTGCTCCTGCCCCGCCGGGTACAACGTGACGCCCGATGGACGCAGCTGTAAAGGTGCTTTCATTTTTCTGTTGTTTCACTTTACTTTTTTCCTCACCATTTTGTGCACAGCATAAATGGATACATTTGTTTTGGTATGGTCAGAGGTGGCAAAACAAAAAATACTATGTATAATATCCTTCCCCGGTAAAAGTAAGAAAGCACAGAGTCTGAAATGTATTCAAGGAAAAAAAAAGAGTAAAATGAATTTCTACTGTCAAATATACACAATAACAATTCTGGCAACTTGGCAAAATGAAAACATTTCTCTGTGCACAAAATAGGATTGTTTTCTTATTTATTAACATCTTATTAATCAACTGCCAGTTAAAGTTGGAAATAAATCCAGGGATGTTGAAACTATAACCAGCTTGTTTTGGAAATGTAAGAAGTAGAAAGTTCGGTCACGTATCTTCATTATTTAAGGACTTAAGGTTAAAAGTCATCAGAGGAATAAATACTCAGTTCAAGTACAAATACGTGGGAAATACACCTACGTACAGAAACAAAGTACTTGTGCTTTGTTACTTCCCATCTCTGAGTGTGGTACCTATGATCTGTGTAAGACATTTTACTGTCTGACTGTAGCTCTGTGACAGTAGGAATGATACTCTGACTGGGTTTTCCCTTTCAATAATGTCTTTGTATGTCCCCAAAGACATCGATGAGTGTGCTAGCAGACAGAACAACTGCACAAAGGACCAGATGTGCATCAACACATACGGCGGTTTCCAGTGTGTGCGTGTGGACTGCCCCAAAATACCTCATGCTACTTATGTCAAGACATCACCCATGTAAGTAGCTGTGGTAGGCAGGATTTTCTTTTTAATCATAAAAGCTTAGCAGTATATGCATACCAGATATGGGAATTTCACTCTATCCTTTCTTACTTATTCTTGTCTCTGCAGGCGTTGTGAGCGTAACCCCTGTCCTGTGGACAACAAGGCCTGCTCTCAGGCCCCCAACTCCTTCTCCTACCATTACCTGGCTGTCGTCTCCAACCTGTCCGCCCCCCGCGTCATGTTCAGGGTCTCGGCGTTACGGCCGATGGGCGACACGCTTCGCTTCTCCCTGCTGGGCGGGAGGCAGGCTCGGCGCCACTTCACGGTCCAGCGTTCGGACCGCTTGACGGGGCAGCTGATGCTGGTGAGCCCCGTGCAGGGCCCCGCTGCATTAGAGGCAGAGGTGGAGATGAGTGAGCTGGAGAGACGAGTCCAGCTGGGGAGGTACATCACCAAAGTCACCATGTTTGTGTCCCAGTACGAGTTCTAGAGAAAAAAACAATAGCGTTTACGGCCAAACAAAATCCTGACTTGGATTTAGCTAAGGACTGTATTTCCTCTCCTATGTGTCGTAGTGACCATCTATAAAGTCACCCTGCTGCAGCACTGATGTGTAGTGAGAGAGGCGTGAGAAAGATGTTTGGCTCGTTGGATGGATCCATTCCTGTCCTGCACACAAGCGTGCAATAAACATATAAGAATGTGGGAATTTCAGGAGAACTGATAATATATAGGGAAATGAAGTCGTGTGATGAATATTTAGGTTGATGGGAACATTGCAACAAGTGCTGGTATGAATAAACTAAGATATATGTGTTCGATATACATGAGTATTTTAGTGAGACATAAGTGGTCAATGACACCACGTAGACTACAAGATCCACACTGTAAGAAAGTGCTATTTTTGTAAATGACAGTCCTGCTATGTTGACATTAAATGATGAACGTGTACTCCTGACGTGCAGATTTTGTACTTCTCTGAATCATCCTGTTTAATTTATACTCTTCATTCATCGCAGCTGAAATGTCTTTGCCTCCAGTACAAACATTAAAACGCCATATAAATCACCAAGTTATGGGTCTTTCTACTTTTGTGTCCGCTGAAAGATGCTTTGGGGGCGCTCTGATACGTATAGCATAGAGAGGGGCAGTGATATATATATGTGAGTGGCAGTTGTTTGGAAAACACTTCACTTCTCGCAGTACAGAGCGGTGCTATTCAGGAGACAGACGGCCCCGCGCAGGCTACTCAAAGAGCCGCTGTGTTCCTATAGTACATAAATAACTTCACCTTTAAAACTGTGGAAATACTACGCCACATGCACCCCGTAGGCACCCTTTTCCTCTCAGGTGTATATTTGGGAAAAAAAAAGAAAACACTGTGATGCAATGTATCAACTCTCCATTGTTCCAGCTATCGATGAACCTCTTGGTGTTACACAACTTTCGGAGTGTGTGGGGCAGACTGCACAAGAGTGCATCTGTAGGGGGAGAGACAACCGGGATGTCTTTAGTTGCAGTGTCCCGGTGCTCAGGAGGCACAGGATCCTACAGATTGGAGGAGAAAAAAAAAGATGCATGGAGATAGGGGAGGCAGACAGAGAGTGATGGCTGAATAGAGAGGGATGAATAGAGGACAATTCACACCAGCCAGTCAGTCAGTGGCGCAGGCTGAAATAAAAACTGCTGTCTTTATTATGGCCACAGAATAGACCTCTCACTGTTCCTCCCTCACCGCCGCGGCCTGCGCTGCCTGAATGGAAGAATAAGCAAAAAGGGAAGAGGTGAATGGGAGGCCGTCCTCATGTTTGCCCCTTGGGGAAGAGGTGATGATTCGGTATCCAGAGTTCACCCGGACTGCTTTCTGCTCCTGGACCCCAGTAGCTCCCATCCCAGAAGCCACGCAAACCCTCCGCTACTCCTTCTGGCAGAGCCGCTCCTTTCTGTGGTTTACTATGCACAACAGCCACTTAAACAAACGAGCTAGACAAGCTGACCTCTGAGGAAGAAATCGACACTGGAAAAAAAAGGGGGGCATCTGAAAACAAGAAGATGAAACACAAAGTCTGAAGAAAAGGGTACAAGGGTAGTGAAATTATATGTCCAAACAACTATGAGATAAATTCTTGAAACAAGATAGTTGTTGCTTGATAGAGTGTTAAGGTTAACGCTAATAATTAGATAGGATCATTGAACATGCCACAGGTGCAAGGCAATGAAATACACATTAAATCCAACCAGAAAATTAATTGCAGTGATCAACAGAAATCTACAAAAATGCCGATATGTCATAATAATGACATACCTTATGGAATATACATTTGTGTATTCTACAAGTCTATATTATACAAGTATCTGCTTACAGATATTGATTGTTTTAGAGATAAATGTGATTCATGCTATAGTACAGAAGTGTGGATGTATTGGCAGTAGTGCAGATCGTGATTGGAGGGAGCTATGTTCAGTATGTAGAGATAGTGATTGGCTAAATATGCATCATATACAACTGATTTACAGAACAATCTATAGTACACCTTGTGGAAGTGATATGAGTTTTATGAGTCAACTCATAAAACAAGATCAACTATGTAACACTTCTAAATCTAAGTTGTTTTTTGTTTTTTTATCTTGGTAGGAACCAAATAATTTGCGGTGTAGTGTTACCTCCCTACTTTGACGAGATCATATTACATCCAGCTACTCAACTGTCTAACCTCACTCTTCCATCCTTTCTCTCCTGTGCAGCTGAGTCATACCACCGCAGAGATTTTTTTTTTTAAAGGGAAAAACTTTCTAATGGCTGCCGGTAGTAGTGTGGTCTCGGCTGAAATCAATATCCTGATCTCATTCTGGTACCGAGGTATGGCCACAAGAAACCGGCAGTCTGTCTTTGACGGCAGGCAGGCTTATCACTCACTTTTTGAAAGGGAATACCTCTCATCTTGTCTGAAGTTTAATGGAACAAAGGAGAGTGTGATGGGGTCTGCAGACAGGACTTCACAGTCAGTTTGGCTCAGGGACGCCTGATGTGGGCATGCAGGTGAAAGGATGTGGAGTGACGTCTGTGCCAGCACTACCATCAGTAGCTGTGACTGGCTGTATGCATATTAAAGAGGCAAAAAAACACTTTTATGTTTTGTTGGAAATGAGACACTCAAACTCCTCTGGCACCATTAAGGCTTCGGTGCTTTGTTTTCCTCTATTCTCTGTCTCAGCTCCCTGCATAGTTGATTGTGATCCACTAAAATATTGATAATCATATGTTTTTTTGGGGTGTGAGTGTGTGCGTGTGTGTGTGTTTATGCCTCAAGGTCTTTGTTAAATAAAAATCTGTGCGGATTGGTGAGCACGTTAGAACGGTGATGTTACACTGCCCCCTGGTGGTGTAAAAGTAGACATGCATTTCTCCTCACAACGAAATATCTGCTGGTCAGCCCTGTAGAACTGAAGACATTGAATGTGTTTGTGCATCTGTTTTATAATAATTTTGCTTATAATAATGGTTTAGAATATTTTGGTTCTTGTTTTTTATTGGGTTCACAATATTTGTTTGTCAGAATCTAACTAATCTTCAAGTTAAAGATGTAAGACAGCATAAATAATAAATGATAATAATAAAGAAATAGTAGAAGTCGTAACCCCTTGGAGGCAGGTCTGAGGAGTTAAGGACATTCTGTATTCCCAAATCTGCACCTCAGCCCACCTGAGGTTGTGATGGTTAAAAAAAAGCACAGATGTCCATCCATCTGTTAACTTACCCTCTTTGTACCTTAAAAGTCTCACAGGGCTCTGCTGGAGAAAACCCCCGACCACACACAGGGGTTAAGGACTAGACTCTGGACAGGACACACACACACCATTTAGACCTAGGAGCAATCTAGAGTGTCCAGTCATCCTAAAAATACACATTTTGGGAGCAACCTGGAGAACCAGGAATAGACAGGGAGAACATGAAAGGACCTGAGCCCAACCAGAAGTCAAACCCTGGACCACCTTGCTGTGATACAGTAGTGCAAACCAATGATGCACTCTGTCAACAAGCATGGTTATGATTCAAGAAATTAATAAAGTGAGACTTCCATTTGTTACTTACATGTTGGTTATGCGCTCTACATCAATGATTCGTTGCGTGGTATGCAACCTGCCGCCAGAGGGTGTCTCATCCTAACCCAAGCCTAAATTTGAAGAATTTGGATTCCAGGCCTAAACTTCAATTCCAAGAAAAAGTTGACATTTACGTTTTTATTTTGAAAGAGCATCTGCTCTTTTGAAAGTTGAAAGTTGCATCTTTGAAAGTTGCATCTGGTCAAATGTTTGACTCCACCAACACTGTCTGTCTGTGGTCTTTTTTAGGTCTCATGGGTCCGATACATTCTGAGATGGAGGCACAAGTGAAACCGAATACCCTGAAAACTCGGTATTTATAATTTTTAGTTCACTGTGAAAAAGTTGAAGCTGTTTAAGTCCAGATGCCCTCAACGAATGTAAAGAAACTCAGACTACACTTGAAACTTTGTACGTGTGTTTGTGTGAGTGTATTTGAATATATATATTAAAGCATTTAGTAAAACTGGGTCGGGATGTCACTCCAAACATACGTGCATGTACGTATGAAAAACACCAGACAGACATCTGCTGCCAGATCTTTCAAAATGAAACTTCAACTAGAAAATTCTGATATCAGAAATTTTGAGAGTGGTGTAGTACCAGTCTGGGTAAAATTTCTTCTACTACCTCTTCTACTACTCCACCAGCTGTATGGAACTTCTAAAGGTTGCCTTGGTAACCTCTAATCAAGGTTGCCATGGTGATGGCCGCAGGATTGGCGGCATTTGTCTGGTTGCTTTCAACGGTTACGTTGTTTTAACAGCCACAAAATGTCCGGAATAAGAGTGATAAAAAGTTTAAAAAACACATCACAAATAAGCTGGTTTTATTGGGTGTCGGTGCGTTTGTGACGCTCAGACAACGGGTGTCCCCCCTCCTTGAGTCTCTATTGTTCTCACTCATATAGATCTGTGCGTGGAGTTTCATGAACTCGTTATCTGAACTGCTTGTGTTTCCTGGGAACACCTAATTGTTACAGCAGCACAACATCTTAACAATGACATCTAAACAAATGGACGTGTCTGTTCACAGGTGTGTGTGTGTGTGTGTGTGTGTGTGTGTGTGTGTGTGTGTGTGTGTGTGTGTGTGTGTGTGTATGTGTGTGTGTGAGAGAGACTGACAGGTTTCATAAATCTTCTAAAGTAAATACAACCCAGTATATTTAGTGGTATATATTTTTTCCAAACCTTAAAGATATGACCATTGTTTAATTTAGGAATACTATACGTATGATCAAGACTGAAATAATGAAACATGCTTGGCACGCTTCATAAATCCACGTTAAAAGCAACTTAGGGCGGAGACATTTTCAGGGAGCTCCGCAGGGGCAGCACTCGGCCGAGCACCGTGATTGAATATCAGCGTGAGCAAATGAAGAAATCTGCATATAAAACAGCATCAAAAATGTATTTTATGGCGTCCAACTGGGGAACCAACACCCTCCCTTCAGCGCTCGGTCTCCATCTGGGTAGTAGCAATTTTATGTTCACTGGATGAATCACACCCTAGAAATGCTCTTTTAGTCACAGTTCCAGTTCTGAATCTTTAATCCAGCAACATTAAATAATCCGCCCGTTTTTGTGTGTCTCTTCCCCTCCTTCTTTATGTCCGTGATTTTGTACAAAACACGAGCATGGAAAAAGTCCTTGTGATGCCTGAGTAATAATACTCTAATGATATATAATAGTAGAACAGACTCAGAGGCCTGGGTATGTATATGTAGAGGGGGAGAGAGAGAGAGAGAGAGAGAGAGAGAGAGAGAGAGAGAGAGAGAGAGAGAGAGAGAGAGAGAGAGAGAGAGAGAGAGAGAGAGAGAGAGAGAGAGAGAGAGAGAGAGATACTGCACACAGTATTTTTATGATAATTTCTTTGGTCATTTTGGTAACATGTTTTCCCCTGGGTTTACATATAATGAGAGAAAGTTTACTACATGGGGATCAATAGAGCTGGTTTTAAGTTTTGAATACTTATGTAGGTAAATTAGTCTTTAGGGTTCCTTCAAAGGTTGCAGAGAATTGGAATTAAAAAAAGCAGAGTTTCTGTCAGGACAGGAACTATTTTCTTCCTCCCTTCCCTACTCATGCTCTCTCTCCTCTCTTTCTCTGTCATCCTCTTAATGTGATGTGTGGGACTATCCTTTCTCTATTTTAGCAAGTACGACAATTAAAGTTAATTGGCGGCTTACTGTAATGGAAAGATTTTGGCAGTGGAAGGACAAGTTTATGGTCCAAAGGTCTCTCTTTCACCCCTTTTCCTTCCTACCCCTACCACCCTCTCTCCCTACTTCCCTCTTTCTTCTATCTTCACCTTATTCCCTCTCTCTCTCCTTTCTCTCCCTCCCACTTCCTCTCTTCTTCACTTTCTTGCACCCCCCCCATGATGCCCTCTCTCTCTCCCTCCCTATTTCTCCATCCCTCATGATTTCTCTCTCCCTTTTCCTCTCTTCCTCCCTCATACTCCCTTCTTCCCTCTTGCTCCCCTTCAGTCTCACTCTCTTTTCTTCTCCGTCCCTTTCTCTTCTCCTCTCTCCCTCTTTCTCTCTTCCTTGCTCTCTGCCCTTCGCTCCCTCCTTTTATATCACTCTTCTTCTTTTCCCTGTCAATCTCTCTCCCTTCATCCATCTCTCCCCCTCTCTATCCTCTCCACAGTCCACACCCAGGACGCAGCTCGGTCTCTCCCGGGCTCCTCCTCCTCCTCCTCCTCTTTGCTCCCCCCTGAACTTCTCCTCTCCAGAGTTTCTGTGCAGACTCCTCGGTGCAGACTCCTCAGCCCCAGCAAAGTAAGTTGCACCGGGGTGTTTGTTTCCAGGAGGTCCCGCTGGTGTGTGCGGAGGATCCCGGGCCCGTGTCCTCGCCGGGGACTGCTTGCGGCTTTTCCTCTCCTCTTCTTCATCTTCATCCTCGTGTTTTCATGTTGTTTTCGGGGCTGCCGCTGCTAGCCCAGCGGGCTAACTTTAGCCTGGCCCAACTTCTCTGGAAATACAGGCGACTGAACTTGAAGGATGCGTGGCTCGCGTCGACTCCAGACACCAGAGAGTTTTAGAAAGTGTTGTAACTCGTCTCTCGGGTGTTATTTCCTTGCACGGTTCGGTTTTTTGAGAGATCGTACCAGCGGGTCGCTAACACCGCCCCGCTAACACGGTCCAAACAACTTCTCTTTGCTTTTGCGTTTGTTAACAGCACCTTTTATTCTCAATAGGTCAAAGCTCCACCCGAAAGCACGTAGACTAGTCGAACACAAGCGAACCCTCTTTTTAAGCTGATACCGGGTAACTCCGGGTCGCTGACAGACAGACAGACAGGCAGGCAGGCAGACAGACAGACAGACAGACAGACAGAGATGTTTAGCTGCCTCCTCCTGCAACAACAGGACAACATCTGGACCCTGACCCGCTCCCACTGCGTTGTCCCTCCGCTTTAAACGCCATGCGGCATGATGTGTACATACCATCAGAGGTCAGGACGCACCTTTCATTTCTCACTCTGCACACAGGTTTGGACCTATCAGACTAACCCTAACCCACCCAATATTACCACACACTGCAGCTGAATAGTCACAGTTAAAACTGAGTTGAAATTTCCCTGTTGTGGGATGAAGAAATGCGTTTTCTATTCCGTTTTGTTCTGAAGTCTCCGGAACGTGTCCCGTCTGTGTTAGTACTTAATGAATACCTCCCAGTAAAGGTGATAAAGATGCAAAGTAATTTTGCAGTAGTGTGATAATGTACCTTAATTTGTCAGGTATTCAGTCCGCTCAATTTACTTTACATAAACTAAAAATACAACACTTTGAAATACCTAGGTCTGTGAAATACACTTTAAGTCAGTTGTATAATGAGGCTTCTGCTTAGGATTCTTGTTCGTCAATGCAAAAGCTGTTGTTTCATTGCACCATCATGGAGCCGCACGCGTACCTGTGGTAATGGATCGTCCCTGCCCCCTGCAGGGAGCCCCGAAGATGATCGGCTGATGGTCGGACAGGGGAGGCTGTGACGGTGCGGTGGCGATGTCTCCCAAAGTGCCCGGCGGCCAGAGCCGGGGGGACTACTCCGCCGTGCAGGTGGCTGTGCGGGTCCGGCCCCTGCTGCCCAAGGAGCTGCTGCACTGCCACGAGAGCTGCATCACCGCCGACCCGGACCTGTGTCGGGTCACGCTGGGCCACGACCGGCACTTCCAGTGCGACTACCTGTTCGAGGAGGCGTGCTGCCAGGAGGACGTCTACTCGGCCTCGGTGCAGCCGCTCATCGACGCCTTCTTCCAGGGCTTCAACGCCACCGTCTTCGCCTACGGCCAGACGGGCTCGGGCAAGACCTACACCATCGGAGAGGCTAATATCTGTGAGTCCCGAGGAAGCCCTTCCTCTGGCTCGGTCCGCTTGAGTCTTGGTTTGTCTGATCAGTTCACCTGTGTTTTTCTTTTCAGGTTCTTTCAGAGATGAGGAGCAGGGCATCATCCCCCGGGCTGTCGCCGACGTCTTCAAGCTGCTGGACGAGAACGACCTGGCGGACTTCTCGGTGCGCGTGTCCTATCTGGAAGTCTACAAGGAGGAGTTCAAGGACTTGCTGGAAGTGGAGACGGCCAGCAAGGACATTCACATCCGGGAGGATAAAGGCAACATCGGTAATACGAGCGGGCACCCTGAGTTTTGAAGGGGTTTTCACGCCTGCATGTTATTCTACGTGCTGTACGTACCTGCATTTTAATGATCCTTTGTCTGTGTGGCTCCCCAGTTCTTTGTGGCGTGAAGGAGTGCGAGGTGGAGGGTCTGGACGAGGTGTTGAGCCTGCTGGAGTCGGGGAACACAGCCAGACACACCGGGGCCACCCAGATGAACCCCAACTCCAGCCGCTCCCACACCATCTTCACCGTGCACATGGACCAGCGGCGAGGCAGCTCTCGGCTTTACGGCGCCGCCTCCGGCTCGGGACCTCAGATGCTGTCCTCCAAGTTCCACTTTGTGGACCTGGCAGGGTCCGAGCGCATCCTGAAGACGGGGAACACCGGGGAGAGGCTGAAGGAGAGCATCCAGATCAACAGCGGCCTCCTGGCCCTGGGCAATGTTATCGGGGCGTTGGGCGACCCGAAGAGGAAAGGCTCCCACATCCCGTACCGAGACTCTAAAATCACACGGTACGCTCTAGACAAGTCCAACTTAACGATTTCAATAGACTTTTACCGCTTTAACTCTGGCTTTTTTTTGTCGTTTTCGGGCCCAGGATCCTGAAAGACTCTTTGGGAGGGAATTCCAAGACGCTGATGATCGCCTGCGTCAGCCCCTCGTCGGCGGACTTCGACGAGAGCCTGAACACGCTGAACTACGCGGCGCGGGCCCGGAACATCCAGAACCGCGCCACCGTCAACTGCAAGCGCGAGCCCGACCGCGTGGAGGGCCTGGAGCAGCAGATCAAGGCGCTCCGCCGGGCCCTGGAGAACCGCCAGCGCTCGGAGACGCGCATCATCTCCCACGCGGACGCCGCCAACCGGAGGCCTCGGCTGGGAGAGGGCGAGGTCGGCAGGCTGCAGGTCCAGAGCGCCCACTACCGGACGTGCACGGACACGGCGTACAGGTGGGCTCGCCTCCTCTCCTCTCCGTCCCCGGTCTCGATGGTTGCACGGATGTGAGAACGGCCTGTCCTCCCTGTGAATGCGTGGCAGGCTGCTGCGGGAGCTGCAGAGCGAGGGCGCGCTGACGGCGGAGCAGAGCCTGAGGGTGAAGGAGTGGCTCTGCTCGGTGGAGGAGGAGCGCAGCGGGCTGACCACCGCCTCGGGGCCGGACAGCGGCATCGACAACGAGGACGGCGTCACGCCGAGGAGAGGGAGGCCCTCCGTGAGGAGCCAGGTGGGCCTGCCGCGCCCCTCCGATGAGCACAGAGCCTGCGTCTGGCAGAACCGGGCGTCCCCAGCCGAGCGTAGTCACGTCTGGGCTGTATCGCTGGAATCAGCTGATTTCAGTTCAAGTGAAAGAGGTCGAGAGGTTGCACGTCAAATACAAGGAAAATCGAGGCTGTAATAGAAGTGCGACTTCAATGCTTAATTTGTAACCTGCAGCTTTAGTTTCTCCACTTGCTGTTCCGCAGTCTCAGCAAGTTTTGACTGTTTCACATTCGCCTAGAAATCAAGATAAGACAAGATGAGCGCTTCATTCATCCCCAGGGGGAAATGATTCTGTCCAACAGCACACAAAGATGTCAAATTGACAACATAACATAAGTTAATTTAATTATTGTGACGATGTAGTTATGATCCCTTGCAGATCAGGTCGAATAGTGAGTTAAAAAATAAAAAGCTGGACTTTTCCATCGGTAGTATTTCAGGTGTTTTTGTCAGCCGATAAATTCCGAGGTTGTTGGATTAGTGCGTTACCCGTGTCACTCAGGATCCCGAGGCCACGGAGGAGAGCTGGAGCCACGAGCACGAGGCCGGAGACAAAGAGGACAACATTTCCCATCTCCAGGCCCAAATCCAGCGGCTGGAGAGAGAGAACACGGACTTTCTAGCTGCTCTGGAAGACGCAATGGAGCAGTACAAGCAGCAGGTGAGTTGCCACCACAAAGCATTATTTTTGCTGATTATTTTCTTGTATTTATTGTTTATGTCTAAAGACATAAAAAGCAAGATTGTTTTGTCTGTTTCAAGATCAGGTCTCTAAATGCCTTTTATGCCCTCACCTTGACGACATTTGGTTTCCTATCACAGAGGCTAAAGAAGCCAGAAAATAGTCACTAGATGGTCATTGAAACAGTGGTTACCCTGCAGTTGGCTCGTCTGAGCTGGGCTAGCTTCCCTCTCTCCCCCTCTCTCTCTGCCCCAGAGCGATAAGCTGCGGGAGCAGCAGGACCTGATCGTGGAGCTGCAGTGTCACGTGTCGTCTCCCGGGCTGATGGGCCTGGGCCTGAGCCTGAGGTCGCGGCCTCACACGGCTCCCATGGGCTCCATGCAGCACGGCCAGGACGGAGCCGCGTGCAGACAGGTCAGCAGCCAGCAGAGCCGGCTGAAACAGCCTGTAGTGTCAGCTCTGAGCGTATAGGTCTGACGTTCTGTGTTTTCAGCTCAGTCCGGCGGGCTGCCTCGGCATGGAGGCTCGGGACGGGAACCTCTGTGAGGAGCTGGAGATCCTGAAAGTGCAGGACGCAGAGAAAGAGGGCAGTCAGAACAGCCTCAGCCGGGACAGATGCAAGTACGCTGCTTCTTCTAGACTACTAAACTACTTGGCACCGTTTGGAAGTGAAGTGTTGAAAGAAATACTGCACATAACTTCCATAATGCAAGTATGGTCGTGTGGTTGTGTGCGACAGGCAGGCGAACCTGACCTGGACCAGGAGGGACATGCCCTCAGGAGGACAAGCAGGCGGTGGCAGAGGACTGATATCTCTGCTGCTAGACCCGGACCAGCACGCCTGTCTGGCCAGGAAAGCATGTGAGTGTCGCCTCGTATGGAACAAATCAGTTAAAGTGCCACTTTACTTTTGGAATTTGTTTACCCAACTCCAGTTTGGGATTTCCGAAACCCGAGGTATGTTGCTGTCACAGTTTTTCACAAAATGAAAGCGATACTTCTAAAATGTTGCCAAAGTGCAACTTCAAGGTGTTTCCGTCGAAGAGTGTCCTAACTGTCATAGTCTTTCCTCGCGACATCCCACAATCTTCTTTGTAAAAACTCGACCTCCAAGATTTATTGGAAGCAAGCTGGTCATGTGACCCCCACATCTTGTCCCCTTTTTTCTAGGAGGAATGGAAACGCCTACTCCCAGCTATATTTTACTTACGCTTTTCGTCTTCTTTTTCTCCTCTCCCTGATATCTGTGCAGCCAACAGCAGCACGGGGGAGATGTCTGTGCGAGAGAGCCTGAGAGGCTTTGAGGGAGTGTCCGAGTGGGGGCTCCTCCAGGCTCAGCAGAAGATCAGGGAGCTGTCGGTCACCATCCGCATGAAGGAGGAGCTCATCAAGGAGCTGGTCAAAACCGGTAGCTATCTGGATATCGGCTCCGTGCCGCCTCTCAGACTCGGGCCCTGAGTTTTCTCCTCTTAAAGCGGCTCGCCCCTTTATTCGACATTCCAGGTAAGGATGCCCAGGCCCTGAACCGGCAGTACAGCCACAAGATCACGGCCCTGGAGAGCGAGGCTGTGCAGGCCCGGCAGGAGCTGCAGGAGGCCCAGCGGCAGCTGCAGGACCTGGAGAGGCAGGAGAGGGAGATCAGCGCCACGGACAAGACCAGAGCGCAGGAATGTCGCAGGAAGATCGCTGCGGCCCAGAGCAGGGTCCAGGTTCGACCCCTACCGCTCCTCTGAGACGCAAACGTGCACGACATCGCTGTATTTCACGCCAACGGCTTTGTCGCACGAACCCTTAGCCTCCTCTCTGGTCCCCGCCGCCAGGTGCTCAGCCAGCGGCAGAGGGACACGGCCCGCGTGGCCAACCTGCCCGCCCAGAGCGAGCGCCGCGTGCTGGAGCTGGAGCGGAGCGTGCAGAGCATGCGGCAGCAGCAGGAGCAGCTGCAGAGGAGGCTGCGCCAGGAGAGCCAGCAGAAGCGGCGCCTGGAGACCGAGATGCAGAGGAGGACGCACAGGGTCAAGGTGCGGCCCCCACCCCCCCCGCCGTCACGCTATTCATTTGGGCTCCCAGACTACGCGTCGGGGCCTCTGTTTATCGCTGATCACATGTTTGGTCCTGTCGCAGCCTTCACTCTCTGCAGCCTCTCTCTGCAGTTGTGTAGAGAGGACATAGCCGCTATCCAGAAGTCCAGATGTCTGGGGACTGGTTTATAACGCGACCGTTCAGCTACAGATTTCAGAGGAGCCAAAGTTTCACATCTAGTGATGTAGCCTGGCCAGACATGTTGGACGCCCGGTAGCAGCCGGTGATGCCAAGTTTCAATCTAACACCGATCGATGTGATGAAGAGCTGGCACTATTTACTGTTTTGGTGAAAATACTTTCCCACTTAAAAACTCAATGAAAGCGTTCAAATAACATATTTGGTCAGGTCTTACCTAGGCATACATGTTTCTGGTCCTATCTAAAGCTTACACATATTAAAGTGCATTTAATGGAATAAAAAAAGACACTTAACTGTAAACACACAGGCATTGCTTCAAACAGCGCAGAGTCCTTGGATGGCTACCTAGGCCTAGTGATGCATTCAGGGTCTGAAGCATTGTAGGAATTTCTGCAACTAGTAAATGAGTATACTCTGCCTCTCTGGCTGCTCTAGAAGGGGACAGCTGGCTGGACTGTGAGCTCGGTACGACTGCTGCATGTTGTCATGCCTGTTGTGTGTTTCTGACCGCTGCTCCTCGGCCCGGTCCCTCCGCAGGAGCTGGAGATAAAAAACGAGCAGCAGCAGAAGATCCTGCGGATAAAGACGGAGGAGATCGCCGCCTTCCAGAGGCAGCGGCGCAGCGGCAGCAACGGCTCCGTCATCTCCTTGGAGGAGCAGCAGGTGAGGGAGAGCAAAGCGCCTGGTTTCATTTCATCTTTGCATAAGGCAGGACAACCAGTGATTAAAAGCAACCTGGAAAAGAGGAGGGGGACTGAGCCTTGCTTCTGTTCCTGTTCCTCGCATGCGGAGCAGAAGATTGAGGAGCAGAAGCGCTGGCTGGACGAGGAAATGGAGCGGGTGCTGGAGCAGAGGCGGGGCCTGGAGGACCTGAAAGGAGAGCTCACCAAACGAGAGGAGATCCTGGCCAAGAAGGAGGCGCTGCTGCAGGAGCGCAGCGGCCTGGAGACCAAGAGGCTGCGCTCCAGCCAGGTCCCAACCACCACCACCGGCACCACCACAGACACCACCCACACCCAGATCCAGTTCCTCACCAGCTCCTCCTCCCCTCCAGGCGCTGAGCAAAGACCTGCTGACGCTGACGGGCCGCATCGAGACCCTGGAGCAGGAGCTGAGCGAGCGGAGCGGCCTGCTCCGCAGCGGCAGCGCCCAGGACTCGCAGCAGATCCGCCTGGAGATCTCCAACCTGCGGCAGGAGAAGGACTCGCTGCTCAAGCAGCGGGTGGAGCTGGACGACAAGCTGAGGCAGGGCAACCTGCTCTCCCCCGAGGTCAGACGTCGTTCTCTACCGGGAGAGGCAGACGCTGTGTTCATTAGTTCAGGGCAGGCGGAGCTGTGACCAGAGCCGCTGCCACTAATCGGCTCGCACAATGATCGTAATTAATATCTTAATACGGAGGCGTCCTCGGGGTCTTCAAAAGTGTCGACAGTTGCTAGATCTATCCTGGGGAAAATGAGGGCTTTTAAAAAGTGTTAACATGTCGTTTTTATGAGGCATTACATTTTGTTGATATTCAAGCTCTTTCCAAATAGTTTGACTTAATAATTGAAAGTCATGAGTGTGACTTGTCATGCCCAAAGGGTTATTTCCGCTTTGTTCCTTCCTGGCTGATCTGAGGTCTGTTGTGTGGTTGTGCTCTATCGATTTGACCGCAAACTACGACCTCTTAATAAGTTAAAGATATGTCGCGGATGACAGCTGGAAACGGTGATGAGATCTCAAAGTTTCTTTGCAAGGCCTTTCAAAAGGTGTTGAAATTAGCTTAAGGATTCCTGCAGACAGTTGGTCCGTGTAAGCGTGTGATGGACTAATTGACCAAATGAAGCCATCTCAGCTTCTCACATGTGAATATATTTCAGTTCTGTCTTTGATTACAGCAAATGCTATTGAGGTGAGGTCATAAGAAAGGCATGTGAACGCCTTACCATGGCCTTTGTAGAACGGGAACGTGAATGATCGGCGTCGCTTCGTGCCCGCGACTTGTCAGCGAATGTGTCCGGCCGAGCCGCGGCCTGTTGGTAACGCCGTGCCCGCTGCCCCGTCCGCAGGAGGAGCGGACGCTGTTCCAGTTCGACGAGGCCATCGAGGCCCTGGACGCGGCCATCGAGTACAAGAACGAGGCCATCACGCAGAGGCAGAGGCAGCTGAGGGCCTCGGCCAGCATGCTGTCCCAGTGGGAGATGAACCTCATGGCCAAGCTCAGCTACCTGTCCGCCTCCGAGACCAGGGCTCTGCTCTGCAAGTACTTCGATAAGGTCCGCCGCGGCCCGTCCGTCCCCTTTCGAGCCGCTTTCAGCAGCTTGGTTGCGTGTTGAACTCACCGCGTGTGTCTCGGTCCCCTGCCTGCAGGTGGTGTCGCTGCGCGAGGAGGAGCGCAAGCTGCAGCTGGCCCTGGCCGAGCTGGAGATGCAGCTGGACGAGCAGCAGCGGCTGGTGCAGTGGCTGGAGAGCGCCCTGGACCGCACCCAGCTGGACACGGACCGCCGGCTCACGCAGCAGCAGAGGGAGCACGAGCGCAGCGTGCAGCTGCTGCTGCAGCAGTGTCGAGGTGCTGGCGCGCTCGCGCTCAGATGGGCTCCGCTCCCGGGCGGCCTCACTGCGGCTCCACGGGCTAAATACCTGTGGTACAAGTGGCTGTAAAGATAAAGAGCAACTCGTGTTTTTCCAGTTTGAACAAGAACCACGAGCAGTAGCGATGAGGGCAGCCTATCATCTCCATAATCCTCGGTCAGGCGTCCTCTTCTCGCACACTGTTTCCATTCCGTTTTTAAAATGGATTGTGCTTGCGTGCGTCCTCTGTCCCCCGCAGAGCAAATAGACGAGGGCCTGGCGGGCCGGCAGCGCCAGTACGAGGGCTGGATCCATAACCTCACCAAGGAGCTGAACTACTACAAGGCCGCGAACCTGGAGCTGAGCGGCAAGCTGAGGGAGCTGCTGGGAGCGACCGGCCAGACGAAGGAACACGCCAAAGGTGAACGGGACGGATCCAGTGTGTGTGTGTGTGCGCGCCGCTTTTATTGTTCGGCATCGTGACGGCGCCTGTTTTTACAGCATTTCGTAAATGTCACCCGTGCCCGCTCTTCTTCTTTTCCCCTTCCTTCTCCTCTACTTCCTCCTCACAGGTGCTGTGGCGCACCGTTCCCATTTCAGTTCTTGTTTTGTCGAGAAAGGAACTTCATTTTTCCCACCACTTTATAGACAAACTAACAGTTATTCTCCCCACTGATGTGTTTGATAGGCTCAGTCAGCCGTTTACTGTTGTCATGCTGATATAAACTGTAATCTGATTTCTTCCAGTGATGACTGCAGTTAAACTGCAGGTTCTTGTTCCAACCTGCCCAGAGCACACAGATTGACCAACTGACTGTCTGAAGACCCGGATCGGTTGACTCAATAAGCCTGCTTGGTTGGAACAAAAACCTGCAGCCACAGTAGCTCTTAATAGAATAGGTTCCCTGTCCACCCCAACCTTCTGTCACATTCCAGTTGGAGTTTTAAATTGTGACTTTCTAGCTCAAAGTTTATGATGAAATGTCCTTATCTGAAATCAGATTATCAGATTGCGACGGGCCCATCAAAACTGATTTAAGAGTTATTGATGGCTGCTACTAATAATGGCCGCATCATGAGTTGACAAAAACAGTTCTTTTTCTCTGTGGAAAATATTTGTGATGCAGTGCCCTGCTGCCAGGTTATATAGCAAAAAAAACACTGAAAAGTTACTACTGCCCCTACTACTGGTACTACAACTGCGGCGCCACTGCTGGATTAGAACCTCTGATTAAGGCTGCCATGGAGATGGAACCTCTAATCAAGGTTGCCATGGAGATGGAACCTCTAGTCAAGGTTGCTGTGGTGATGCAACCTCTAATCATGGTTGCCATGGAGATGGAACCTCTAGTCAAGGTTGCTGTGGTGATGGAACCTCTAGTCAAGGTTGCTGTGGTGATGCAACCTTTAGTCAAGGTTGCCATGGAGATGGAACCTCTAATCGAGGTTGCCATGGTGATGGAACCTCTAATCAAGGTTGCAAAGTCCAATCGAGACATACACTTGCTATATAATTTGCCTTGGTCCTCTCAATGGTTTTTTTTGCTGTAAATGGGCAAATCTTCCCGGGAGAGTAATAAGAATAATAATAATAAAAAACGCAAATATGACATGTTTTTATTGGCATATTTCCCCCAATCCACATGCATGTAGTCCATCTTCTTAAAACTTCTCAACTAGAACACGATTGAATCATGACGTCAGGACCAACTCCAAATCCTGACTTTCCTGAATATTAATAATTATTTCTTCTTATTAAGTATTTTATCAAACCTTATTATTTCTAGTACCTGGAATGTCCTGTTGTTAACTGGAGGTCACTGAGAGTCGTCGTGTTTCCTGTTTCAGTGGCGGCCTGCGATGCCAAACCGGCCGCCGCCGGCAGCCTGGAGAAGCTGCCTCGTTGCCACGACGACGGCTCGGGGGTCCGAGTCGCCGGCCAGCCCGACAAACCCCTGAGGTCGCGGGAGGAGATGCGGGAGCTGGTGAACACCCCCCTGCCCTCCACCTGGAGGCGCTCCTCGCTCCCCACCGAGGAGCCGGCGGGCATGGAGGAGCTGTGGCTGCGGGCCGCCGGCGACGCCCCCGCCAACCGCGTCGTCCAGACCGGCTCCTGGGCGGCTCCGGCCGCTCTGCCCGTGGTGAAGTCCCGGCGAGAGTCCCGGCGCTCCAGCCTCAACGTGGGACCACTGACCTCCAACAACACGTTCATTGACGTGCGGAAGAACCCCGTCTGAACAGTCGGCCCGGCGTAGACTGTTTGCATTTCATCCGATCACCTATGTGAGATTTCTCATGTGTTTTTTTTGTACCTGTATAGAAAGTTTTTAACGAGCGAGGAACACCCACTGATTTTTATACGAAGCACTTTCACTGAGGAGAAGTTGTTTCCATTTCATACAGTTGTTGGTAGGAGCAGGATCGGACCAGCCATGAGAGTCACTGAGAGCTGTGTTACGTGCAGCATTATAAAACAAGTCCTGAGTCTGTAGTCTTTTTACCTGTCTGCAATATTTTATATTAAAATGTTTTTACCGTCATCGCTCTTCTCACTTGTGTCTTCATTTTGATTCAAACAACGTCTACGAGCAGCTCCAATGTATTGTGTCCGGCTTGAAGTCTTCTTGAATGTGAGGTGAGGGTGGATGCTTTCATGGTTGCTGTAGATTAGATGAAGAGCAGATTGGTGCAGCTCTACATTCCTAAGAAAAAAATAAAATGTCACTCCTGGCTGCTCGAACCCGGAACATCTAACTCCTACTCAGGAGTTAGTCAATGGCACAGACAAAGAGTAGACAGCAGATACAGCTGCTTGTCACTTTTCTTAAAAGGGCAGATTTAACTTTGCAGGTCACTGCTAGGAGTGCACCCCCTGAGCAGTAGGGGGCAGCGCATCCTCAGTGTTTCACATGTTTCTGTGCTCATCTCCATCAGTGTCCAGCAGCAGTGTCTTTTCTCTTACAAAAACGTATTTCATTTACAAAAACCTTTAAATCAAGCTTCAAACAGCAGATTGAGAGCAAAAACATTCTCTGAATTCAGATCAATGGGTGCCATCAACATGGGGAAATGAATTCATACCTTAAGGGTGCAAAAGGTTTCCATTGAATGCGTTCAGTAACACTCAATGATAAATCCCAATCCCAATCTCAGAGTTGCACATTCACTCCAGCTCCAGAAACAAGTCTGGCAGCCCTGCAGACTAGGGACTAAATGTGACTAAAAGCATTAGACATCGCCTGAGAATGGTTTATGATCCGCTGCAGCTTTTAGGACTGTAAATGTGGAATAAAGAGAAACTGTGAACGACAGACAAAGCTGTGTTATTCACCCTGAGAGCACATACACATAGACTCATTGCACAAACTCAGAGATCTGTCCCAAAGACTGCGCACGTCATCGCTATTTTTACACATGATTAACCACACGCTGAGACTGTAGTGAATTGTTGTAAATTGTTACCATAGATACGTCGGTTTTAAACCATATTTATACAAGTTCAACATTCTCTCAAACTATTTCCAGCCCTGGTGTTAGAGCTGCCATAGTTACACTTCTAAATCGAGACTTTGGAGACGTCAGAAGGCGCAGTTGTCGCCTCTTATTACCGCCGGAGGGCGCTGCAGGGGGAAACACAGACTTTTAAAAGGTGAATCATATCTCTTGTTCCTCAGTTCCTTTTTAACAGTGTTTCAGCCTCTTCTTAAAATATGAGTGTAATAGCTGGGCCCATGAATCTGTAAAGTGCTGCACAGTTAAGATATAGTGATGAGTTAATACAAACAACAATATACTACTACTACTACTACTACAACTACTACTAATAATAATAATAATAATAAAAATAATAATAGAGTGAAAGAATAGAAAGAATTTCTCACAGTTCATAGCCGAAGCAATCACACACACGCACAAATGGGGCGAACAGGACTACTGTGATTGGTTGACAGCCACTTGCCGTCGCTGTGACGTCACCTCGGTCTGGGGGGAGGAAGCATTTAGAGGAAAAGGCAGAGAGGAGGTGAGAGGAGAGCACTAGAGGCTCCCACGGGGAACACAACACATCCCACTCACTCTCTCTGTCACACACACATACACTCGTACACACTGCGGATGAGAGGCCGTCACACACACACACACGCTCAACACAGTCACACATCTCTGCTTGGACCTGGATCCTGATGACGGATACAAACCCAGCATCCAGCGAGGATTTGTGGTCCCTCCACCTTCAGCAGCCGGAGTGGGATTTATCGATCTCATCTGATGTGATCGGATCGGATCCACGCGCTCACCTGTTTGTCACAGCGAGGCTGCGCACAAACTCCCAGCACATCTGGAGCCCGCACATCTGGATGCCCATCATGTGCTGCACATGTGGACGCCTCGTCCTCCGAGAAAGAAAGTGAGTGTGGGTTTTTCTGCGTGTGTGGATTCCGTGTTTACGATTTCTTTTCATTTTATGATTTTTATTATTAGTAGTATTATGTAAGACGTGAATGCATCTCGTTTTTACCCCCCTCGCCCTGTACACACACCGGCCTCCTGACAGACGCGTGTCGGGGTTACAGGATGCTGGGCTGCCTTCACTCAACCTACTGATGCTACGGCCACAGACTCTCACATAACCCTGACGCTCTAATCTGTAGTTTACCTTCAAAGACAGCATAAGGTTCAGGTGTTATGTATGTGGCCTGTTACAACTCCAGCGACGAGGACAACTTCACACAGTGTTAGAATAATGAGATGCGTCCTGGGGAACAGGCCTGAAACTGTTCACTTGGTGTAGTTGTGAAACGAGGAAGGAAAAGTTCCCATTACATTCAGCAATTTTTAGGGATACGATTGCATTACAACAGTGTCTTTTTCTCTCTTTAATGAAAGGTTGTGATAATTCCATACATTTCTGTCCATATGTGTGTGTGCGTGTGAAAAGAGGTGACGCACGCCTTGTCAGTGCATCCCGCTACCCAATTACAACAACTGACGTCATACGTTGTGACAAAGAAAAGCGTGAGTTCATCACCAGGTTATTATGAGTGAACCTGGAGATGAAATCACAGATGGAGTGCCACTGAGATGAGGCACAGAGAAAACGTCAAATCCCACTTTTTTTTCTGAGAGAGCAGCAATGCTACCTGTCATTTCAAATTAGTAATGTATGAACAGGAACTGATGATGAAGAAATGGAGTTGAGGATGGCTGCCACACCTGCATGCCCCCCTGACACTGTTCCACATCCCCGTGATTTCAGGAAGTGCTGCAGAAAGTGCTGAGCTCAGTGTTTTGCCTGCAGAGGTTTGGCCTTAATGAAAAATAACACGTGGAGCTAATTAAATGTTGCAGAGCAAAGCCGGGGGAGGCTTCTTTGAAAGGTGTTGGAGGTTTATACCTTAGAGACCGAGAGCAGGCGCGTGTAGCCAGCATGTAGGCCCAGCTATGTGTTACATGTGATAATTAACAAGTTGCACTTTGAAGTGTTAATGCACGCTGCAATCAGAGGCTGCAAACAGCCACAGAGTGAACACTCTTGTCACCTCTCCACACACAGCACAGCACGTTGTTGATGTGTGTGCGTGTGTGTGTAAAAGGAGAATTAATTACACCTAGAGATGTGAGATCTGTGAAAAGCTGGAGATATACTGAGTGTTTAAAATTAAAGGATGGGAGCAGAGTTGTCTGTTTCATTGGAAAATGCTGTTTTTGAAAAGGTTGTGGAGGATAATTTAAGATGGTCGAACTAAGCCTGAATTAACTCTGTCACTGTGTTCTTTGTTCCCAGGAAGCTTCAGACTCGCCCGTGGCAGTGAAACGACGGAGCCTGTTCCTGTCTTTGGTTATCTAGCTGTATGAGTGTAAATCATCCGTCATAAAGCTAGATAACCGAAAGTAGGAATGACCTCCAAACCCCTCAACTTCCCCTCATAATGAGATTAACCAGAACTGAAGGCAAAGACACGAGATCACATGCTGCTGCTTTAAAGGTAGGTTACCAAAACTGTTTTTGATTCTTTTAAACGTGATGTTTTCTTTACGAGACCTATAGAGCTGTCTCTATAGAGCTGCAGTAATTAGAGGGGGAGTTCATTTAGTCTTTGGGCAGGGAAATGAAAACAATATTTACATTAATTATTTCACAAAAGTTCATCCTGCTTCTGGCTCCTCATTTGCTGCTTTTCTTATCATCCTGTGTTGAATATTTTTGTGGCCAAGGCCATGGATAGAAGCAAATTATCAAAATGATGGCATTGTGTTAAGTTTAGGAAAACTGATTGGGAAATGTTTTGCTTTTTATAAAACAATGGCAGCAAACTGTAATAAAAATGAGTACTTGTTACAGCCATAATTAGTCCTGCCAACAGATAGAAGTCTGTGCACAGATTTTCTGATGTAATGATATAGTGTAATACTCAAGCTGTTCCTATTACTTGACATAATTAATGTGGTAAATTGTGCTGATAATTATTTGTTGTCTCTAAAAAAATCTATTTGAAATTTCTTTTACAATTTCATTGAAATTCACATGAATGTTAATGTGTTACATATTCACCTCACGTGGGTCTTACACCTGTGCTTAAATGATTAAATACATTACATGTCAACACAATACATTAGTCTATTTAAATCCATTATGAAATCAAATTTAAGTAGGGTTTTAATCATAGATTACACACCTTAAAATGTAATCAAATTCTGAATAATTGTTTCGAGTGAAAAACCTCAAACCTTTTTTCCAGAATTACTTTTGCTGTTGAAAATAGCCCAAAAAAAATGAGCACAGAACAAAATATAATAAAGTACAACATGAAACTTTAATAAGAAACAACATGAACTAATGACAAACATTAACTTTAGGACTGTCTACCAACATTTACACCCTTTAAAATGAATAAAGAAGCCTCACAGTGCTTCCACTCCTGCATGTTAACGATAGGGAAAAATGATGCTCACCAAGACACAAACACAAGAAACCATCCAGAATGTAAACCCGTGTGTCTGCTTTAGTCTCGGGATTAAAGATGAAGCAAATCATTCATCCACTAGTGTCAAAAGACAGAATGATTCATCCTTTAACCAGTACAAGAGCACACTTCATGGTGAGAGCCGAGCAGCGTGGGAAACAAAAAGGGGACGTTTTGTCCACAGTGTGAACAGCCAGCGGCCTCCTCCTGGTGCGGAGGACGCATCACGTCGGATGTGTGCAGGTTGGAGCTCAGCCTCCTCCTCTGCCTCGGCATCCTGTTGTCTGCTAGGAAGCCATCTTGACGCCGTCTCCCCTGCTGCCTCCTCTAAAATGGTTGTGTTGGCACCGAGCAGGGCCGCATTAATTGCTCCATCGTTAGCTTGTCTGTCAGAGCCTAATCGGACCGCTTCCTGTCTGCGGCCACGTCAGGAGGAAGTTAATTAGCGAGGTCACGTCTCGGAGACCTTTTAAAGGCCATCCACAGGGTCTGGGCACGCGCACCTGCTACTGTAAGTGAATGGTGAATGTTAAAGCAGTGATTGGCTGGAGGACAGGACCATGGCATCTGATGCAGCTGCTGCAACATTCCTGCACAGATGTGCTCAGATGCTCAGAGACACAGACCTCTGAGGGGGAGGAGCTGAGGGCAGGGAGCAGAAACAAGGCTGCAGGAAGAAACGTGAGAGATGATTACCTCTACATTTTAATTTCCACATCACTGGTATGTTGTGTCTTATAAGTCACAGTGCTGGATGATGTTGATTCTCACATCTCAACAAGAAAACACATCGGTTAAATCACTTGTGCCTGAAAAGGAGTAGGAAAGAAGCGTGAGCTCGTCAAGCTCTTCTCTTGTCTTTTTATATAGCTGCACACTTTTTAATTATTAAAACACAACTACTACTGATCAAACAAAATGCATTCGTCATTTAGAGATGAGGCCAACTTTAGCATCAGGACCTGATACGTCATATTTTGTGATTTTCTGTTCCTTTGATCAAAAATGTTACAATTACAGTAACACAAGGATATTTTGTGTTTAAAAAAATCAGACTTTCTAATATAACAAAAAACTGTAAAGATACACACGAAGAAAAGCAGAAGAATAGACTGTTAATTATACAATTAAAGAGACTTCAGCAATTGATTAAATAACACCAATGTTACTTATTTAAAAATAAAAAATACATTTCAATTCAACACCAACTAAATAGCAGATTTCTTCTTCTTATAGTTTACATTTACAGAAATAATTCAAAATATATTAGACAGGTACGATTAGGCCTTAAGTAAGATTTTCTATGTCTAAAGCTTTTTTTTAACCTGAGGCCTGTCTGTAGATCTGTGGCCAAATCATCAGCTGTGCAATTATTCTTATTTATCTTTCATATTTATGCCAAGTAATTACAGCAGATGAATTTGCTTTGGAGAAAAAAAAAGAGAAATATATACAAAATCTACGAAGAGAATGAGTAACGGGATAAAACAGCCACGGACGGTGCAGACGCGCGAGAAACGCGTTTGTGTGATTAATCAATAAACATGAATGAAAGTGAAACAAAAAAAAAAAAAAGTCCAGAGATCCAGATTCTTCTAATCTGTGGGTGTAGAGGCGGAGCTGCACCTGAACTTGTGCACAGTTGCGGCCTGCGCGGCACGTTATTCTGTTATTTAGGAGCCCAGCTGGCTGCCACATACTCACTCGTTTACGGGGCCCGGTTCCTGCAGTAAACATCCACGCTTCTTGTGCAAAGTCCTGCACCAACATCAGCAGCGCCTACGGACCGTGTGGGATGAAAGCTCCGCTGCACCCCCTCCCCGACCCCCACCCCCTCTGAAAAAAGACAGGAAAAATACAGAGTGGCCATGCAAGGGTGGGAAATAAAGGAAACAATCAGGCAATTCCAGCCGATAATGAATAGGAGGCAGACAAGCTCCGCATATTAACATAATTGCATAGAAACGAGGGGCGCAAAGAGGAGCGCGGGGGTTTAAAGGCGCAGCAGCCTCCAGGTGTCCGTCTGCACGCGGAGGAGGGACGGGGGGACATTTGTCAGCATTTTACAGAGAATGTTATGAAATACGGCCTCCTTAACCCATGGACAAAAGACAATGGGAAATGTAGTTCCTTCAGACTCAGGGAATCATCAGCCCATCATCAGAGAGGCTACAGTTTTAAAAAAGTCTACACTAGTGGTTTCTGTCTAAAGTAGACTCGGTGATGTGATGATTTCCCTCCAGGTTCGACGTTGAAGTCTCAGAGATAATAAGTTATGGACGGTCTGTGACCCAGTTTGTCAACACCGGAGCTGGAGGTTGCTTTTTTTCTTTCCCCTCTCTCATCGGGGCAAAGCCAAGTGTTGGTTTTCATAGCGGGCGCCATGTCTTGAGAAATAAAAAGGGGAACTGTTCCTTTATTAAACAGCAGGCTGTAATTAGAGCAGCAGCTGGGGGAGGGGCGGTGTGAGGCGGCACGGGTGATAATAATATGAGCTCATACAGACGCCCACTTTAAGTGTGAATCAGTCCCATGGCTTGTCTTTACGATGCATTTTAATGTTTTATTAAAAAAGAAAAACCTGGAAATATATGAAGTCTTGTTTGTTTTGGTGGCAGATTCAGAGGACAGGGACATTGTTCAAATTAAATTATAGTACTTCATCAGTAATAGTTCAGGGGAATTATTTATCCCATTATTGGAACATTTTCTGAAAATGCGTTCTGGGGGACCAGCGAGCATGTTGCACCCAGCCAGGTTTTATTCAAAGGCAAAAAGGTGAGCTCCACCTGAGACGCTGCTGCACACACGCACAAACATGCACACACACACGGCTGCAGGTCAGTGCTGTGCACTGCAGCTGCAGGAGCTGCAGGAGACCCTGTTGGTAAACAGTTGAGTCCACATTATCATTCTGATCCTGGCTCTGCTCCACAATGGCTGCTTTGTGAAAGGGCCACTTGACAAAGGTTCACCACTTCTTTCCCCCCCACAACATTGCGTGGTGCGGTGTGTGTGTGTGTGTGTGTGTGTGTGTGTGTGTGTGTGTGTGTGTGTGTGTGTGTGAGAGAGAGAGAGAGAGAGAGAGGGAGAGGTCCTCTGCACTAAACCCTGAGGTGGGAACGTAGCTCCAGACCAGACAGTGGCAGATGCTGGCATTAGCACAGCAGTCTTAAGAGTCTCCTGGAAAAGTTGTCCCTTTGTTTTCCTGCCTCTTTATGTCTGAGAGTGACTCTCACAGCCAGTGTGTGTGTGTGTGTGTGTGTGTGTGTGTGTGTGTGTGTGTGTGTGTGTGTGTGTGTGTGCCTGAACTGATGTTAATGAAAAACATAGCAGCCATTGTGCCAGAATATTTTCATTCTTAATGTTGGACAACACACAACAAATACTACAAATACTATGACAATGACTACAACTACTACTACTACTAATAATAACAATAATAATAAGAATACACTAAAATACAAAGTCTCTGGTAAACGTTAATGGGCATTGTAGGCATCATGCAGAACCTGAAGGACGCCACACATGAATGTTATTATTTACAATAGATATGGATGTTTCTCACCTGAGAGCCGGTCAAAAAATAACAGCTAAAGGCATCTGTGGGGTATTTTACCTTGAAGCAGGCCAAACAGACAACAGATGTACATGGACAGATATATAACATACAGTTGTAGTGTCCTTGGAGTCCGTACGTTACAACAGGACGAAGCAATACAACTGAAATACAATCGTAAAATAAACTGAAGGATTGTTAAACTGAGGACAGAGTGAGCAACAACATGCTGGACTACAGACATGGCTCAAACCACGTTTGGTAGAATATTAATTGTCGGTAACACAGTCAGAGCAGGCTGAGGGAGTCACACTGGGCCTCCTGTCTCAGTCAGGTCCAGAGTCAAGCATGACATTGTGTGTTTTACGTCCCCGCTGCCTGCTTCCCTTCACACAGGGACGCCGCAGCTGCGGTCCCGTCTTAATCTGGGGATACACGCGATTATCCTGCTATGGCATGTTGGTGGCTTTGTAGCAGCGACAGGGGACCTTTCACAGCTCCTTTTTTTCCCATGGTCGAGTGGCTCGGAGCAGCTAAGACCCCTGATGTGGACCCAGTCGCCTTTCAACGCCTTTAGGTCGGACCAAATGAGCTGGGCACGCAGACCTGAGGCTGAGAGATAGAGATAAACACCGAACAATGGAAATACTGGTCACGTTTTTATTGAGCTGCTTCTAAGACAGTTTGAGGTCCAGTGCATGTTCAAGGAAATGTGTATGCATATGTATAAATCTGTGGATATGTAGCACTCACCACTAATGTGCCAAAAATATATGTTTGATAAGAAAGATGAAAGAACATGAACACTTATTTTTTAGTTTCACAGATTAAAGTTTCAGTGCTGTTACACTATTTCAGATAATTCTATTATGACAATAATGAAAACTAGAACTAGAAATCCCAATTAAGAAGCCTTAGTTAATTTATTTATTTTAGTTATTTAATGACTTTAAGGACTCTTCTTCTGGGGCTTCACCGCTATCTCCCCTCTAATGGCACCTTACTTGTACTAGTTTTACACCTCTGTAATATCTAACTCTAAATGTAAACGTAATATTGTGTTTTAGCCATACTATTGTCACATCATCATGGGTAACATCATAGTATACTGAGGAGTGCTGATGACAGTTTTTGCCCCAGGTTTACTAAAGCAGATTTTGGATGTAACTTATTAGAATAATTGGGAGCTGGTTCCCAGCAGAAAAATCCTCCGCAGAGTGAATTTCCATTCTGTCCCGCCAGTGGTTTAGACTGTCAGTCAAGTTCAAGTTCAGAGGGGAGGGGTGTCCCGACTCTTCATTCACTCCTGTCCCCTCTCCCCTCCCTCCCCCTGCTCCTGCCCTCCTCCTCTCCCTCTGGGCTCTGGTGACTGTATGGTGTGTTTCTGTGAGAGAGAGAGAGAGAGAGACAGAGAGAGAGAGAGAGACAGAGAGAGAGAGGGAGGCTGTGGCGTTGTTATGGCAGCAGGCAGGATGGCTCCGGCTATGTGCTGGTGAAAAGGACAGCCTGTCAGACAGACAGAGAGAGAGAGGGAGAGAAAGAGACAGAGACAGACTCAGGTTCAACCCCAACAGCTGGGCACAAACACCCACCCGTCACTTTCTCCCTCCCCCCTCAGGCTTTTCACACACTACCCAGACCCTGGGAACCCCAAACTCACACACACTCACACATACATGCACGCACATAGACTACCACCCCCCCACACACACACTCTCAGTCTCCTCTTTTCATTCCCCCTCAGCCAACTCCTAACTTTTGTGTCCATCCTCACATTAATCCATTAATTTATCATGTATATTCCTTGGAACCCCCCCACACACTTGCACACCCACTCATTCATTCATGCACACACACACACATACACTTCCCATGTCCATTTTGCAGTCATCATCATAACACGTCCACTTGTGCTGTGTTATCAAGGAAAGGATTTTCCTCCGAGATAAATAGAAAAATGAAAATGAATGATAATTAGTGTGTTTTTTAAACAGGGTCTCTCTCTCTCTCTCTGTCTCTCTCTCTCTCTCTCTCCCTCTGGGTGTGCATGTGTGTGGGAAAGTGAGGGAGAGAGAGATTTTTGTTGAGATCTCATTCAACTTTGAGCATGAAAGGCGGATCATTTGCATAAACTGCATGCTGTCTGAGGAGCTTGGGGGGGCGGGGGTGGGGGGGCACACTGAGAAAAGATATTAGAGAAAACTAAAAAGAAAAAAAAAGACACGGAGAGTGACGATCTGGCATTGTGGAGCTGCAGTGAAGAAAGAGGAGGTTTGAATGAGAGAGAGGGTGAAAATTGGCAGAGAAAGGGTCTTACCATGTCTCCCAGTGGGATTAAATTGTCCGGGAGCCTCTTTATGTATAATTTGGTGAATCCGGCAGCGACGTGGCTGCAGGACCGATCACGTCACGTCGGGCTCCCGCCTCGACCTCATCAGCCCTGCTCGGATGATGCAAGCTGTTAGACGCAAGTGCAAATGTTTAGTCTGACACACAGAGGAAGATGTTGAGCGACAGAACTCGTTTTGATCTCTGTTGTCGTCTCTGTCTTTTCTTCTCAGAGGACGACTGCGGCGCCGCCACGCCGAGGAGCATCTCCGTGGCTTTAATCACTCGGCTCCACGTGAAGCTCCGAGGCTCGCAGCAGAGAGGGAGATCTCTGTGACGTGTTTGGACTTCCCAAGTCTGGAGCCATGAAACTCTCCAGATAAACAGACCTAAACGCCATGTGTGGATGGATGGATGGATGCGCCAACCACTCTGAGTGAGATGTCTTCGTTGAGAGGCCATTCTGAACAGCTGGGATCATCCACTTCATAACACCTTGATGGATCAGACCATGGTGGTGGTGGACAAGTCCTCTCTCTTCATAGAAGATCCTGATTCCTCTGGTAACAGTAGCAGAGCAGCCAGACAAATGACTTGTCCTGTGGGGATCAATAAAGTCACTGCTATTCCTTCCTACTGATTTGCTTTTGTCTCATGCTGAGCCTCTGTAATATTTGGATGACATGTATGACATGTATGACATGGATGACGTACCGGTTGTATTGAGATGTGATTCGTTAGTTCACGTGACATCTGTGATGATGAAACCGACCTGACAGAAACATGTTGAATAAAATAAAATGAACAAACCTGATGGATGTGTGTGTGAAGCCGTTCAAACAGAAAGACACACAGTTTTAAAACCCTCTGCAACACAGTCATGTTTCTGTTATATGTTGTACATTTCTGATATGGTCTAAATCGGGTGAAGCATGGAAACAGTTGTGTCCTCCTTCAAAATAAATTAAATGAAAATAAATGGTGAAAACAACGGTCAAAAAGATGAGTTTGCCTCCATCTGTCCATCCATCCTTCAGTCATCTCCCTGGTCATGTACCGTAACAATACAGGTCTCCATCACAGGACACACACACACACACGTACACACACACACACACTATTCAGTCACACACTCACCCCTAGATACAATTAACAGTCTCCAGTCTGCCAAAACATACATGTTTTCGGACTATAAGAGGAACCTCTCAGTCCAGGAACAGTGCCCTGAAATTTCCCAAATTGTGGGAAAACCCACACATGATCTCCACACAGAGAGGCCCTCAGTCTGACAGGGAGTCACACCTTCTTGCTGCGAACCTCTATTCCCAAGTTGTTTCCCACAAATAAAAAATGCTTCAGTTTCAGTCCATTTATAGAGCACAAAAAGCTCAGGTTATCTTTGCATCCCGTCACCTACACCACATTTAATAGACAGATAACTGATTTGAAATTTCTCCCTTGTGGGACAAATAAAGGTGCACTCTATTCTATTCTATTCTATTCTATTCTATTCTATTTTGTTATTCTAACACGATAATAAATTCAGGGACAACATGATGGCATCCCGAAGGGACATGGGGAAAAAAATAAACAATAAATATTTTGTTCATTTTTTTTCCCCCTGATGAGCACAAGTAACTTTCTCGTACTCGCAAGAAACTTTATTATGTGAATGAGAACATTTCAGAAAATAGCAAATTGCATGTGTCCATGAAGTGGCCAACCATCCACTGAATTTTTGTTTGTGTTTCTGTGTGAAAATAAACATTTTGAAGCAGGACTAAAGTAACTTTCTGGTATGCATGTGAAACTTTCTGGTGTGCATGCAAACATTTGTAAACTCTTTTGGGGGGTCCGAACAATATCCATCTCATCAAACAAATGAAAGTTGAGAAGATGAACTTTCAGCAAAAAGAAAAAGAACGTTGAACTGTCTTGCACGCAACTCTCAATAACTCCTCCGAGGACCCCATGAGCATGCTGAGGTGATGATGGTGAGGGGAAAAACTCAAAACCAGCTCAGAGGGTGGTCATCTTCCAGCCACGGGTTGGGTTGCAATAGAAGTGTGTGTAACTATGAGAGAATCAGCAATAATATGGGACTGGTCAGGTTCATGCTAAAATGGCACACTCCACTGACCCAGGGCCCATGAAGTGCACATGAATCACTCTTCAGACTGGAGCTGAGTTCAAGTCCAAGCGACTGGTGGGAGTTGTGAGTGTTTAAGTGGTGTCAAGGTCGCTGACCTCCACCAGGGACGGATAAACTGCCCCCCCACGTGGTGGAGAGGACAGAGAGGTCACGGCCTCACACCCTCCAGGGACCCGATCTGACCCGGAACAAGCAGGAGAGCAGGAAACACTTCCTCTGAGGGTCTGCTCTCAATGTGGTGCAGAGCTACACGCGTGGAGCTTGGAGGGCTGGATGAAAGAGAGAGAGAGAGAGAATTAGTGAAAGAAACATTGTTTTTGCAGTTTAGTGTACTGCAGTTACATTGTAACTTTCAGATCTCTTATTGGAAAAGAAAGAAAGAAACAAACAAACAAAGACGAAAGGAACCTCTGTGTGCGGAGTCAAAGGTCACCCTCAGTCTTCCATCTCGTTTCCAGCATCACATTTCTTCATCTGCATAGCCTCCATATTGTTTTATCTACGGTCCCTCCTTCATAGCTACAGCGTTGTGTTTGGGCTCTGCCGGCATCTGCTCTGAAGGCTCCTGCTTTGTGCCACACTCTGGGAATCTTTACTGCCCGGTTCACAGGAGAGTCCTCATTGAAGGGGCGGGTGATGGATGCGAGGAGGCCTCGGGGCAGACCGGGCCGGGCCCGCAGGAAGTGCCGCGCCGTCGGCTGCAGGTGCTCTCTCTCACGGCACTCGCCGCGCTCTCATTCACTGGCCCCGCTCAGGCTCTGTCAGCAGATCGATGCGGCCTATTGTGGAGGGACTCCAGTGGAGGGCACATTACTCACCGGGACAGAGGACAAAGCGCACTTGTGCGTACGTATGTGCTGTGACATTATGTCGCCAAAAAAAAGATAAAAAGACAAAATTTTCCCTGATTCTCCCGCTTTGTGTTAGCACACGTACAGCTCCCATAGGTTTCGCTGTCAGAGCAGGAAGTGAGACATGCGCGGCAGACCAGAGTCTCATGAATGACGAGCGGGCAGCTGTAGAGCAGGTCTGTGTCTGCGGCGGGCTGCAGATGATTGTCCAGTCATTTATATCTTCCAACTCACTGAGCATTAGGTCTTGTACTCTGCGTTTGCATAAGAATAGAATCAGGTCCTGTGAACTTCCCCAACCTATTGACCCAGCTCCCCCAGACATGAATAGCTGCTCTTTGAGGGCTCCCCAGCCCCTCAAACAGGCTTTAACCATGCCTTAAGTCCCAATCATGGTAATTTAATATATCTTAAGCCCCTGGCTGTTTTGCTGGAGCCCCTCTGCAGTTTGTTTTAGGCATTCTCCGCTTCTCACCTCATCAGAGCTGCTCCTCATTTGGCAAATTTAAGGGGCTGCTGAAGCACTACAAGATCCCTTTCAGCTGCTCAACAAGCCTTGATTCTGTATAATTAGAAATGTTTTTTCTTTTTATCCGACTGCTATTATTCACTCTTTTTTTAAAAACTTGGAATAATGATGAAGACGAAGCACAAACAGATGAAGATGCAGATGCATCAGTGTCTCAAGTGTCTCATCTACCAATTTATAGTAATATATAGTAATTTCTGTTTCAACTCCCACAGGATCTGAAGAAACCGCATGGAAATGCAGATGTGTGGCTGATATATTCAAGCACATTTAAGTACAGCTCAAATTATTTCACATACAAAAAAGACATTTTCCTGCTCAGTAATGCAAACAATCTGCTTTGTATGGTGGCCCTGAAGGTCAAAACACAACAACACTGTCTTGTTTTTTTATCAAATATTGCTGTGTTTTGACCTTCTGGTCAACTGTAGTTTTGTATAATGTTGTCAGATTTACAGAGGTCAGAAATAAAGTGTTTTTCAACACGTTTTCATGAGAACTTGAAGAGGTGTTGCTTGTAGAATGAGGACAAAGATAAGTGTTAAATACCAGAATCCATAGATTATACCTTGTTTACTCATTTTCTGAAGCTTGTTTTATCCACAGATCCAGACGCATGCCTGACTCTGCAGCATAACACCACTGCTAATTGATTTGTAAATTAAAATCCCATTTAAGATCTTGAAATACACAATTAAAACAATTGCCCCAAAAACTGTGAGAGGGCCCCAGGTCCTCATCAAGGCTTAATTTCCTGTGATGAAATTCAGAAGCAAAAGTAATTAAAAAAGGAGAAACATGACGCTGCCTTGTTTGTCTTCATTATTCCACCGCTAACAAATGTGTTTGTACGACTTTGCTGTTGAAAACGGACCTCCAGCTTTTGTTCAGTTTTACTGTTTTCATCACGATTAACCCGGTTAACCCTCGGTGATGTGTCCACACATGCCTGTCCTCAGTAGAATAACAACATAGTAGAAATATATAGTCTAATATAGCATAGAAGAATGGTGTGTGCTCAACGTTAGCATTTTGAGTGACTTTTGTAATCTCTGTACTATGAGTGAGATTGGAAAAAAATGTGGTTGTGTTTAAGTGAGTGAAACTTTGATCATCTGTCAGAATGACTTCATATCGACAGAGAAGGAGAATCTCTGGATTCTCCGTGTGATTGGACAGGGGAGCAAGAAAAAGAGAAACAAGTGTCCACTGAACTTTGTTAGTTTGACACTTGCGAGTCAACGTTGATGGAGAGCAGAGACGCAGGCCAGCTCGACTTATCTAAAACACCTAAAGGATGAGAAGAGAAGATGAGCCATAAGAGGAAGGAATCAAACTGATGAAACAAACACTGGAGGAAAAGTGTAGGACAAGAGCTCTTTGAGCATCCCTGTGGCACCACCTGCTGGAGATAAAGCACAGTGTACCACCTCCTCCATCAGGTGTTTCTCACCTGCACACACACACACACACACACACACAGACACTTCCTCAGGTTTTTGTGTGTTTCCCTTGGAGCTTCAGCATCTGTGCAGATGCATGTAAAGGACAGTATAATACATGGATTTGACATGAAATTTTGTCATGCAACACGAGTATTTTGTGCATTCAGAGTCTGTTATGACAGGACTTATGAAACAGAGAGTGGGGAGGGATGGTAATAAAGTATTTTGACTGTTTTCTGTATTAATTTACGCAGAGGATGGGAAATCTCTGTATGAGCACCT
The DNA here is from genome assembly GCA_029224185.1 of Karalla daura. NCBI lineage: Eukaryota > Metazoa > Chordata > Actinopteri > Chaetodontiformes > Leiognathidae > Karalla > Karalla daura. The sequence continues at coordinate 22,771,047 of CM055190.1, forward strand.
TTATAAGGTAAGAATCAGTCCACATACCAGTCCTCATTGTCATGGCTGTGAATGTCAGAAGGTTTTTAAGAGTGAGATTTTGGTTTTTATGCACCCTGCCTTGGACTAATCACACACGTGAGCCCAGCACTTTCAACCGTCCATCTCAGGTCTTCAATGCCGTGCTTTGTCCCGGCTCTCTGATGGCCTGTGAGTTCGGAGGACAGGGGGGGCACACATGGATGTTTTCCCAAAGGCAGAAATAGGAGCGGCCCTGAAACAAAGAGCTCATCAAAGTTTTTGTGCATCAAAAAAAGACCCTTCAGGCTCCGAGAGGAGAAATACGTGCAACAAAGGACACGTTTGTTTCTCTTCTCTTCACATCCCAATCAAAGCCTCTAATTAACACGGTTTCTTTTCAGAGAGTCGAGATCAAATAGTTGCAATTATCTGCGCAAAACTTTGAATGAGGCGGAATCTCATGCGCTGGCTTCACATCGGCCTCTAATCTGGATCCCCGAGCCTGGTTCACTGCACAACCAGAGCTCAGCGAGGCCCCCTCTGCCAAAATACTAATGAACTCTAATGAAGCTCCATACAATGATGCACGCCATGCCAAACACACACACACACACAGGCGAGCATGCACGCACATGCACACAAACATCACAGAACGTAATTTACACAAAAAACAGCAATTTGCACATTAACCTGGATTGAGTGGCAAGTTGTGATTTCAGCTTCTGAAATGCAGAATCATTCCTCAACTCCGCTCTCACATCTTAACAACCAAACCACGTCTCTGCTGTGTTTCAGCCCAACAAAAAACAGTAGAAGCAGAGGAGGAGGAGGAGGAGGAGGAGGACATCCCTGAGCTTTTAGTTCAAGCTCCAGAACCTGAAGAACTTCAACATGCAAAGTGCATTTTGGAAAAGTTTTCATTTCATATGAGGTTTAAGCGTCTGGTTTGGTGCTTTTTTTTCTTCTCTGCTTTACTAACCTATTAAAACAGGTTTACTAGTTCTGACTTCAAGTTCAAGAATTTCTTTTTGTCTAACTGCAGTAAACACATAAAATGTCATGGCGTTTGCTCAGGACCACACTAAAAATAGTCACCAGCAAAGCCTCAGAAGGATAGAGATGCAGGATAAAAATAAAGCAAAACTGCTTCAGGCGTAAAGTATGAATATATGTGTACGGATGACACATAAGCTACAGGCATTGCTGCTGTGATCTACAGTTGATTTGTTAATGTGTGCTTGTAACTGTTCATGAGCTGAGAGACATTTTGGATTATGGAGAGAAAACATGCGTCCCTCTATCTGTCTATCTATTGATAGAAAAGACCATATTGGCATCATATCCTCAATGGATACCACAATAACAGTACAACAATAAGATACCGCAAGAATGCTTCGTTAGATCTGATGAAACACATGCAAAAAAAAGATAGAAGTGTTAAAACAGCTGGTTAAACTCTAACCTTCTGTCTGACCTTTCTGCTGATGTTGAACGTGATCACTGAATAATCCTATTATTAAATCTGATAAGGTGAGGTGAAGTGAAGTTACTCTTATTTAAAGTGGACAGAGATAGAAAATTACGCATGCCTGCTCACACAGGACTCCCCGCATGCACCAGCATTCACAGGGATGGGATCCTTGTGTCTGAGAGGCTAAAGGGGGGAGAAGGCTGAATTTGATCAGGAGAGCACACATTCACAGGGCCACAGTGTGTCTCTGCGGCCGGGCAGGGCAATGTGTGCACATCAGGTTTTGTGCGTCTCTGACGAGATGTGACAGCTCAGCTCGCACTCAAAGATCCACGAATTTGGTCCATTTTTCTGCCTTTTCCTCTTACAATGCTTCAGTGGAGATTTCTTTATTTCAGATTGGACAATGGTCTCTTTCTTTCTCATTCCCTACATCTCCCCTCGCTAGCACACGCACACACACACACACACACACACACACACACACACACACACACACACACACACACACAAAGCTGTGATGGCAGACACACGCACACTTGCTTGCTGTCATGCTCATTTTGATGGTAATTAATGACATCACCGCTGCGTGCGGGTGCATGGTGGTTTGTGGTGTGTGTGTGTGTGTGTGCGTGTGTGTGTGTGTTGGGATGGGGGAGGAGGGTTGCGTTTGTTTGTTGAGCAAACCGTGGGAACAGGGAGCTCTCCAGGGTGGCGAGTCAGGGCCTCCAACAATACATATGCTGTTGCTTTTCACCCAAACACCCTTCCCTCCCAGGAGAATCATTCCTCTCTCTCTCTCTCTCTCTCCCCTCCTTTCCTCCTCCCCCTTTTCCCTCCTTTTACCCCCCCCCCCCCCCCTCCCTGGTTTGCAGGAGCATGAGATTACTGCCCCCTTTCTGTCACTGTGTCTCATCGGCTTCAGCTTCAATGGTTTCTGGTGGTAGGAAGTCACAGTCCAGAGTGACGACATTATGTATACTGTCAATAATCCTAAGGAAATCCTTCATGTCCTTTGGGATCAATAAAGTATCTCTATCTCTATCTCTATCTGTCTGTGTAGCCGATCTCCTCTAAGACTGGTAACTCTTCTACTGTCAAAAAGGACACATCCACTCTGCAGAGGCCTTGCCTTTACGAAGGTAACGCTTGACTAAGAGAGGAAACAGTACATCACATCTATACTGTACATTTTTGAAAATATTTCATTCCATCTTTTCATGGGAGATTACAATAACTCAACACGAGTCTTCAAAGACAGATAAGATACGAGCAAATATGTGACGAGTGTACCCACCTGATGTGAGACACTGTAGACTGAAAGATAAAAGGTGCGAAGTTTCCCTGAATTGTTTACATGTCAGGAGATGCTTCTTTTTGTATCAGCAACATGATCACAACGTGACTGTCATGAGATGAAACTACCTGCTTTGCATATGAAATTGGAGATAGGAGAGTGACCAAGATATTCGGCACGCTCTCTCACTTTTGCCCACTGGCCTGAGTGGCCAAAGGTCCACATGCAGGAAGGCCATGGAGGAGCCTCGAGGTGCTCCTGGGGATTAAAAACATACCAACAAGAGATACAAAAAAAAGACTGAGCAGGTAAGGAAATGGCATGAAGGTCACCAGTTCAAATGTAGATCGGCCTGTCTATGTATTGTCCCAACCCCAACCTGCATGCATATTTGGGTTAAATGGAGACTGTAAGTTGCCCAAAGCTGTTTGAGGAGACTTAAGTGTATGTGTGTGTGTGTGTGTGTGTGTGTGTGTGTGTGTGTGTGTGTGTGTGTGTGTGTGCGCTTGTGCACGTGTGTGACAGACACACCATTAAGATAGAACGTGGGGAAGACAACAGATGGATGTGCGCACCCATCATTTATATGTTACACTGGAGACAGCGTAGCTCTGCTTGACAAACTATTTTCTGGATTAATTGTTCATAGATTTGTCAGTACGGGGACTGTGTTGCCTCAGAGCAACGAGACCTTGAAAAATTGAAAATCTCTCTGTGCATTTGTCTGCGTTGCACTCTGCAATGCTGGGTTATGTAACGACACGTGGGAAGTGGAATAACCTGTACCCCTGTGTGTGTTTGTGTGTTTCCTGATTTAGAAACCGGAGAGCAAATTCCTGTGATTATCAGCAGAACTGAGACCAAACAAGACAAAAGTAGATTTTCATTCACGTTGCTGTGATTTGTGTGGAATGTGTGTGTATGTGTGAATATGTGTGTGTGTGTGTGTGTGTGTGTGTGTGTGCTTTCTACATTTGCTGCCTAACCTACACTAAATACCAGTTACTAATCAGATGTTTGGGATCACACACAGCAAAACAGTAAAATCCACCTGTTTCTGTCATCTACAAAGACAATGTTACGATTGCACTTTGTGTTAATTGCCTGCTAATATCGGATGTGGGGGAATAAACAAGGCTAAAAAAAAAATAACGTTATGCTTTTTCCCTCTGATTATAACAATCATACAGCTCTGCTCGTGCAATAATTAGGGCTCAGGGGCAGGTGGAGCACCTAATTAGAGCATCCATTCAGTTTGGATCCTTCGCACGTTTCAAAGCAGCTCTGATTTCTGCAGCTTTCAGTCCAGGCAGGGAACTAGTGGCCTTTGTGCCTCAATCAAAGCCGTCCCCTGCTATGAATAGTGATTTCTGTGGTTCCCCTGGTCACCAGCTCTGCTGAGAGGTCTTCCCCCCCGGAGACTTCCCCTCTGACCCCAACAAATGGACTCCTGTCAAATGAATAAAAATAAAGCACCGATCGGCCTTTGGTGCTGCCCATCGTTGGGCCGGGTGGACGTTTGATGCCTGACAGAAAGGATGCTGCAGGGAGAGCGGAGGAGCGGAGGAGTGGAGGAGCTCAGCGCCCAGCGGGACGTCTGACATCAGTGCTTCAAGCTCTGGGCTGGAGGCTCTGGACTCTGATTGGCTGAGATCACGTCAGATTCAGAAAACATTATATATCTTGGTGCGGGCAATAAAGGAAGCAGAGAGGGGAATGCACCTGAGAGCTACTGTGAGATGTATTTCTGTTACATGTATATATATAAAGAATATATTTACATTATCTAATAGACCAAATTCACTCCCTCACTCATTCAGGCAACTGTTCATCATTTGCTACTTCTTTGTAGTTTTTGCACATTGAATGTATATTTTATGCCACTGTTTAGCTTTTTAATTCTATTCTATTCTACTCTATTCTATTTTATTCTATTCCTTTCTACCTCTACTGAACTGCTATTAGTCTGTCATAATCCTTGTGGGGAGGAATCAGTGCTCCTACAGATATTGTCTTTGTGCACTGCAGTGTTATTCTTAACAGCGTTATCTCTCATCGCATCTCAAACAGCCTTTATGGAGCTGTGGAGGAACTTCCTCACCAAAGAAAGTCTGTTTTGTTTCTCTTTGCGAGTGAGCTACAATGTGGAGGCGTGTGGGGTAGCGTTGCGACTAATGATCCACTGTAACGTGCCAATTAGACGGCGGGCACCGGGCGAGGGCCGGGAGCTTCCTCACTCTCCGCTGATGAGTTTTATTTCCACCACAAGAGCTCCTGATGCCTCGCTCTGCGGCGCCGGGGCGAGGCCTCTCGCTGAGGACAGTGAGAAAATGTAGGTTGTTATGTCCACCTCAAAGCCCAGATGGACTCTGCAGCCTGCTCCAATCAGCTCACAAAGGTGATATAATTGCCAGGGCAGGATGGGACAAGGCCACCGCCTTTGGAGTTCCTCGGTCTCCTCCTTTTCCCATTGCACCTATTCTCTCCTCCTCTATGCACGCTGATTATATTCCCCTCCCTCATTGTCCCATTATCCCCCTCCAACAACAGGCCAATTTGTCCCTCCAGCTTGGCTCCCGCCTTCCCTCCTGCTGCGTTATTTAGCCCCTCTTCTGCACTTCAATGGCAGGTACTGATTAGAGAACTTCCACGACCTCTTCGCTATTCCTCGAAACCCCCCCTCCCCTCCCTTCCCAGCAACCTTTAATCTGATTACAGGCTTTTCTGCAGCTTTTCAGAGGAGGCCAGTCCCAGGAGGACAATAGCAGACCAAGTGGTTTCACAAACACTCTCCCCAGGGTCGTATGATTCGCCAGAGGACCTGCGTCCACTCTCCTCCGGCATCACGTCCCTGTGAGAGCCCAAAGCTTTCAGAGGCTCTTCTCTGTTACAAACCCTGGACCTGGACACGCTTCGAGAGCACTCCAGATCCACATTGCTTCCCTGTGTGCTTTATGGTCAATGAATGATTCTGAATTGAAGTGTTTGAGTGAAAATATTTTATCCCAGACTTTTGTTTTAAATGGATTATCTGTTACTCTTCCCCCACTGATGTTCACAGAGAAACATCTGTGTATACACGTTTCCCATCAGGCCTCAGGACATTTACAGTCTATACAGAAAAGTACTCGAACTGTTCATCTATTTATACCTCAACTGTATGGCTGGATCATCACAGGACTACTTGAACTAATGCTTTTTTTAAACCAAATCTGTTTTTAAGTAAAGACACTGAAATATCACAATATGAGGATATATCCACACTTTGCCAAACCCAGTTAATGTAAATATAAACCTAGCTAAAGTGGATAGGCAGACACAACCAAGTTACACGTTTAGACTGATGACAAACCATTCATTTTCTGCAATTCCATTTCAAGAAGGTTGTTTGACGAAAATCAGACGAGACTAACACAAGACAACCAGCTGATGGCGTCCACATGAGACCCACAATGCAAACCAACAACTTCTCTGCCTCTCCTCTACATTGTTGTCACACTTCAGCTTCAAGCTGCAGCTGCTGCTGACTCAGATGACATGTCTCAGTGACTATATGTCGCTTTTTCCACACATGCATCAGCAGGCCACAACACCTGTACGAAAGCAAAGCACCAGGTAAAAAACCTCGTGAGCTCACCCAGTATGTCATCATGCATACCAGAAAAAAAAGCAACATAATAAGATGGGCCACCACACATTTGTGCACCAACTCTGGTGTCTGAAAGTTACAAGATATGAAAAAAGCAAAGGGAAAACTAATGGTTAGAGTAGAGCATAATGTTAACATAAAGTACTCCAAATGATGAACGTCGATCTGATGAGCAGTAACTGAAGCCACAATTCTAAGTCTGCTTTGATTCCCAGTTTGTCCACGGTCATTTGAAAGTTTAACATGATTTTGCCACTGTTGTTATTGCTATGCGATTGTTGAATTTATTCTAGTCTTTTGTTTTTTGTGATTACTGTTTTTTTTAATTGTTGTCGTTATGGGTGCCATGCAGTTGTTATACTATTTTCAGTATTTTAGTAGATTTACTATTTTGTTTTTGATTGTTTTATGAGGCTTTTAATAGAAGGGCAGCCGCTACCAGGGGGAGCAGCTTATGGGGATCTTTGTGGGACAGGAGCAGTTAAGTGCGACACTGTGTCTCATTGTTGCGCTGGGATGCTTCTCAGGTCCAGCAGCGGGTTTTACAGATGACCCCGCGGCTCACTGTAGTTGTTTAACCCCATCAGGCCCTTTAGAGACCTCTCCACTTAATAAAGCTTCCGCCACCAACAAGCCTGACAAGAGCAGCACAAAGCACACATCCAGCCAGTGTATTTAGAGTTCATTAATGTCACAGTGACTGGCCAGGAAATGACCCTATTGACTGGCCTGTCCAGGCCTCATTAGCATTAGAATAAAGGACCAGCGCCCCGGAGGCAGTGAGCGAGCCCACAGTGACCTGAAGCACCCGGTTTAACGCTCTTAAACACACACTTACACACACAGTTAGCTCTCAAGTTAGCTCGGGGCGAAGCTGCTGTCATAGAGATGAAGATGTCTGTCACAGTTTTACAGTAAGGCGTCACCAGGACAAGAGACCGGACACTAGAGATGAGCATCTGCTATTGCACTTGCACATTTTTTTAATGGAATTTTTATGTAGTTCTGTGCATCGATTTTTTTGTTCATTTTCTTATTTTAATTTTTCATATTTTGCTTCTTTTTGCCATTATTTGGTGTTTTCCTGTGTTATTTGTTATCAAGGGTCCAACAGATGCACTTTTGTGGTTTTGATTTTCTACATGTGCCAAGCATGCTGCAGAATTGCACACATTGAACTGAGTGTTAAAAAGTTTTTTAAAGTTTTTTACCCTTTTAGGTAAAAAGTGGAAATCTTTCTCATGAAAATACTGAATGAAGTCTAGGGTTGAATCAGACTCGTCCTTCTAAGATGGTCCATCTATCCATTGTCTCACCCACTTCGTACTCTTCGTTATCTCAGAAAATACACTCGGGTCCTTCATAGGACACACACACACACACACACACACACACACACACACACACACACACACATATACATACATACACCATTCACTTTCACACTCACACTGCTTTAGAGTTTCCAACTGGCCTAAACATGTGTGTTTTTGGACTGTGAGAGGAAACCTGAATCACGTGGGACGTTTTAAAGAGAGAAAACAGTTTTTCCTTTTCTGGGCCAGAGCTAATGAGGCCTCGTGGTGACGAGGGTCTGACGGGATCGTCACATCATCTATGTCTTGGCAGTTCTGGAGCTGTAGCAACTGGACTGGTTGTCAAAGACATTTCACCTTCATCCAAAAGGCTTGTTCAGCTCTGACTGGCTGCTGGGGAAGCCCAGGATTTAACCGGTTAATGTGGAGTCACAGCCATCAGAGTCTCTGAGGTCTGCTGGGAACGACTGTCACAGGCTTGGAGTTGGTGTCTCTGTCTTGACATAGATTCTTCTTACCAATCTGTCTGTCTTAGTCTTTCAAGGACTGTCTGGTCTGTGTGGTGACCAAGTTGAAAGACTGACAACTTGTCGTTTGTCAGTCATTTATTAAACTGGCCTCTCGGGATCTGACAGATTTAAAAGTCAAAAGGCTTACATCCTCTGCTCAGCGCCCGTCAACACGCACCTCCAGGACTCACAGTGCCCCCCTGTGGAGTGACTGAGAAAATGCAGCCGACTGGAAAGCCTCTGCAATGGGTTTCGTGACAGCTGGCTGACATGTGACAATGAATAGAGCAGATAATTTATTGTTCGCTGTTGAATGACAATAGTATAAAGTGAAGTTAATTACAGTCACATGTGATTTTGTTGAACGCTAAACTATAATACGACAATAAAACAACAAGAGATCGCCACATTTGATCTGTTCCTTAACTGTATCACAGCTCAGTATCATAGGAAAAAGTAAGTCATGCACCAGACAAATTCTATGTACACACAGGTTACACATATTTGCGTGCACAGTTACTCATTAAGTCATCTGTTGGGCACAATCAATTTAAACAGTTTTCCTCTATTATCTTTATTTACAAGACATTAAAATATACAAGAAATAAAGTGACAAAATTAAGCTTTCTCAAGAAGATAGAAGGGCATCGATGCGTTTTACAAAAAGCTTTTTTGTGCATTAGAATCTCATCATAAACATAACAGGGTCATTGACCTCACAACATACTGCTTGGATAGAGGGCCTGTCACTTAAGCATCTTTATTGTATATATTATATATATATATATTATGTGTTATAGGACGTTACCTCTAGAATGAAAGAGAAAGCAAGTTCTGTTTCGACTCGGTGTTCGTTTTCCACTTAAGGTGTTTCCCATCTTTGACAACTGACAAATCGTGCAACACAAGTCAGGCAAAAAACAAAACAAAAACAAAAAAAACAAAACAAAAGGCAACATTTTGTTCCTTTCTGTACAATGCCCCATTTCCGATGGTTGATCCTTCATAGATTCATGTTGTTTTTCACAGCTGTGTCAAGTTCAGAGGGATATGACATGGGGTTCGCCTTCCACTGCGTGTTTAACTCTGCTCCACAGAGAAATTTGACTCAGATCTGCGGAGCAAAGAGAAAACAGCCAGGTTGGATGACAGTCGACGACCGACGGGTGAAAATGTAAAGAGGTCACAGTGAACGTGAGCTTACATGTCTTGGTGCTTGTGGATCATGTGATTGTTGTACTCCAGCACAGGAGGGATGCTCTCCTCATCCTCAGGAACCTGAACACAACACACAAGGATCAGACCACGTCCTCCCCCCCTCCTCCTCACTTGAAGGATGAGAGCGCCATCTAATGGCGGGAAAGCTCTCTTACCTCCCAGTACACCTCGTCGTCAAAGCAGTTGTCGTCCGCAGGGTCGCCCCAGATGGGGAACTTCAGGATGAACCCTTTGAACAGACAGGAAAGCGGCATTAGGATTAAGCTGAACATTAAGCATTCTCACTTCAGGTGTGTTACTTTTATTCTTGGTCATGTTGTAACCTAGTTACATCATTTCACGTCTGAAAGAGTTAGAAGCAAATTCCTCTGTTTGGTGACACTTGATTTCAAAGTTATTATTGTATTTTGCAGGTATTATTATGAACACTATGTACCCGCTACTCTACAGTTCTGGTAATTAGCAAGAGGGGTCTCACTGAGACACACTTGTGTGAGACTCACCGACAATAGCTCCTCCAACAAGCCCGAACGCGACGGCCACACATGTCCCAGCAGCCTGGAAACCTCCCTGCGTTCCTACGGACCGGTTTGCAAAGCTGCCTTCGAAATCAAACGTGTTGATCAACCTGCAGTAGAAGAAAAAAAAGAAGAAAAAGAAAAGAAAATGAAAAAAGATTTACGACGATCACATTACTCTCAGCTCGGTCTGAGCCGGACTGGACAAAAGGATGAAAACTGTGGCGCGCGCGCGCGCGCACACACACACACACACACACACACACACACACACACACACACACACACACACACACACACACACACTCACTCACACACACACTCACCCCTCTTGGCCGTAGACGGACTCGGTAGCGGCAGCAGCAACGATGGCTCCTGTGAAGCCCCCGAGCATCCCCGGCACCGCGTGCAGGTTGTGAACGCCGCACGTGTCCTGCAGCTTCAGCTTGCTCTCCAGGAAGGGCTGGATTAAAAAAAGAGGAGAGAGAGAGCATCGTCAGCCGACCCGACTCCTGACCCATGGCTGAGGAGAAACACTCCGTAAAGATGCAGTAAAGATGTGCGGATTGAGGCTGGTGTGCTGCTTTGAAGACGCCTCTTCGAGTATCTATGTAATAAATCCCTATTCAGTCATATATCCTATATCCTAGATCTTTATCTGTGACGTGATTCGACCAAAAATAACCTCTCGCGCCAAAGATTTTCGTGGAAAAAGCGCTTCAAAACAAAGCCCTGCCCTGTCAAAACAAACAGCGGTGTGGATTCCGCGAACCGTCGCGCGGCTAATCTCCAGGGGCGTGCCGGTGCAACTGATCCCTGGACCACTGCCAAAAAGCTGCGCTTCTTTCTGCGCTCCGCTCTGAGAGCGTCTGCCCCAGAGGGCGAGGGCCCTCACCGTGACGAAGATGTAGCCGAAGGTGGAGATGATGCCGGTGAGGAAGCCCACGATCAGGGCTCCGTACGGGGTGATCATGAACTCCGCGGCCGTCCCCATGGCGACGCCTCCGGCCAGGGTGGCGTTCTGGATGTGCACCTGTCCGGGGAAACACCACGATGCTCCGATTACTGTATGGCTTCTGCCCGGATGAAATGGAATTCAGAAGGGCTTTCTGCTCTTTGATAGTTCATTGGTTCTAAAGTGTCCGACTTTTTTTTTTAATTTCTCTTGTCTTGAGGACATTTTTCCCTCACATTTAGTGTTTTTGTTCTTTGTCTGCACATTTAAGCCAAAACCATTGACTTTATGTATTGCATTTCCATGTAAATGTAATTTAAGTTCACCCACCTAATAAAGGTGTCAAGTTTACTGGATTTGTTTTCAGTCATTTCATATTATGTTTTCATTTATTTCCATATTAAACTTTGGACTTCTTATTCTCTTTTTTGGGTTTTTTTTTTTCGCAGTGTGACATGGTCTCACCATGTCCACCTTCCCTTTCTTCTGAGACATGCTGGAGATGGCCACGGTGGTGAGGACGGATGAGGCCAGGGCAATGTAGGTGTTGATGGCTGCTCTGTGCTGCCCGTCACCGTGGTCTGTGATGGCTGAGTTGAAGCTGGGCCAGAACATCCAGAGGAACAGAGTGCCTGCAGGGTGAGGAGGAGGAGAAGGAGGAGGAGGAGGAGGAGGAGACTGGTCAGATCGCTACAACAACCATGCAAACAGGTCTGACAGGAACAGGAGGGGAGATGTCTGACAAATGATTTATGTCTTGCGGAGAGAAGAGAAGAAAAAACAACACACTGACGTGTCAGTCAGGTCTGGGATGTGACACTCACCGATCATAGCGAACATATCCGAGTGGTAGACAGAGCCGTTGAGGCGTTTGCTCAGGTGCAGGTTGGGTCGATAGAGCACCCAGGAGATGGCCAGGCCGTAGTAGCCCCCGAAGGCGTGAATGACCATGGAGCCTCCAGCATCTCGGCACTGTACGGAGACAAATCTGTCAGAACGGAGACATCCAAACCTGTCCAATAAACCCCAAAGCCGGACTGGTGCTCACGTGAAGGAGGTCGAGGATGATGTACTCTTCAACGGCAAACAGCGTGATCCCAAACAAGGTGACGACCATCAGCTGGACAGGGCTGACCTTCCCCAGCAGAGCTCCGTAGGCGATGAGCGAGCCGGCGCAGCAGAAGTCCGCGTTGATCAGACTGTGGGTGGGGGAGGTGCAGAGGGTTGCAATTTTGCCACAAAACGCACTGAAATGTCCCCACCCTTCTCTAAAGCATATTTCATCTAGACAGGCTGCATCTTGGCAGGTACGCTGGGTGTGTCTTCAGTAGTTCAGGGGTTCGTGAGAAAGAAAGAAAAAGAAAGAAAAGAAAGAAAGGAAGAAAGGAAGGCGCGATGTTGAATGAAAAGCATTTTTGTTGTTTTTTTACCTCTCAACTCCGATGGTGATTTTCCCAGTGGCGGGGTCGAGGGCGTGGAACCAGCCCTGCATGAGAAGAGCCCACTGCAGACCAAAGGCTGCAATCAGGAAGTTGAAGCCCACGCCGCCAAAGCTGTAGCGCTTCAGGAAGGTCATGAGGAAGCCAAATCCAACGAAGATCATGACATGGACATCCTGGAAACCTTTAGAGAGAGAGAGAGGGAAAGAGACAGAGAAAGAGAGAGAGATGAACTCATATGTACTGTATGATAAGCATATGCCTTGTTGCAGTGCCTTGTAGAAACATCCCTCTCTTGGCAAAGTTGAGAATGTGTCCTTCCAGTTTGTTTCAGTTTAATGATTTGTATTGATTATTTGCTGTACGATATGATTTATTATTCTGGAAATTAAGTTTCTGTTGTTGAATCAAAGAGGTGCTGCCCTGTCCTCACACAGATCACAATTTAAACTCAAGTTTAAAGCCAGTCTTTTCATCAAGACAGTTTAACTACGCTGTTTTGACCTTTGACATTTTCTGCGGGACCAATTATAATGATGCTCATGATAATGATAATGATTTGAAGCAAATATGACTATTATTGTGACTATTATATTGTGACGATTAGGACACAAGACACAAAATACAGCCGCGCTCCCTTCGCTCTGATGCAGCTCTTACTGGGATATCTGAAGTAGAAATCGTTCTCGATGTCGCTGGTGATGTTATTCTCCTTCCTGTGCTCGATCCAGTGCGCGTCCGACTCCTCGTCATACCGAATGAAAACTCCAAACAGGATGATCATCGCGATCTGCCAGACGAAGCAGACGGCCGGCAGGCTGACCCGTATGTTGGTGTTCTTCTGAGGCCCGAAAAAGCCCGATGCGCCCTCGCAGCAGTTCCCCATGGTGACGACTGTGAAGGTGACAATGCTCTGATCTCGTACCAGCCAGGTCCTGGTTCTGCTGTGCCGAGCAGCTGCACCGCCTCAGGTATATATACACAGCGCACACTTGCACCTGTACAGGGGGTGTGACCCCACGCAAAACTGAGGGCTGGGCTCACCCTACCTGTGAGGAGCAAAGCCACTCCTCTCCTCCCGGAACACACACCTCAGGAAATGAGGAGATCAGAGCAGAGATAGAACCTATTGTTGTGACATCAATTTGAGCCACATTACAAAGGTCCACGTTCAGAACTGGTTTGCGTGATAAGACACCATCTTTATCTCAGTTCGTAGATAAAGATGAAGCCTGCATTTGCATTTGAGTTGAAGTCATACCAGCACTGTGGGTCACATGGCTCCAGTACAGGAAGCATCTTCTGTGTGGTCTAAACTGGCCATTATAACTTTAAACTCTTTTATATATATGTGTGTGTGTGTATGTATGTATGCATATATATATATATATATGTATATATATATATATATATATATATATATATATATATATATATATATATTATTCAACTTCACAAAACTGTATGTCATTTCTTGATTCTTCATTCCAACCTTTAGCAGATACTTAACCGAGCTTAAGTGCTTTTGTATGACAAATAAAGGTGTCTATTCTGTTTGAACCATAATGAAGATAAGACATATGTTTTTTTTTATTTTTACTGTAGCACATGTTCATTGTATAACTCTATATCAGATATACAAATTAGGGTCAGGGTTGGGGTTTCATAATCTAAAAATGAGTATAAAAGAGTATGAAATGAGTAAACGTAATGTAACGTGATATCAAGTGGGAGACAATTAAAAGCCATCTGTATTGAGTTTGCACCCAGTGTGATATCATGCATCGATTCTAGCAAGATCCTCCCTCAGGAGACTTAGACGAAGGTGTGTGGAGGAGCTGCCAGAGAAGTAATGACTTTAGATGACAGACAGAAATCTGTCAACATTCTTCTAAATGAAAGCACAGCGAGCCGGGTCAAGCAAAGGGCAGAGAGAGAGAGAGAGACAGAGAGAGAAAGAGAGAGAGAGAGAGAGGAGAGCCGCTGTCTGTCTCTACTCCTCACATCACATGCCCTCCTCTTACACATCATGTGTACCGTGCTGCGCTCCTCCAATCTTGACGTCCATCTGACAGGAGAGATTCCAGTTTGAGGATCCGTCATATTTCAGAGCTCCGCTGTATCTGCCCGAGAGAACATTCCTGGTCTTATCTGTTTCCTTCTTCAACACATTTTGAACCTCTCAGCCTCATTATGTAACGTATTGTGTTTCTCAGACAGGATTCCCATGTATGAGCTGAGCATATTACTGTATTACATCACAGGGTCCACAGTGAGACATGCACTGATGCAAAGTTTAAGAGTTTGAGATTGCCGTTTTCTACAGGAAAGGTGGGGACGTTTCTTAATCCACTTTTCTGTATTTGTCTCGTGTCTGTGGCCACCGACAGATCAATTTGTGAACTGTCGGTGGCCCACAATATAGGTGAACACAATATAGTATCTTTACAAAAGGAATTGTCCACTACATTTCTCCTAGAACAAGAAATGCAGTGCAAATACAGTCTGAGGAATAACTACAAAAATGTGCGTGTATGTACAGTGGAACCCCACTGTACATACACGCATACATACATAATGCAAAAAATTCAGAATACAAACGGGGCTTCAAAGAAACATTTAACGGACAAATATTCAAAATACGAGAACGAAATCAAAAGTGCCATACAACAGTGGTCCTCCCAGTCCTATTTACTCTTATAAACAGTCATATCTTTTAATATTATGACGGGGGGGTGGTACAAATTTTCTACAATATGAAAGCCCCCCTGGAACAAATTAATATCTTGAGGTTCCACTGTATATGCATATATCTATATCTATATCTATATATATATATATATGTGTGTATGTAGTCTTTGCACTATTGTTTTTTTGATTATTTGTCTTTAATTTTTATATAAATTTATTTTCTATTTATTACTTTTTTTCTTTGTTGTGTTCGATCACTCCTGGCTCAGAATGTGGGAATTGCTACCTTCCTCTCCGACTATAACAACTTACAACTTGAGCTGACTTGACTTTTCTAAAAGAGAGAAAAATGGCTTCATTGCCCCATGCTAGTTTCTTTTAGTCAGGGTCCAAACAATGGCTAAATTCAGCATTGTTTGAGATTCTATTTTTTCACTGCACATTTCATGTTTTCTGTGTGTACTTTTGAAAACATTTTGTGGAGATGGAGATGATTTAATTAGCAGGATGTCCATGTCAAATAGAAAATCGAGTCACTTTTTAAGTGAGTTTTTAGCACAGGACAACTGTCGGAGGGTGCACAGAATAAACCTGTGCATGTTGCACTGTGTTAGTGCAACTGTGTCTACAGTTGTCTACAAACAGCTCAAACTGTCCGTGTCTCCAACCCGTTCTCATCCCAACGCGTCAAATACCGACTATTTGTCACGCCCCTAAGCGTTGCATATGGACGCCAAGGGTACCCTTCCGCGTCTGTTTATTGACGCTCCGGGTTTTCCATTCACTCTCATGCAAACCCCAGCTCGGCAGGACGGGACGCTGAGAGCAGAGGCTCCAGCCAAAGCCCCTAAACGTCAAATAGAAACGCGGAGGGTAGAAATCCGCGTCCGGATTTGACGCTGCGAGTTCTGCATTGACTCTCATGCAGACCCCGGCTCGGCAGGACGGGACGCTGAGAGCAGAGGCTCCAGCCAAAGCCCCTAAACGTCAAATAGAACCGCGGAGGGTAGAAATCCGCGTCCGGATTTGACGCTGCGAGTTCTGCATTGACTCTCATGCAGACCCCGGCTCGGCAGGACGGGACGCTGAGAGCAGAGGCTCCAGCCAAAGCCCCTAAACGTCAAATAGAACCGCGGAGGGTAGAAATCCGCGTCCGGATTTGACGCTGCGAGTTCTGCATTGACTCTCATGCAGACCCCGGCTCGGCAGGACGGGACGCTGAGAGCAGAGGCTCCAGCTGTCCATTCACTCCCATAATAACCCGGTCACGCGAAGCATGACGCCGCTTACTACTGTCTCATTGAAGAACCGAGTATCCTCTGCCCGGAAGTGTTTTTCTCACTATTTTCTCACTATTTGTACACTTTGTCCCGAGAATATATCCACTGACACGTTAAACAAGGCCAAAATGTGAGATACCTGGCTAAATAACTACGTAAATAATGTGAATTTATACTAAAACAACAATGATAACAGTGGATAAATTGGATTTCAACAGACTGTTTACATTTACTTTGGACCCGCCCCCCTCACGTGTGCGGCGTGTTACCATGGAAACGAAAGGACGGCGTTGCTTCAGGTAGTCTCGTCAGGGTTTCCCCAAAAAAATGTATACAGACTTTAAATTATTGTAAAGTAAACGTCAATTAAAATGCATTTAATTTTCAAACTGTAATGGAATTTCTAAACATTATTTTTATTTGATTTTTTATCATCTAAAGTCTATGCCATGAGACCTACAAAAGTCACCGAATTAATTGCAGCTACTGAAAGTGAAATATGCAAATAGAGAATTGTGTGCAATCCACATTGTCAGCAGTGACTGGATTAAATTATTGATTATGATTATTATTATTATTATTATTTGGTCGTTCTCCGTCTCACAGAGAGAGACAGACAGAGAGAGACAGAAATATGTCATGTTTATACATATTTCTTTGAATATTGACTTGGTATATGAGAATCTCTGAGCTCTGATGAGAAGATTGAAAGATTGATGAGAAGAAGAAATTGTGGTCAGGAACCTTGGAAGCTTATTATAGATTTTGGGGCCTGCTTGAACGGTGTTGCATCTGACCTCCCCATAAACATTCTAAAATGTCATCCTCATTGCTCAAAAAATCTATGGAGGGCTGGTTCTTGCCATAAGTGTTATGGGCAGTCACATGGAGCGCCATCTGCTGGAGGGGTGCTGTCATGTCACCCTTGGCATGTCCTTCAATTGTGTATGGCCCTCTCAGACACTTTCTGAGGTAGTAGGAGCCTGAAACTCAGCACGATGGATGCTCTTGACCTACTATTGAACATAGTAAAATTTCAGCCATTTAGCTCAAAGTGTTGAGGTGGAGTCCCTGATTGAACAATGAGAGGGTCTAAAAGCTATAGCAAACTAGACCATCAGATTCTGAAGGCCAATCTGGAGGAGATCTCTTTCTAAAGGTGCTGTGAATCTGACATTTTAGTATGTTGTAGGGGGCCCCTGGACAAGATGATATGTGTTGGTTTGGTCCTGATTGGAGCCATACTTTTCAAAGGGCGGGGCTTTGAACGTTCGCCATTTCCCACCTTTGAGGACTTGCCACGGTCTCAAAAATACACCAAATGGCCTGAAACTCAGTCTGCAGACCCCATAGCGGACCTGGAACAGATCCTCCGAGCCCTGCCTCCATAGACCCTTGGGGGCCCTTGGGGACGCAAAGTTGCTCTAGGAAGGTGCTATTAACTTGGAGGCAGCAGATCCTAATACAAGACCTTCTGACAAGTAACATAAACAAAAACCAGGAGGAAATTCCAAGGGGAAGGTATTTTTCTCTCCCCTCCTCCCTTTTGACTCAGACACATTAGGACTACAAACAAAATGGCGGAGCACATGAGTGTGTATTGCAATGTAGTTCATTTTTGGTTAAGGCTTCAGGGGGTTCAGAAAACCTCTTTCTAAGAAATATATATAGCTACAACATATATATTTATTTAATGTGACACAGTACATTATGAATCATAAACATTTACATTTATTAGAACTAGTGTAGAACTAGTAGACACTGCATAGCCAGCTTATCATGTGCGGCGCGGCTATGACGTCATGAAAAAGTGCGGCGTGGTGGCTGCTGGGAGTTGGAGTTGTGTCAGAGCGAAAACGTAGTAAACCATAATAAACAGTTGTGGGGTTACCTCTCCAATAGTCTCGGTTCCTGAGTTTTTGGCAGTCATAAGAGCAGTTCAAGAAACCCTACACCTCGGACGCTTCATTAGTTTAGTTTCGATTCCTGCCTCAGTCTGCAAATAGTAAACACTCACTTTGTGTCGCAGACTGAAGAGGGTGCATTCAAAGTCAAAATTGCTTCAGCAACGTTTGAAAACCACTTCCTGTGCTTTTTTGTTTATTTGTAAGAACTAACAAACAAAAGATCATATCCACTCACTGAAGGAATAAAAGGAGACTATAAGGAAGCGAATTATGTCGGCACAAATGCGAAGCGAAACAACCCTTTCGTTTCCATGGTAACACGCCGCACACGTGAGGGGGGCGGGTCCAAAGTAAATGTAAACAGTCTGTTGAAATCCAATTTATCCACTGTTATCATTGTTGTTTTAGTATAAATTCACATTATTTACGTAGTTATTTAGCCAGGTATCTCACATTTTGGCCTTGTTTAACGTGTCAGTGGATATATTCTCGGGACAAAGTGTACAAATAGTGAGAAAATAGTGAGAAAAACACTTCCGGGCAGCTCTTCCGGGCAGAGGATACTCGGTTCTTCAATGAATGCCTCTGCTCTCAGCGTCCCGTCCTGCCGAGCCGGGGTCTGCATGAGAGTCAATGCAGAACTCGCAGCGTCAAATCCGGACGCGGATTTCTACCCTCCGCGGTTCTATTTGACGTTTAGGGGCTTTGGCTGGAGCCTCTGCTCTCAGCGTCCCGTCCTGCCGAGCCGGGGTCTGCATGAGAGTCAATGCAGAACTCGGAGCGTCAAATCCGGACGCGGATTTCTACCCTCCGCGGTTCTATTTGACGTTTAGGGGCTTTGGCTGGAGCCTCTGCTCTCAGCGTCCCGTCCTGCCGAGCTGGGGTTTGCATGAGAGTGAATGGAAAACCCGGAGCGTCAATAAACAGACGCGGAAGGGTACCCTTGGCGTCCATATGCAACGCTTAGGGGCGTGACAAATAGTCGGTATTTGACGCGTTGGGATGAGAACGGGTTGGTGTCTCCCAACCCTTTCATGTCAACTGTCACTTGCAGGTGTTTCCTTTTCAGAGTATTTCACGCATCCCATAATTTTAATACAATGTCATCCCACTCCGAGGAAGAGGGACGTCCAATGAACTTTAATATTTCTACCAAATATTTTAATTCGATTTGGAAAAAGTTGCCCACAACATTAGAGGCCTTGTCCTGAGAGGACTTACTACGACTATTTACTTCAAACCTTTTATTCGGGCGACGACAATTGGCATTTAGAATATGTTTAAATTGAACTCAAGTTGATTTAAACTTGAAGGATTTACATTTGTTGATTGTTTTCTGTCTGAGTAAAAGAACTAAATTGCTCTGCATTGTGTAGTTACTGACAACAGGAGAATTTAATTGGAATTTCTTATTTCAGATATACTTAAAAAAAATAGATGTACATTTTTTAACAACATGATAATCAACAAAATGATAATGTAGAGAGTATCTGACTCATAATATTGAGTTCTGACTGTACTAACTACTACTACGAATTACTAACTGCTGAATTTAACATATTGAGTATAACCTCAAAAGTTATACTCAATAGCACATTAAAGTTGACTACACTTCAACTAATTAACTTACTGTACTGTCAATTACTTAAGCCATATGAAGCAGTCACTTGGCACAAATGGTTTACGTACAGTCAACTTAACTAGGGTTGCTGTACAGTCTTAATTGA
Source organism: Karalla daura (assembly GCA_029224185.1). Classification (NCBI taxonomy): domain Eukaryota; kingdom Metazoa; phylum Chordata; class Actinopteri; order Chaetodontiformes; family Leiognathidae; genus Karalla; species Karalla daura. Next base: position 22,791,024 of record CM055190.1, read on the forward strand.
GGGGAACTGGTCATGTGACCCCTACGTTATGGCCAGTGACAAGTTAATGCAAAAAAACACTGTCCACCTCATGAGAGCCTACAAGATATTTAAGGGGTTTTCTCGAATTTTCCATCACTTTCCATTTCCGTTTTTGTATTGTGATATTTCTCGTTGTTATAGAAACACACCTGTATAGTTGTGTGTGTGTTTTTTTCTGATATCCAGCTTATTCCCAAGAAATGAATCCTAAAACACCAGAGGCAAATGATGACAACTTGCAGAAGAAGATTCACTTTTTCATCCCATCTCTCTCTCTCTCTCTCTCTCTCTCTCTCTCTCTCTCTCTCTCTCTCTCTCTCTCCCCGTGACAGCGCACAAAGTGTCCCGAGAGGAACATGCGGCGTGCTGAGTCCGAATACAGGAGGAGGAATGCTGCTCAAACAAGACGCCAGCTACGGCAGAGTCACATGAAGCATCCTCCCTCCTCAAACATCTGTGGGGGCGAGGAGGCTCGGCCCAGCGCGGGAACCTTCGAACGACCACGAGCATCAAACTGGTGACGCGCCGGGTGTGCACAGAGGATGAACTCTGCTGAGACCCAGGACGAAGACGAACGGGCACAAAAAGTGCTGGCTGGGCTCTATCAATAGAAATGACACAGGACACAGGACAGGGAGCATGTGACACAGGTCATGTATGGAGGTTTCAGATCTTATCTGCCGCCGAAGACATTTCAGCAATGTCACATGGTGCGTGGTATGCCCTGCCCGCGGCCCAGGAATGAGGCAGCTGCAGATGTTATGAGCTCCTGTCAATCTACAGGCGAGAGAGACACAGATCAGTGGAATGCAGCTATTCCAACAGCCATCTATTTTTCTTTTCATTTTCCTTTGTTTGTGCGTTGTCCTCTGGTCGGGCCTGCGTAACCCACACACTTACTGTGGCAGAAACCACAAGATCTGAAAAGTTCATTCAGCGATAATTCACTCTGGGAATGTGATGATAAAAACCTGCAACAAAGATCTACTCCACTCTCTCTCTCTCTCTCTCTCTCTCTCTCACACACACACACACACACACACACAACTAAACAACTCTATTCATGTCGGTGCTTGAAAAAGTGAAGCAGGTTGGGGTAATTACTTCCGCCCCACAACACTCAAACTTGTTTTCACTGCAGTCAAACTGCGGTTCAATTACAACATAATCCTGAGACACAATCAATCCGGTGAGGCCCGATGAAAGCCAAGCCCAGCCGGTGAAACGGATCTTCCAGAAAGTCTCCTTCTCATGACAGCCTGTCCGTATTGAAACAAATAGAATGACAATCAAACATCGCTGAGCGCTGATTTGATCTGCCTGCAGCGGCTGAGGGTAGTGTGACTAAGTGGAGAAGAATGGCCCTCAGCAGGTACATAACAGTGCACACATACACACACACATACACACACACACACATAGACACACACACACTCACACACAGGCCGATGCCACCGATAGGGGAGCGTCAGGCAGTCGGCTGTTGGCTGGACTCCAACGTGCTCCGAAGACGATCTGCTGCTCAGATAGACCTCAGCGAGGAGTCGTGACCCGCACAGGAGTCTGAGCGTGTGTTTCGGAACATGACCCTCGTCCTTCACATGTCACCCTCACACTGTCTGTGTGTGTGTGTCAGTGTGTGTGTGTGTGTGTGAGACACATGCTGCAGTGTGGAGGTGTGCACACAGCATCATGTGTGCTCAGAGCAGTGGGCAGGTGACTGGCCCATCCGCTCCTACACGTGAAAACAAAATTGACTTGTTCAACAAGCTCCTGTCAGAAACGCCGATAATGGCAGTGTTTTGTTTTTCGTTTTGTTTTTTTGGCATTTTTTCTTGACAGCATTTTGTTATTTCATTATCTCTATATAATAAAGTCACTTTTCTGATAACGACTTATTTTATCTCGATATGACCGTTTTCTCACGATGAGCATTTAATTCATGTCTCTATCGTGACATGATAAAGTGCTTTTTCTCATGATAAGTTAATTTATTCATATGATAAAACAGTCCCTCTCATGTGATAATGCATTAATTTATTCAGTTATCTCAGAAAAACAATCAGGTTTACTGTGATAATGTCTGTCCCTCAAAGTCTGTCTCCTCACGATAACCCCTTAATTTATTTCATTAACTGAATAAAACTAAGTCCATCCTCTCAGGGTAACTAATTCATTTACACACATTGGTCCATCACTCTGAAACATGGAACTGACTTTGATTTCCTTTTACAAACTTCTGCGATCATGAAAGCTGACCGTGACCACATACATGGTTTGTCATTTCTCATCCTCAACTTGATATAACAAAGCTCTTTGTGATTACAATGACCTCCTCATGTCATTTGTGCATGTATGGTATCGCTCTGCTGCAGACCATGCAGCAGCAGCTTGGGTTGCCAGCTCAAAGGAGTCGATCCTGTTTGAGACGATCCTTCACACAGGTAACTTTCATGCATTTTACGCCTTTTAATTAGGGAGTCAAATGTCATGGCCGTGGGAACCGAGCAGGTCTGATATGATTCATCACGGTTTCACAGAATACAATCGCTGCTCTGTAGCTTCTCTTTTCTATTATTCTATTTTTGGCAGCTTTCATTTGATTATGCATCTTGCTGATCTTTGGTTTCCTGCTGGAGTAGCAGCAGGGCCCAGTTTGTGACCGAGCAGTGAGAAACCTGACGGCTGAGCCATGTTCAGCCCTGCAGAGCAAAGACAGGAGGACACCTGGGCCCGGACTGGCTCTCTCCTGCCGAGAGCTCTCTGTCCACAGTAAATATTTGCACACTATCTGTAAATTTTGACACTGGACTCAAGCTCATCATAATGTGCAAGACAATACGCACACGTTTCCATCTTAAAAGTGAACTTCGCGTATTTCTGTTATTACACTATTTCTGTTATTCTGAAATTTGACTTCAAATTTGGCGTTTTGAGACAATACAAGAAAGTCTCAAAGGAATATAATTTCAAGAAATTATGCTCAAATGCTATGATGGAGTATTAGGGCCACACTGAGAAGAAAAAAAATGTCAAGAATAAAGTCATAATATTAGAGAGTAGATTTATGAGATTAAGGTCATTAAGGTCATTAACTGGTTATTAAACTGAACAGTTTAATACACAGTTAACGACCTACCACTTTATTCTTTTAATATTATGACTTTAATCTACAACTTTAATGTCATGACTTTATTCTTGAAATGTATAAGTTTATTCTGAAAATGTAATACTTTGTTCTCACAATTTATGACTTTATCCTAGAATTCTGTGATTTCTTATTTTTCTCAATGTGGCCCTAATACTCATAATACTCAATTCTTATGCCTCAATAAATATGCCATAAAAATGCCTGTAGGGAGAAACAAGTCAATCATTTCTTGTTTTATCAGGAAGCAACGCTGCAGACTCATAATGTTGATGTTTAGTGGATCTTGTAAATCAGTTAAACTCGACTGGTTTGAAGTGGTTGACTCGGTCTCGTTAAATGCAAGCAACAGCGTTCCCGCTGCACTGATACCTGATCAGTAAATTATTGGAAAATGTTACTTAAAATAATCTGAAATAATTCAGGGGCGTTTGCCCGAGGAGTCGGCAGCCAAGGCCAGTAACAGTCTCTGCAGCTTCACACCTTAGCAAATAAATCAATGGACACGCGGATCTGAATCTCAAGCTGGATTTATCATTTTCTTCGATCTGGTATTTTCGCTTAGTTTCACCTATTTTTGTTCATTTACTGCCCTCATTCATGCACTGATCCATGTGCAAAATCACTGGCCAGTGGTGTAATCTTTTTGTTTTTCATGTTTTTTGTTAATTTTGAACTCAATTGACTTCATTTTGAACTAACTTCAATTTTCAGCATAGGTATAAAAATGCATTAATTTTTAAAGTTAAAGTCAGATGCGAGTTTGTGTGCACAGTGCACTTGTTAGAAGACAACCTCAAACATGACCGTTTTCTGTATTTGTGGTGCAACTGGATTTTCCTGGCCGATCAGTAGTACAGTGTGAGGTATGTAACAGATTGACATTAACTCTGTTTATTCTGTGCTGTTAGTTTTGTGCAGCAACACCAAAGTACGGTTGCACAAACGTGGCCGAAAGTGGCCACCCTCGGTTTACGTTTCCAAGAATGTAAACGTGTTTAAAGATTCTCCACGTTTTACGTGTTATTCGATTTCACAGATGCATCAATCTTCACCACGAAAACCGAAAGTTCATTTAAATGAAAATTTTTAATCCTTTTACCAAACTGCTAATCACTGCGATTATGAAACATGAGCAGGAACAAAGAGTTTCTCCTCCTCATCCGACTGTCCCAGATTTGCTGAATGCCTTGTTGCCCTGGAGCCAAATAAGGCTCAACATCACAGGACACTCAGGTGACTCCTCAAAGCGGCAGAACATGCTCGACCAGTGCGGTGGTTAGATAACTCAGCGGTGGAGCATTCAACTTATTACATTTGCCAGTCAAACCGCGAATCTCTGGCTGCTGAGTGACATCTGCCACACCTTCCTCGCAGCAGGTATGTCTCATGTTCGGATGGAGCCCGGCTGGGCGTGTGCAGCAGATGTGATATTAAACCCGAGGAGTCCACTGTGCCATTTGTATCTGCAATTTCAGTGGAAGAGCGGCAGATGCAGCCCCATTTAATCAAGTCACTCGTCCCCTTTAACGAATCAAAGTACAAACATGGCCAGTGCACTGCAGACTGGCATTTGAAGACATCTGGCCTGATGGTCGCAAAACAGGTAAAAAAGTTTTGAAATGTAGAGTCTCGCTGTAGCGCCACCATCAGGGCTACTGATGGTGGCGCTACCACTGGACCACAGTCTTGTGTTTCCAGCTGAGGACCATGGGACTGGACCTTTTTCAGGAGTCTGGGTAGATATCTCATATGGAAACTTTGTACAAGATGGGAACTGCAAATCTGTCTTTCTCCACCTTGCTCGCTAGCCATACTGCTATGCATTACGTGCGTGTTAGCCGGTTTTATACTTTGCACGACTGTTAAAAGTCAACATTTCATGACCAATAAACGACTGGGACAGCATTTCATTTTTGTCTCAGCATTTCACAGTCATTTCTTTTAGAAATATTTGCTGATCAAGTGAGTATTTTCTTACCCCTTTAGTTTGTTTTTTGACTTAAGTTTTAAACCCTCAGCTCATTAACATGAGTATTTCTTTTCACCCATTTTTTAGGAAAAAAATTAACCCAGCATGCAGGGTCAAATCTATTGCATTGTCACAAAAGTGATCTTTTAAAACTGAGCCTGTTGTACAAACACACGGCTCGTGCGTTCAGTTTTCCCTGACCCTTGCACTGAGGGGGCTTTGACACGGAGGCTGAGGAACATCATTTCAGAGCTCATCGCCTCAGCACGAAGTGGTGCATGTTTTCATTGTCTGTAGGATTAGACTCATATTGGCATTGGAATGACACCTCGCCGCAGTTTTAAGGAGCCATATCGCTGTAATGTAAAAAGGATTACCCGCGCTAATTATACTAATCCGCACTGAGGGTTACAAAACTCTCAGCATTTCTCCGACGATTACCGTGATTGATCAGTGCAGTACGACTCGGAGGCAGACAGCAGCGTCTGCGGCATACTTTGAATAGAGATGAGTATCAGCCCCTACGTAACATGACAACGACAAACCCACGCGGCCGCCATGGTGGCGTATGCCCGGCTGCAACCGGCTCCTTCCAAAATCACACAGTGAACCAGCTACAGAAACACTGATCGATGGGGGGTTTAAATTTAACATCCTGAGGAGAGGAGAGAAAAAATCTATCCGGACCTCATGTTTTTGACATGCCTGTGTGATTAAAGGCAGAGGTGTTCGCGTTCTTTCTGGAAACAGACCTCCCATTGAAATGAGTTCCAGTCGCTGGTTTTCCGTCTAAAACGTACTGGATCGCATGCGAGGCACGGCTACTGTATGTGAAGAGCACAGATACTTTGTTATCGTACTTCATCCTGTGTTTCACCTATGTCTGTGCTTCACTGGAACTCACAGTGGATACTTTTACATGTCTACATTTCATTGTACAGAATGAAAAGCAACGCTGTCAGTTTCAGCTGTGACAATATCCCCCAACATTGTAGTAATTACTGAATGTACACTCTCTCTTCACTGATGAACCAAGTTAGCCTTGTAACGTCAAATTAACATTCTCTTCTCAAGCAGACTGAAGAAGTGCTGCTTTTTTTATGTGCGCATGTTTGTGGAAATGACCAGGAGGATGAGGAGGAGGAGGAGGAGGAGGAGGAGGAGGAGGACACGGGGAGTCACAGCACAGCTTTCACAGCAGCTGGAAAACACTCATAGCGGAGTCAGAGGAAGTCAAACGAGCCAGTTAATATGAGTCATCAATGATCTGTTTGAGCAAATATTTGAGGTCACAGGCTCTGAAACTGAATCGAGGACTATGGATATTCCAGGAATTCGCCTCATTAGAAATCGTGACTTGACTAAATCATTGCTGGACTCTTGATGAAGTTTTACAACTTACAGCTGAATAAAACCTCATGTTTACTGGAAGGTAAAGCACAAAATACACAACTGAGGCCACGTTTTTGTATTTACTCGGACCGGCTGTGTTTTTTTTGCCACCTGTTTGACTGCTCCCTCAGCAGAAGTACTTTTATGGTGCTCATCAGTAAGACAGGTTAGGGCGCCTACTATTGTTTGCCGAATGCAAATCCATCTTTAAGCCCGTTTGGCTACGGGGAAGTATGATGCATAACAAAGAGGAATCAGAATCAGGAGAGGGTTTTACCTTTAATTACATCGAGAATAAGACAGGTTCAGGCCTAAAGATCACTGACCCCCAAGATCTTCTGGGTTCAGCTGACTATCGCCCATCTTCTTCTCTGACCGTTCTTCCCTAAAATGTAGCTCCTAATAAAACACCATCACCTTACTGCTGACATCACATGCACACATACACTTCTTCAGAGACCACACTACTTGTGTTGTGTGCTGTGCTTTATCCTTAGATTTATTCATTTTAATGTTCATACAACCTTTAAACTTCTGGTATTAAATTGTGTTTTTTATAAGGTCATCGTTCTTCATTTTTTGTTCTATTTTTGGCTCCTTTATTTGCTTAGTTTCATTCACAGTTTTTCCAGCGTTTCCTCATTGCAACATGCTGAGCACGGAGGAGCGCTGTGCTCGGTTTTCGCTCACGCTTTAATTGGGATGCGGCGCAGAGCGCTGCTCACTCACAACTACAGCTCAGATTTGTTCTGATTCTTCCTCTTCCAGACAATCTGATTATTGTTCATAATGAATAATAATTAATAGAACTGTTGAGAGCACCCAGGCAAATTAGACACCAAAACGTACGGCTCAGTCAGACGCTCAGGGCTATTTTGACATTTCTACAGAATAATGTAATTTAGGGGGAAAAACATCTGTTAACAAACGAAAGGGACAAGCGTTTTTTGTCAATATATTACTTTTTGTCAATATAGTACTATTTAAATAAAGCCTGATTAATTGTCTGATTAGAACATCTTAACATTAGAGCATCTTAAATGATGAGGAAGGGGTCTACCTACATTTCTGTATCTCTAATTAGTAGCTAATTCAATCTAATTTGTATTATAGTTACTTACAAGATCAAGCCAGAGTTCTAAACATTGGTGTTAGGTGTCAAACTCTTGGAGTGTAAATGGGACCGGTTCTTGTATAGTGCTTTTATAGTCTTCATGTCGACTCACAAGTGCTTTTATAGACACAAGTCACATTCACTCATTCACACTGGTGGCAGAGGCCGCCCCACACAGTCCCTAATGACGGCGCCACAGCACAGCGTGTTGGAGACGAACCCGAGCTAGGCTTCTCCTACACTGTTTAGGTAAAACAGTGAAAACCAGGTAAGATAAAGGATGAAGGTCACACGGTTGTTACAAAGACGCACTTTACTCCCAAGATGCAACACACACACATACACACACAGGCACGCTGACAGGCCTGCGATAGCTTCCTGCTGCTGGATCCTGAACACTGAGCGGGAGACCAGTTAGAGACGAGACAGTGCCGGGTCTGAGGAGTCCACTCTCCTCCGGAGCACAGAGCCAGGAACGACAAGCAGGTGAGGAGTCAGAGAGGGAATAAATAAGATGCTGCCACCAAGTGGTCCAGCGGCTTTCTACCACATTTTCAACATTTTCAACAATTTTGTTTCACTCCACACATCTCTTAAATACTTAAAATCCAGCACATGTCCAGTCCATTGTCCGCGTCTACTATGTGATTCTGTTGTGAATGGCGCTGAGCTCGATCCTCAGTTTCTTGAAGGACGGCCTGCCCTTGGGCTCGTACTGCCAGCAGTTGGTCATGATCCTGGAGATCTCCACAGGGCAGCTCCGTGGAGCAGGCATGCGGTATCCTGGAACACAGGATCACAGACTGTCAAAACCACCATGGAGAAACATATGATGTGACATGCCTGGAGTTGAGAAACAACACATCCAGGCTGAGTTTTATTCATCTTCTTCTTTTTTATGGTTTTGCGAGCACTTGGGTGAATGATTTATTGAAATGTGCAGCTTGATCAGGGGTGCCATACTTTGATGTAGAACATGTTCTCCTCATGTTCTTTTCAACATGTTGATAAAGTGTGTTTTCACCAGTGCCTTCTCAAGTACGATCACTTGAAAACTTGATGACATATTTCCTCTTTCATTCTGCTCAAAACCATAACTTAGACAGTAGGCACGTGATATTTCACACTTTTGCTGAGAAATTTGCGTTCTTTCATGCGATGTGCTCTAAAAAGCTCATGCTAGTAAACTTGAATTGGTTTTAAGAACATTCCAGTGGCACAGTCAAAATTTCCTGGCGGGAATTTTCCAGTTCTTATAGAATCCTTGTTCTGTTTTCACATTGTGTCTAGGTGTATAGTTTCAGAGACCGGGAAATGTCATTTTGATTCTTCTGAGTGTCCCTATATATGAAGAAAGCCTGGACATAAAGATCCTTTTGAATCCTGTGAATCAGAGTAGGAGTTTAGCCTCCCCTGGATCCCAGCTCTGTGGATCTTTACCTCTCTCCACCTCCTCTCGGGTCTGCTGGTTGGTCATGCTGGTGTAGGGGGTCATTCCCATGGAGAAGGTCTCCCACAGCAGGACGCCAAAGCTCCAGACGTCACTCTCTGTGGTATAGCGACCTGAAAGCACCAACAGGGGGCAGCATTGATAAAGGCACGAGCCTCGGCCTCCAGTCCGCTGACTGCTGGCAGACAGACGCAGGAGGAGGCGTGTTTGGCTGTCAGCACAGGGCAGAGGCAGCGGATGAGCACAAGCAGATTCCACCAAGCAAACGTTGTTGTCCCTGGTCGACTCCTGACGCGGGTTGGTTCAGAGTCAACACTTCGAGCAACACATCTGTGGCGCTTCTGGAGCCCACACCCCGTACAGGAGGAGAAATAAAAGGCATGTTTTATTCAAGCAGTAGCTGCAGCCTCAGCACCAAGCTGGCTTGGCATGTTCTCACCCCGTGTGCCTGGCTTTTCTCCAGGTGCAATAATATGCATGTTGAGGTCAATAGTGCCTCTAAATAGGCACAAAGCGACAATACCGGGCCAGGCTTGAATGTAATGCCACTTGCACATCATGCATCTATTATGTAGATACGTGCTCCTGCCTGATGCTCGGAGAGTCCTCAGTACATTCCAGTGGCCAGGTTGAAAACTAAAAGGGACAGATCCTTTGCTTTGAAAGCCCCAAGGCACTGAAACCAACCTTAAGAAAAAAGGTGGGTGTCCCCTTTGAAATCTCCACTTAAAACACATTTCTTTCATTTGGTTTTTCCTTATTTTAGCTGAGTTGCTGCTTTTTCCTGTTTTGACCTGTTTGTCTCTATACAGTCCTGCAAGTTTTATTGTCTCTTAATGGCTATTTTATCCCCAGGGACTTTATTTTCTTGTTTAAACTGTCTCTGTAAATTATGTTACTGTCACTGGCCCCTGTTGAGCAAGTTTGATGAGAGCTCTATAAATAAAGTATATTATTACTACCTATTTCGTACAGCATCTCACAAAAGTGAGTACACCCCTCACATTTCTGCAACTACTTTATTATATCTTTTCACTGGAAAACACTATAGAAATCAAGCATGAATAAAGTAGTTAGTGTATGTAGCTTACATATGAGGACAACACACAACACAGTTGTAAAAGATACAATAAAATATTTACAAAATTTTGAGGAGTGTACTCACTTTTGTAAGGTACTACAACTTGCGTCATTTTGCACATTTCTTCAACATATTTGAACACTAGTAGTCATATTTGCACACCATCATTCATATTGTCAGCTGGATTTTTTTTTTTTTTACTCTTGCCAGACTCTACCTGCCCTATTATAGAGCAGGCAATAGTACGGTCGCCGTACTATTGCCTGCTCTCTTATCATTTATGTTTACTTATTGGCTGCTAACGGGAGCTCAGTCACTTTAGCTTTAGTTTAGTTTTCATGTAAGTGCAGACTGGAATGACAATAAAAACTCTTTGAATCTTGCGTGATGGAGACGCCTCTGTTTCTGTACTCTTGGGGCCCCTGGGAGTCGTGGCGCGTGTGGGACCCACCATAGTTGAGGGCTTCGGGCGCCGTCCACTTGACGGGGATCTGTCTGAGACCTCCCTCTGTGGAGTAGACGCCGTCGTCTTGCTGCCGAGACATCCCGAAGTCACTGATCTTCACCACGTTGTGCTCCGCCACCAGGCAGTTTCGAGCCGCCAGGTCCCTTTGAAAGAACAAGACGGGGAGGGGGAATGCAAAATGCATGCGGAGGCTGATGAAAAATGGATGCGGACGAGATGGAGAAACGTCATGTTCGGCGCGGAGAGAAAGAGGAACGTGTCATGTCTCGGGTGTTGCATGTGAGGCGGTTTGACTTTAGAGGCTGAGCAGCGACCTGCTCTGATCTGTCCCCTCTGGGCACATCGCTCAGTAATGAGTGGTGGTGGTGGGGGGGGGGGGGGGGTGCCACACATTTGTGTTTTCTGCAAAGCACCTCCAGCCTCCACAGATGCCTCTCCTTCTCCAACGACGCGCGGCAACAAACGCTGCGTGCCATTTCATCATTCGGAGCGTTTTCAGAAATAATTAACTGCTCAGGTTCCTCTCAACAAACGCGGCGGAAGCGGAGCAGGTTGAGCTGGCAGGGAGACGCTCAGCCTTCAGAGGGCGAGTCTGCGGAGGGAGTTTCACACCCGTTACAACATCTAACGCCGCACCGTCTGCCAGCCCCTTTCACAGCTGATCTCAGAATCTCATTACCAGCGTCCACCGCTTCATCTCCCCCGTGCGAGGGAATATGAAGCAATTTACTGTTAAACTGTAACAGTAAGAAATCGATTCCTGTAATTATGCAAATCGCTCCTGCTCCGGCCCGCTCGGAATTATAAACGTGCACAGCTTCGCTTGTATCGCAGCTGTGGCTTTGCAGTGTTTGTGTGTAAAGCTCTTCCGTCCTTTTGTCTTACATGACATGCGATTTGACGGAGAAGAACAAAAAGCTTCTGCTGTCGTCTACAACGAGACGTGCTGCGAGCACAACAAAGCTGCGAATGCCGTTTCCAGATGCCGCGCGCTCGGCCCTCATGCAATACTTTCAGTTTCGGTGACATTTGCGAGCGATCGGCCTGAGACGACGTTTAATCTCTGTGCCACATTAAAACACGGGGTAGTGCTGTAGGGCACCTTGTTAGCGGTTAGTCGATGTGAATCTCGGGCCAGAGAATTATCGTGGAGTTTCATCTGCCTGCATCTGCCTGTGAACAGGAACCACTGCAGCGTCTTGCATGTTGCCTAGTTTGGTTTCACACATTGGACGTGTCGTATCTCAGTGCGTATTTAAAGAGTGTTATAGACTGTCTGATTTAGCATTCATTAACATCTTTTTTTTTTGTCGGCTTGGCTTTGTTGTGATACAATGTGAAACACTATGGCTACAGCTGGTGGTGAACTGCTTGAGCTGGTAATCTGCCTGCCCCATAGAGAATAAGCCAAAATAGCTACGGGAGTTTCTCTTTCTGCTGCAGCGTCTCCTGCCTCCCCTCCCGGCATTTTGTTCACCCTTCCACATTGTGGAAATAAAGCTCTTCAAGCTAATAAGCTTCCCTACAGCCAGTTGTATAAGTTCCCCATACATAAGCTCTCTGAACCGCGGGCCAGCTCCAAACAGTCAAATCCTCAAAGCAGGAGTCTCTGACTGACACAAAACCACAGTCTAGTCTGTTCCAGGGGAGGCTTTGTTAATACTGACTGCTCAAGTGATTCATTCATTGACTCATTCATTCACTCGCTCATGGACCAACCTGTGGATGCACTTCTTGCTCTCCAAGTACTCCATGCCAGAGGCCACATCTTCGGACATTTTCACCAACATCTTTGCTGAGAGGCTGTGACTCTCCCGACGCAAGAAGGAGAGAAAATCGCCACCTTGTGAGATGCACACACACACACGCACACACACACACACACACACATGCACACATGCACAGACAGATATAGAGAGGGTGATGGAAGAGGAACAAAATGAGGAAGCAGTTATGGTACAATAAAGCTCGGGGCTGTCATGTAAAGAGGCGGAGAGATTTAAAGCCAGGAGATGAACACGGGCCCATTTACCTTGAACAAGCTCCATGATGATGTAGATGGGCTGTTTCTGCGTGCACACTCCGATCAGCCTCACTATGTTAGGGTGGTCGTACTGCTTCAGGATCCTGGACCACACAGCAGGGGAGAGCAGAGGTGTGTGTGTGTGTGTGTGTGTGTGTGTGTTTATGAGAGACAGTGTGTGTGTGTGTGTGTGTGTGTGTGTGCTTGCACTGACCTGGCTTCCATCAGGAACTTACTCTTGTGCTCTGGGGCCAAGTTCTCTTTACAGGATTTCACAGCGACAGGGGTGTTATCAGTGCGTAAACGTCCGCCGTAGACTTCTCCAAAGTTACCCTGCCAAAGAAAGAAAAACCAACACCATCACTCACAGCCGCCTCAGACGATCCCCTCAATGAGCCGCTCTCATATGAACGCAATTTCTCCTTCAGTTAAAACCGATGGAAACATCAGACGGGAGGGGGGAGGAGAGGGGGGAGGGGGGCGTCCGAATCATGGATGCCCTTCAACCGAATTCGCAGCAAAGTTACATCTGAAGAATAGGCAGAGGAATATTTTAATACAATATCGCCATGCTCACACGCACGCGGCGTGAGCCGCCCTTCCTAAAGTGATTTCAGCTGTGCTCCTCTCGTTCACATTGCTGCAGGCTCAGATTAACTTCAGATGAATTGAGGAATATATTCTTGCTGGAAGGGAGAGCTGTGAAGTTTGTCCCTCATCCCTCATACTGAAGTCTCTTTGCACTCGCCGCGTGTGGAGGAGAAGCCACCGCAATTAATAGCGCTTTTGTTCGAGACCAACTGGAGAGGGGGATGTTTGATTAGATCTTTTGTGATCGCTAAGGAGGACAAAAAAAACACGGCTTTGGGGAGGACTGAGTCAGACAGTGTTCGAGTCGAGGGGACAAAACAGATCGTCTCATCACTCTCTCTTAATTCACTTGTGCATTCCTGTTTACAGAAGTGAAGTTTACCCACCCGTCCAATGAGGTCTCCCAAGATAATATCATCATGTTCCAGGACCCACTTGTCCTAATGGGATGAAATGTAAAAAAAAATGAACAAGAAGAGACACACACATTTGCTGTTTTAAACCGAGAGACAGAAGAAGGAAGGAGAAGTGAATTTGAGAACGGATTTAGATTTGCATGCAAGCTCCTCTGTGCTCAGCACTAAACTGGCTCCAGGCCACAGAGCCAGGATAGGAGGCATTAATCACACACAAAGAATACACGTAAAAAAAAGAAGGAGAGAGAGTAAGTGGGTCCTTTTGAATAGTATGTGCGGGTGTTATCGCAGCACCTTCAGCACAGGTTTCCTCAGCACTATGGTGGACTTCTTGGTGATGTACTGTTGTGAGGACAGCAGGTGATGGATCAGGTGCGGGATGCTGGGGAAGGCTTCTCCATCCAGACGGTACAGATTCTACTGGCCAGAAACGGGAAGTAACAAAGTACAAATAGTTAAGCAGACATTTCTCCTCAGATGTGAAGACTGTAGAGTAGTATGTGCCTTTATTTGTTCCACAGCAGGCAAATTTCAAGACTTTTGAAGGCAAATTTCTGTCGTTTTTACTCATCACATTTTCAAAATAGGTATGAAGAAACAATGTAAAAGGCTGTATCCAGTGATTAAAAAAAACAAAATACATATATTTATGTATTTATTTTTCCTCTGTACTGGCACAGTAGTCCCATTTTGTGTGCAGAGAAATCTTTTTATTTTGCCAAGTTATCATAATTGGTATTGTGTAATCTGTACTTTTTTTTAGCATATTTCAGAGTGTTTTCTTACTTTTACTTGAGTAAAAGTAGGAATTTTCAAGGAGTTGAATCAGTACTTCTACTTTCACCACCCTATTTTTTACTCAAATATACTGTATGTGCTTCTCATTCAGAGTACAGAACGTGTGTACTGCACCACATGATGATTTAACACATTTCACTGTAAAACAAAGATGCTTTCTGAACTTTCCAGTTGAGTAAAGGTCACAGATGTGAGTGCTTTGTTCTGGTAGCTGTTGAGTGGGCTTTCTTACATCTGTGTTCTGGATGAGAAAGTGCTTGCAGGCTCCTTCCCACTGCACAGAGAGCACGTAGCCCTGCTTCTCTTGACTCTTCCTCACTAAGAAGTCGCCGCTGTTCTTCAGCAGCTGCTGGACCTCCAGTCTGGGGATGGCCCCGTGGTACCAGTCCTGCTGTCCCAGAGGTCGGTCCACTTCCTGCAACGGGGGGTGCTCTGAGAGCACCTGGAGGCGGGAAGAGAAGAAAAACAGAAATCTTTAGAGGCGATAGAAGACGGATTTTAACCTGATTCTGCAGAGATTATCTGGATATACTTCAAAGAAGAGTTTGAAATGCTTTAAAGTCTAACGGCACCTCCGTCCAAGCCTCCAGGGTACCGCTGAGCTGGGAGCTGGAGAGCGAGAAATAGTTCACGCTTGCAGAAAAGTAGCAAAGAAGTCCAGCACATTATAAACACTAAAGTGCAATTTTCTCAAGTTAATCTGTTAGACTGTGTGTGAGTCTTTTTCATCTTTCTGACAGATTTCACTGACTTTTCTCTTGCGGTCTTGGCGCTCAGGCCTGGCTGCACAAACTCGCACGTTTGTCTGCGAGGATGAAACGGCCAAATAAAAGTAAACCGGCTTCCTCAGAGCTAAACTTGAGGCTGAAGGTCGGACAGAATTTCTAAGAAGCAGCTACTCGACCGACAGTCCTGACCTCGACGATGCCTTCAGGAGCACGAGAGCCTGAAGGAAAATCTCATTCCCGGGTGAGCCTGGCCACACAAGCTCTGCCACAAGCTCCACGACATGATGAATTGTTTGTTGTGTGGCAAGCACAAAATAACAGCTCAAGTCAAGGACAGGCTGGGAGTGGGAGACTGAAGAAGGGGCACGTGTTCCTCAACTGGAACGAGCAACCTTTCAACAGAAAACTGATCTGAAGATGTGTTTTCAAGAGCACAATCTGACACCCGACTTCTACGCTTCCTGTTTGCGTGTCGTGGGTGTAATGCCCGTGGTTGTGATCTGCCATTTAACCTACTTCAGATTTGGGTTTGAACAGGACGCTCAGACTGCTGATGATTCCTTCCATGCTTGGCTTAGAGGGTAAGCCGTGGTCCTGAAAAGAAATTCAGAGCATGGTGGTTAGTATTACGTTCTAATACTTACAGAAATTGTCTGTTCAATTTAGCAGCATCTGCAGCCATGAGGTTGTAAGAGAAACTGAGGTGGATGTGAAACTTGGAAGGCTTCTGCCCATCCCCAAACCCAGATATTATCATCATTATACCAATTGTGATTATTGTTCCTATTATGTACTTACCTTTTCATTATTTTTATTTTGTTCTTACTTATTTTGCTTATTTCATTGTACACTCCTTACTTACTTTTATTATACTAATTTACTGTACTTATTATTTATTATCATCACTGTTTTATTATGTAACCTTTGGTGGCTATATAAGACAGCACGGTTTCCCATTGAGGATAAATAAAGTACTTGTCTTGTCTTGAACCTTTTCTTAAACAGAAAAAAATGAAAGTTGTCCAACATAAATGGTCGATCAGTTTGCGGAGTGTGCTGTTACTGCATAGCTGTCTGAGATGTAGCTATTATTTATTCAAGCTTTTATCAGGGGGTTGATCTCCACTTTTGTCTTTGCAGTTGACCAGTCACGTGATTTTGCTTGCGTCACTCTCGAACACCCAGTCAGATCAGATAAGATCGGATCACATGTAAACTGTCAAAACGAGAGACCCATTCGGAGTGAATTCAATCAGAATGAGGAAGTGTCCTTGTACTGTAAATGCCCCTATTGTGACAGTAGATTTAGGAAGCTCCTCTCCTATGTTTTGGATTTGACTGAGTCCAGAAACTGAAAAGTTCATTTAGAGTTTGAGCTAGTTTACTGCCAACAAGACCTCTTCCTTTTTCATATTCATTGTCCACCATCCAACACAGCCTCATACCTTGGCTTGTTTTCGGGGTTTTGGTGCAACACGGCCAAATTTTTAAGTCTGGCTGAATGACAGACCTGATAATTAAAAGGCAGGAGAAGACTTTGCCAAACGTGGCTTACAATGCTTGCGTTTGAGACGAGGGAGATGGTGTCTGTGTCCAGCTTCAGAGCGCGTGGCGGTTCTCTGGAGCCCAGCCGGTCCAGTTTCTCCTTCAGGAGGAGCCTCTGCACCTCCAGCCTCGCCCTCACACCCTGAGAGAGGGCGACCTGCTGCCGACACTCCTCCATGGCATGCCTCTTGCTGAACAGGTAGATCCTGCAAACAGTCAGGGCAGGCAGAAGATGTATGTGTCGAGCAAAATGGTTTCCCCCGAGCAGATACATCACCACAGCTGATGACAATTGACCGGACGAGCGCAGGGACATCGATAAAAACAGCTGTCGTTGCAAAAAAAAAGTTTGTAGATACCTGTTATCGACTACACAAATCGATAGGAAGCCTTGTTTAATGACAGCTTAATCAGCCCCGGTACTGGAGTTTGAGCAAACACTGTAAAGCTTTAACGTCCCAAGAGTCATGCCAGTGAGGGGAACGGGGACCTATAACAGTGCGCCCCAGTTACATCGCAGTTCTTGGGAGTGATGCCAGGTTGACTGCAGTCCAGCTGAGAAGGTGGAAAAACATGGAACAACGAGGACAACCTCGTTGGTGCTGCGCATTGGGGTGACATGCCAGAAACAAGACCTGGCTGCTCACTGTGCCGTAATTTTTGTTAAAATAATTGTTTAGGATTGAAGTTGCGTGTTTCAGAATCGCTGAAAATCACTTCCCATCCATAGATGCTGACTTTCCAGTTCAGAAATATGATCCTTTCAGGTTTAATTCCTGACCAGGGACTCAGAAAGTCTGACTTCTTACTACAAGCGCAAACACAAAACAAAAATGAACAGGGGCCTGATTGTTGAGAACGATTTTAGTAAATAAATAAATAAAAAAGGTTCAATAAGGCAGGAATGGGAAGTGCACGGCTGAATGAGCCTGCAGAGAAGCATCCCGACCTCCACCTGTGCATTTTATGTATCTCCTATCGCCTCCTAATTTCAGCTGACGGTGTTCACACACAGCACGGACCCAGAGTGAAGTCAGTCGAGGCTCTCAGCTTCCTCGGGTCCGTTCTAATTGGAAACGCAGCCTTGAGACAGTGATTTGATTCTAAATTCAACATAATCCGGCGCTGGCTTCAGCCTAATGTATATTTACTAAAACAGATCTTGAAGAGCGCTGCTGATCTCCTCTCTCGGTCTCGGAAACGAACGACTGCATTTCTCTCAACATGTCGAGCTATCCCAAAATATTTAAAGCCAGTGTAGACAGCCAACGGTTTAGTGCTGGCTAACATGACTGCGCTTGGTGTAATTTTTATATGGAAAAAGAAAAAAACTAAAACTAAAAGAAACAAATACAAGAGTGAAATCCTCTGAAATAACCTCGGAGTGATTAGGGTGGTTGCCATGGACCACTCTCTGTCCCAGAGTCCATAGCAACCACCCTAGCAACAGGGGTTGAACATAGCAGCTTCGAGTCATTCTGGCAAGATCTGAAAAACATTCGCTGCAATGAGCGAGTGGGTGTTTATGCTCATTCACCGAGTGAGTCTTGTCAAAGAAATATATATATTTCTCCCTAAAAGTGTAATCAAAACACATTTTCATGCACTAGCTACCTGAACTTATATATAATTTCACTCTGAAGATGAAAGAAACGTCCACCATGTTTTTCATCCCCATACTCAGAAACGTGTCAGTCAAGCGACTTGGATGAAGAACACACAAGAACAGAGAAAGAAAAGAAACTAGCCATGCAATTTAACTGCCAAAATTGTACATTTTGTTTGTGCCATTTGGACCAAGTCATGTTTTTCAGTGAGACTGGGTTAGAGCCAGAGCAAACCTCCACTGCTTTACTTAAACTCACCAGCACCATATGGGCTCCTCATCTGCCCCTTTAAAAGGAATCAAGGGTTCACAAACCCCGACCCTGACGACACCTGTTGTCCTCCTGCAGTTTGTTAATGACTTCTTGGTCCCTCAGGACTGCAGACCCTCTCACACCTTCAGACGGCCTCATCAACCAAGACAAACGAGGGAATCCAGATCCACAGCTTTCACTACATCACCGTATTACAATAACTCAACAGGCCCTCACAGCCTCCTGATAAGAGTTAGTTATTAGCTGCTGCTGAGCCTAGAGCACAGTGGACAACTGCAAAACTTAAGTTATATATATCTCCACAGCTACCGAGGATTTCTTTTTCTTTTTTCCAGGCCTCCTCTGTGACCTCTGGGTATGAAATCAGAGCTGGTTCTGGCTGCTGTCTGGTGTGCGCTCACCTCTGGCCCTTCTTGAAACCGTCCTGCTCTGCCTCCAGCTCCATCTCCAGCTGCTCCACCGAGGTCTGCTGGGAGCCCAGAGTCCGAGCAAGATTGAGGAGCTCGTCCTCGACTGCAGTGAGCCTGGGAGAGAGGGAAATAACGCGAAGAGGGGAAGTAATGATGCAAAGCAGTGAGCGAGTAAAGACGTGAAACTGGAGAAGGAGAGGAAGTAGTTGAGACATGAAAGAAAGAAATCTGGAATTGTGTCATCTGGATGAGGTTGCATGTGTGTGTGCTTTCTCACTTGTGCTGCACTGTCTCCAGCGTGAGGTCATTCACTTGGATCTCTCTGGGATTCAGCTGATCATTGTCCTCCACGAGACTGTAATCAAACTCTGCACATGCTGGAACCTCCCCAACAGACCTGCACAAACACAGTCGCCACTATCGCCGCTCTGCAGCTCTCACAGCTGGGCTGCTCTGTCCGGGGGGGAGGCATCCGTTCTACCTGTTCTGCAGGATGAAGTTCTCATACTCGTTCTGAGGATCGATGGCCGTTAGGGCATTGGACATCTCCTTGTGGATCCGCACCACCTCGTGATGGAGGAGAGAGGAGATATCGAAATACTCCCGCAGGATCTCTTTTCTGATTCAGAGGTCGGGAGGTGCAGAGCAGAACAAAACACAGTGATTTATGGAAGCGGCTTTGCAAAGTTCACCTCAGCACGAACCACCCATGCATAATGCTGCATTCTTCTCTCAAAGCTCAACCCAATTTACATGTTTGTGAGCTGCGCCACATGCCTGAGGCAAGCAGCTGAATACTGTAAACATTTGCATATTCTGACTTCTTAAAATTCATGTTACTCCTTGTTTGAGCTGTAATAAATGTTTTTAAACATGTTTTAAGACACTTTGATGGTAGCTGCCTATCAAACATTTAACATATTAATACACACAGAGTTCAAATCATCCCTACATTTGTATTTTCATGCATAAGGATTAGGAAGAGAAAAGTTTTTTTTGTGCACTACTTTGTCTTTCTTCATCAACAAATAACTATGGAACCTGGAAGTGGCAATGGAGAGAAACAAAAGAAATAAAATGTGCACACATTTTAGTTTTTCCTTGGCCTATTTGGCAGCATACACCAGTGTCACCCCAAAGCTGTCATTATCCTCGTCAGTTCTCTCTTACTCACAGTAATGCTGTGCAAAGTTGCAAGTATGTCTTCGTAAGACATACCCGGACTAGATTGAAATGTGATTCAGGATTTCCAATCTAAATTTGGTCTGTGGTCCTTTACATACACCATCAATCAACGAATGTTGGTAGGATGTCAGCAGAACAAGCTCACAGAATATGCAAAAGAAATACAGTTAAAAAGTGCACATGTAAATACTGAAATGTTCTCTCTATAGCCTCTCCCAGTCTCAGCACTCTGGCTTTCATTACAGTGGCAACTTGATAATGAGCTAGTCTAGAACTGTAACTGCATGAGGAAAATTGATCTGTATTTTGAAGGGGAAAATGTTGCCGGATTAAATCTAGCGTGCTAGCCCATACTTATGCACAGGCAGTGAAAGAGTAGAATAAAGTCCACCAGATGCAGACTCTGCCCCCTCTGCAGTGGGTAATCTTACAGGATGAGCACCATTTCCTGTTGAAGCGTCTGCAGGGCGCTGAGCAGGGCCGGCTGGATCTGACTGTAGTGCTGCTGGTGGTAAACCTGAGCCGCCCGCACAGACAGCACATATTCGTTGTGCAGCTCGTGGAGTTTTACTGAAGCCTTCACGTAACGCTCCTTGGCCTTGTCTCTGTCTTTATCTGCGCAGAAGAGGCGGGAGTGGGACGGGACGCTTGTGAGACACAACATCGAGTCATGACCACGCGTCGGCCTGAAGTAGCCTGAAGTAGCCAGGCGGCGCAGTCAGCGTGAAACCTGCTTTGTTTGGAGAAGTAAGCGAGACTTCGATTTTCACCTTTATTGGCCTCGTAGTACTTCCTCTTGGACTGGGCGGCATCTTTCATGGCCTGTTTGTAGCTGCTCTTCAGCCTGTCCAGCTCCACCTGAGTCACCTGGCGGCACAGAGGGACGGATGAGGACAGGCGGCAGAGCCGCGACACACCAGCGGGGTCGAGGGCGAGCAGACGCGCTAGATAACGCAGGACGTGGACGGTGACCTTTTTACGTGTCGCCGGGGAGGAACACGAAACATGGGCGACAACATTTGAGGAAATGATTAGTTACGTTGCTGGGTGCAAACGTGATACTATCTGTCTGAGTCGTTCCACAAACTGTTACAACAATTCATTCGTTGCATAACGACAAAAAGATGCACAAAAAAAACCCCTGCTCATTGTCTGCACCGGGAAGAATGGAGACGACAGCGAAATAAACAAACTGGCAGCGAGACAGCCACACTGCAACCCAGTATGGATCACTGGAAATGAACACATCATTTGCTAGACATAATTGGGTAATAAAAACAGCGCAGCCAATGGCACGCGATGGCATGAAAATTCATTTGCACAGAGTCCCCTTTCCAGTCTATTGAACCAAATTTCATTTGACTACTGTCTATTTATAAAGCTGCTGCTGGAGTGCTCATCTGCATACCAACACGGCGAACTCATCGACTGGAGCAAGACCGTCAAATGGACTTTAAAGGAACAGCTTCGACACGAAGCATCTGTACATACAGACACATACTGTACATACATATATACACATATATATATATATGTGGAGAGAGAGAGAGAGAGTGAGATAGAGAGAGAGAGGTTTTGTCTGTCAAAAGAGGCACACAGATCTTATCAGAAGTAGCAGCTCGGGCGCTATCAGAGTGTTGGTTTCAGTGGTTGAATTAGTTTCTGGGGTGTCGTCGCAGGCGGGCGCGAGCGTCACACACCTTGCTGAGCTCCTGTTTCAGCAGGCTGCACTGGTCGGCGTGGGTTTTGCGGAGCTGCTGCTTGTCCCTGATCAGCAGCGTCAGTTTGCTGATGGGCCCGTCGAGCAGGTCCTCGGAGCGCTTCCTCATCACCTGGCTGAGAGCGTCCGTCTGGGAGACCAGCACCTCCCATGACTGGCAGAGGCGGGGAGAGGAGATCGGCGGGGGCGCGTCAAACAGGATTTGAATAAATAACAGTGGATTTTTGTTTGTCTGACTGCGGGCCAACAAAATAACGAGAAAGCCGTGAGGCGCGGGAGTAAAACGCTTGCTTCACAGGGCCACTCT
Organism: Karalla daura; assembly: GCA_029224185.1. Taxonomy (NCBI): domain Eukaryota; kingdom Metazoa; phylum Chordata; class Actinopteri; order Chaetodontiformes; family Leiognathidae; genus Karalla; species Karalla daura. The sequence continues at coordinate 22,813,271 of CM055190.1, forward strand.
CTAAGTGCTTTCTCATTCGGATTTGAGAGCCCGTTTTTATTTCTGAATCTTATCAACCCTCCGAGGTCAGTGCACACACACACGTCACCCCTTCACGCCACATGAGTAAAGGTGTGATTTTCAGCAATGAAAAAGATTTTGATATAAAACACAGGCACGCCCTGAGACTTTGGCGGGTTAAATCGCAAAAAAGGCAGAAATAATAGATTACAACAGCATACAAATTCAGCAAAAAAAGGAGAAGCCGCTCAGAGTTTCATGACTATTACAAGTTGTTACATAAATAGGGAAGTGTGTCTACTTTTTCCCATATGTATAACTGTCAGGTATTTTAGTCAATCTTTTGCCGTTGTTGCAATAATGGCACTGAGGCCCTCAACTGAAGCAAATATATTCAATAAACAGACATGAGAAGAGCTGACACTGATCATTAGCTTTTCAACTGGAGAGAAACTGAGAGCACCACACTGTGCACAACACGTACTCCACCGGATCCAGTGGTGACGGGTGGGTGTGCTCTCACCTTGTTGAGCTGGCTGATGTAATCCAGTCCCGCTCCGAGCTGAGGCCGCTCCAGCTTCTCGGCTATGGCAGCCATGTGGTGCAGCTGCACTGAAAACTCCCGGTCGCTCTTGGCCCTCTGGCCCATCCACTTCTTCATCACCTCCATCAGGCGAAGCTCCGAGTCCAGCAGCCGCATCACGGCTGCGTGAGCCTGCGGACACCACAGGTCCTCCCCGAAACCCATCTCAGCCCCGGGGGTGTTGTCGTTTTGTTCTCAGCAGCGGTCCGACTGCACCTCCGAGCTCTCATGCGTTGCTGCACTGAGCCGAGCGATGACCAACAGCAGCTTTACCTCTGTGGCCACAGAGGGCTTTCATTTCCCCGTACACCGAGCAGAAAAAAAAAGTACAGAGGTTGATGTGCGAAGCAGCACTTCCTCATGTCTGTTTGAACATGGTCAACACTTGAAAGTCTCATTTTGCTTTCATTTTAGAAATCTCTATGGTAGATATATATATATATATATGAAAAAAGAGCCACATAAAATCTGGAAAAAACATTCAGACAAAGATGAGGAACTGGGTTTGAAATGCGGGGTTACCAGTGTTCAGTCTTTGCAATAGTTTCATTATCAAACGTTCAAACTTCCTGAACTTCTGTAGTTTGAAATCATACTGATATAATAATACATTGACATGAATCATACATTGAAACCATACTGCATGACCTCAGACCAGAAAGAAGAAAGCTCCAAAGAACAAATTAAACCACAGGTTTAGTTTATTAAGGTGAACCTTTAGCCGTGACAAGTAGCACTGACTCTCAGTACAGACTTTTGGACAACAGACTTTTTGCAGTCAAACTATTTGGAAAGAGCTTGAACATCGTCAAAATGTAACACCGCTTTTGACTTTCAGGTCTATGTGAAGGCCTTGCGTCTCTTAAAATTGAAGCTTTGAAAAGATGCCGTGGACACCCTGCGATGAGACGAGAGAAACGCGCTCAGCCGTTACGCAACTTTCTGGAAACGCTGGTTTGCGGCGAACGTGCGCGCACGAGTTCCTTTCACTTATTACTTTGCAGCAGTCTGTAAAAAAAAAAAAAACTGCCGATGGTGTTTAACGTGTGGCGTAAAAATAAAATGAGGTTAAGTTCACGTTAACCCAGCGCGCGACAAGTTACACTTCATTGCTCATGTTTCTGATTCAGCCGCGTTGGGTGCCGTCCACTCACTGGCTTGATTACAGCAGCCACTCGTCATCTACACTTAACATTCACTGTGGAATAAAAGGACAGAGCGAAGACGTGCGACAATGCGGCGCAGCTCAGACATGTTTCAAAGGCTGCGGAGGAAATATCTCCTTCTATATTTAGGCGCCCTACAAACAAAGGTTTGTGGCTTACTGGGGCCGGAGCAGACAGTAACAGGGGGGAAACGGTTGATCGTGCTTCACAGAGCCAAGTCTGAAAGTTGCATTCGTCTGCGTTCGCTTCAGAGGCCGAGTGCGTGTGGATTGCAACACATCGGTGCTCTAAGTGAGACGCTGTGTTTGTTTACGAGCTCATAATGTGACCATGCTAACTCTAAGCATGCACGGGGTTCACACATTCTTCCTGCTCGTATGGTGCCTGGAGCTCCTGTTTGGAAACTGAAGTATTGGACAAAGTAAAACGTGGATTTCTTGAAAACAAAAGCATTTGAAGAAGAGAGATGGGAAAAAAAAAGAAAATGAGGAGATATCTTTCTTTCTGGCCTCTGCAGCAACCAGCGATCCAGCCGCCTCACCTTCAGTTTCACCTATAAATAAGATGTCTGATTCTGAGAGTGCACATATAATGACTCATTTAGACAATGTTGACGCTTCTAATTAGCTCCTACAGAAAACTATTGTTCGGTGAGAATGGATCAACAGTGATAACTGTTGATAACTTCTCTTCCTCTTCTGTCAGAGAGACGAGTTGAATTGTAACTTTGTGACATTTGGTATGGGAGTTGTGGTATATTTCCACTTTCACTCAACTTTTTCCAACTTCATTAGGGTTTGCTGGATCTCGAATGTTAGTGGGGCCAGGCTGACACCAAAATGTTTATATGTTTAATTGAAGTTCAAGGATCGTGGGAAGGATCATGTGACTTTACATAACTTTACCCCAAACTATAAGCACCTAGAACTAACTGGAACTAACTCGAACTAACTGGAACTAACTAGAAGAACTAGATTCACCGTTACTTGTCCTGTTGGTTAGCCACCTAGCTAGTTAGCGATCAATGCTAACAGTGTTCTGTCTGAAAGTTTCTTCAGAACCAGAACAAAACCTGAAGTCAGCATATCAGCAACAACTTATATTTCTGTGTTAATAATTAATTATTGAATGAATACGAGTGTTGACCCCATTGTTTCTGTCATATGTGAGACAATGTCACGGTAGCAACCGTGGTCGGTAGCATTCGAGGAGGTCCTAGTAGTACTCGTACTGAGCTGTTCTGTACCTGAAACATACTGCACTGTAACTGTGTGGTGGAAAAGTTACCGAGCATGCACACATCCAGCCTTATGTTTGAGCCAGTATAAGAGGAACCAGGAGTGCGTACGCTTTACTTTGCACTCAC
>CM055190.1:22821385-22824896 GCA_029224185.1 Karalla daura
CTCCTTCACGCAGCCCTGCTCCGAGAGGTAGAAGCCCGGGTGGCACTCTGCAACACAGAGAGAGAGGGGGGGGGGGGTCAGGGGAGGCTCTCACACACGTCTGACCTTCTGCGTGGAGGCAGGACAGCCCAGAAACAGAGAGGCGGCGGGTCGCAACAAGAGCTGCGGCAACCATGGCTCTACATCCGTATCGGCCCATGTTGGCGTGATGCTGCCGTCATGGTCAGATTCCAAAGTGTCCAACGCTCCCTGAACGCACCTCGTCCGAGAGCATAACCCACATGCTGTATAGAGGGCTGTGACTTTTTGGTTTCTTTTTCTTCTTCAATGGAAATAAAGGAGAATTAATAGTAGGAAACTGATCTGTTGACCATCAGGGCTCATAAGAGTGGGTCTTATGTAAGTCAGTACATTAAGTGTGTTTATGGGTGGGGTAACATCTTGTGCTTAGAGTTTGGGGTAGCGCTTTACAATAGCTCCTCCTAATGAAGCATTTATTGAGCATTATTGAACACCTCTGTTAATCATTAGTAAACTGTTAACTCTTCATCATTTCCCATCTATAAGTGATGAACTGATGAGAAATGATGAAGTTAAACAGTTTACTGACAAGTGTTAACTAATGCTTAATAAATGCTTCATAAGGATGCGTTATTATAAACCGCGTTGGGTCATGAGGGAGTGTTTCACCAGCTCCGAGAAAACTCGGATTGAATTTGTGCTCAACGAGACAAAACTCTCTTTTAAAACCTTCAGTGATTTTTCACAATCTGGGTTCCTTTTTTTCCCCATTGCACAGAGGAGCAAGAGAATAAACAAGAGGAAAAACAACTCCACGTTGGCAAGCCATCGGTCACGTTGTGGCAGTTTCGGACGACGCCGGGTTCGAGCTTTGTTCCTCTGAATGAACGAGGACGTTGGGGAAGGAAGAAGGAGTAGGATCTGCCTTTAACCGTCCCATGATGGGGGACTGTCAAGGCCACGGGTCACATGTGCCGGATGTGCCAGGAGCACCCCCACATTGGCATGGGGAAGACTCCAGGCCCCCACCAAAAGGCCTGGATGCATGTGGGAGTCTGATGGACATGGTAAATGGACAATGGTAAGAGTGTACCATTCCCGGGAACTCCTGTGGTGCCTCGATGGAGACTAAATGCTCTGACCCCGGGAGTCAATCACCCTCAGGCCAGACTGGGAAACAGGCTGGAAGACCTGTTCATGGTGTCCATCTCGATGTTACCGAGACGGACAAACTCAAAATCCATTTGTGATCGGGACCCCTCACCCGACTTACAAAACAAGGTGGAGAAGATCAATGATTTGTCCCATACTGTAGTTGGAAAAATTCTCAAATTTCCAATGGTACCTGAACGCACCGCATAAATCAGGGGAATAGCTTTATGTACAGTAATAAACTGAGGGAGTGATTTTAGGCAAATGTTGAACAAGAGGTGTGATGAGTGACTGGCTGGCTTTTGGATATTTGTGTGGTTGGCTTGCTCCGTGTAGCTGTCTGCAGGTCGGGACTCCGTATCGTGTCGGCAGATACTCAAATTCTCAAAAATCTAGCGATTCGGGGGCAAAACCTGTGATGCGGACATTCCTAAGCGGAGCCACATCTGGTCGGTGGCGTGTCCACAGAGCCGGCAGCTGTCACGGCGCCGGTGGGAACGGGCTCGTTGGTCACGGTGGCGTTATCACGAGTCATCACGAGGCGCCACCGCCACCGGATCCTCCACTGAACGAGGTCTGTCAGCCGTGAGGGCCGTCAGTACCTCCGGAGGCCTGCAGGGGTCAGGCTGGCAGCGCGAGGCGAGCGCCCCCCCCACACACACACACACACACCACCCGCGGGTACATCCCGAGACCTTGCCTTTGGCGAGGGTCCGGATGGAGTCGGAGGCAGCAGGCACGGGCGCCATGAAGTTTAAATTGGATTATTAAAAGGAGACCCGGGGTGAAATGTAATTTGATCTCATCGGGATTGCAGATCCTTTGGTTTCGGAAACCCGAGCCCGTCTCGATGGGAAAACCGCGTCTTCCAGGGCAGTGTGGCCTCGTCGCTGACGCAGACACAAGAGTACAAAGCAGGACGGGCGCAGCTGAGCACACAGGGGGATGGAGCATCTCCCCATTCATCGCACAACATCCCGCCCACCTCGCATGAGTCAGGCGCTGCACGAACCCAGCACACACCCCCCTCCACCCCCCCTCCCCACGGCTGTTGTGACAGCAACTCCCTCCGAGGGACAACGGCGGGGGACGAGAGACGCACCGATGCAGATCTGCCTCAGGTCCAAGGTCTTGCAGCTGCCGCTGCCGGGCTGCGGCCTGTCAGAGGAGCTGGAGGACGTGGAGCCGGTGCCGTACAGCACCAGGGTGAACTGGGTCAACGTGCCTGCAGAGAGAGAGAGGGAGGGAGAGAGAGGGAGAGAGAGGGAGAGAGAGAGAGAGAGAGAGGGGCAGACTGAAATGAATCTGTGGAGGGAGGTAAACCGGCATAAAACAGCAGACTCAGAGGCGTTAAATCACTGCGCGCAGAGGACAGGATCTGTTTCTGTTTCTGTGTGTGTGTGTGTGTGTGTGTGTGTGTGTGTGTGTGTGTGTGCGGAGAGGGTGCCCGGCCTCCAAACCCCCTGACGCCAGGGAGCCAGGGCGCAGGCACCTGTGGATACCGGAGCGACCTGACCGCTAATCCCCCGGCACGGCGCCCTTTGACCCCTGAGCTGGACTCCAGACCCTGCAGTCCGCTAATGCGCCCGCTGATGCCAGTCATGTGAGGGCCAGCACGGCGCTGCAAAGCTACCCGAGGGACAGCAGTGTTTCCCTGTCCTCTCCGAGCCCATCCGCCTGGCTTCGAGGTTCACCTGCTAAGTTCCAGTGTTCGTCCTCTGACCTGGAGACCTTTCGCCTCAGACTCAGTTTTTATCTTGCTTTTAGACACGCATATTTGTCTCGTCGGGTCCAAATTACACCATTGACCCCCTCAGTTAAGTGAATGCCGCTTGTTTACGTGGGCCTTTGATTTTGACTCTGAGGTTATACTTTCTTCCTGCTTTTGTCTCTTCATCAAGAAAATGACTTTCAATGGGTGCTTTTAATCAGTCGTTGGGTTTTGTTATGGAGTATAAACGTGTTTTTCTGCAGGTTTAGACCGCTCTGAACCGCAGATCCTCACAGCGAAGTACGAGGTGTGGCCTTGGGATCCCTTGGATTTGTCCGATTTTTAATGACTAATTCAGTGGAAATGGAACGCGAGACTCATTCTTCTGCGGCGGCGAGGAGCGGCGGCAGGCCGGCGGCGTCTCACCATAGTCGCTGGCTCCAGCCACGTTCTCGATCTCCAGGCTCCAGGAGCCGGCGGGGCTCTCGTCCCAGGAGTGGGTGGTCATGAAGGCCCAGTCGTTGAACCCCTCCGACGAGTAGTCGTGAGGCCTGCGGCACAAGTCAACACGGGTCAACACTAACCGGGCCATCCGCAGGGAGCTTCAAGTCACTTTCGACACCTCAA
>CM055190.1:22824996-22827496 GCA_029224185.1 Karalla daura
AAGGCGGGCGGGCGCTGGGATTTCAGCGACACCGAGGTGCCCGCATCGTAGACGTTTTGACCCCCCGAGCACACACACACACACACACACACACACACACACACACACACACACACACATCTCTGAGCGAGACAACAACCGTTCGGATGCGCGTCTCTAACCGGGTCTTGTTTGGACGAGCTCTTATCAGGCCTGCGAGCGGGTTTTCCATCAGACATGCTCTCGTCACGTCCGAGCCGCCACACGAGGCCGAGGCGCCGCGGCCGACAGGAAACGCGATCACGCTCGTCGCGACGTCGCACGCTACGCTCTCCCGGAGATGGGAGCGGACGATTCCGAGGCTAAACGGCCTCGGACGACGACGGGGAAGACGGCGGGCCGCTTCCGCTGCATGTCACTCCGGATAAGTGAGTCGGCTAAACGCCTTCAACATGCAAATTGAATAACCTGCTCCTCCGACTGCTGCTCCCAGACGCTCGCGCCATCTGCTCTGAGCGCCTCGTAACGGCGGAGAGAGAGAGGGAGAGAGAGAGAGAGAGAGAGGGAGAGAGGGAGAGAGAGAGGGAGAGAGAGAGAGAGAGCTCAAAGCGGCCAAGGGACGTGACAGGGAGCGCAAATTGAAAGAGGAGACGGGAGAAAGGGGCCGAGGAGACACATCGACTCTCTACGGTGGGAGGACATGCGAGATCACCAATTATTACGTCTCTTTCATATGTTCTCTCTCTGGGGCTGAGCTGTCTGCGCGGGCGCACACACACACACACACGTACGCACACACACATATATATATAGGCACACAACATAACAGCGCTTAGACTTTTACGTCTTTGACACCGACTAAGTCTAACTTGTGCTACTGACCCCAAAATCACCTTCCCCCTGAGCTGAACTGCTCCCAGGTCTGAGCTGTGCCTCCACTAACACACACACACGCACGCACACGCACACGCGCACACAGAGCGTGGGGCGTCTCAGCAGCCCGCTCTGGAGGTGAAGACATGAGCTGCGGCAGAGCGTGACGGCTCGGCCAGGCGGGGCAGCGCCTCCTGCACCCGCGCACCTGTCGCGTCTTCTCCGCCTGCATCCCGAGCATCCGATCATCGGTGCAACTTAAGCCGTGGATGGATTCCATTACGTTTCTAAAGCAGCAATCGGATTGTGTGTGTGCGTGTGTGTGCGTCTCCCCGTCTTCACTCTACGTGCCAACAACACCACTTATGCGTACTCCACTGCCGCTTCCATGGGCCCTTGGCAACATGTTGCCAGTCTGGTTGGCGGTCGGTCCGCATGAGTGAGCGAGTGACTGCGACTCGAGTGGAGTCCGTTGCCTTCGCACACATCTCTGGGCAAAAAACAGGAGAAGAAATCGGAGGAAAACTCTCGTAGTACGTCCCCGGCTTTTCTAATTACCCGCGTGTGTAGTGGAAGAGGCCCCCCTTAACAATACACTCATGGCGTCGACACTGAGATTAGGAGAGCCCAAACAGACACGTTATGTGGCGTTTTGTTTGAAGCGCTTACCCCCTGTGTGTTTATCCTCCTTGGGACTCGGAACGTTTTGGAGTTGGTCTGAGCGAACTGAGCTTTCCGTCAGTGGCTTTTCCAGCTCTAATAAATGTACTGTGTGTGTGTGTGTGTGTGTGAGAGATGGGGAGATGGGGGGTGTTCCTGGGTCCGCAGCTTCCCTCTGACTCACTGAATGCCCCGGAGCGGCAACAGCACAGCGGCCGTGGTGGAGCAGCCCGGCCGAGCTGAGCAGATAATCGTGGGAAGTGAGTAAAAGTCGGCGGGGTTTGTGAAATGCGACAGCTTCACAATCGGCCCCGGCAAGTCGCTCGAGCGAGGGAGGGAGGGCACCTTCCAGCGGTGTAGGACCGAGCGACGCGGGCTGCATTTCAACGGATCCGCGCGGACGACTCGCTGGCTGTAATTAGTTTTAACCGCTTTGCGAAGCGACAGCTGTAACGTGTAGTCGACACATAATCAGGGACTCCAGATGAGTGCGGCGAGCCGCGTCGGCCTGCGTGTGCGTGCGTGTGTAATACCTCGGCTCGAAGACCATGGAGACGACGCACTTCCTCTGCGGCCCGACGCCGGTCCACGCCCTGGCCAGCGAGACGATGGCGCTGGCGTCCAGCAGGCCGTATCCGTACGAGTGGCTGACTGCGGACGGCCAGACACAGACGCAGGGTTAACGGACTCGAGGGAGGAGGCACGACATGTAAACACCTGGGTGGGAAAGAACGTGCCCACGACGTATGAAACTTCACTTGGCTGGATGAGACGTTGGGAGACCTCAGCTGCTTATCTTACTCCATTCGACTCCACTGATGCGATCGCATTAAGGCCCAAGCTATCCGATCTTTCAGATTCAGTCTGAACACACCCTCATCACCTGTACGTACGGGCCAGGGGGGGAGCCTGGAAACAGCAAAGCGCAGCCGGGAGCCCTGAGGGAGCGCGTGTACCTTTGCGTCCGACCCGTTGGTCCTCCAGTCGT
>CM055190.1:22829996-22855859 GCA_029224185.1 Karalla daura
TCTGCTCGAAGAGAGCTTTTGTCCGACCCCCCAGACCGCAGCGCCGCGCGTCCCGGACCTGAACCGAGGGCCGAGTTATTCTGAATGAATTGAAAAGGGCCGATCGTGTCGTCCTTCCTCCCACCTCTCTCGCCGTCTGGCTGCCGGAGGCTGAAATCGACTAATGGTTAAAGAAACCAGAACTCAGGGGGCGGGGGGGGGGCCCAGCGTGACTGCATGGACCGGACAGCGAAGTCAAATCCACCAAATGGTTTCACTTATGCTCTCTCTCTGTTCTCTCTCTCTCTGGTCTCTCTCTTTCTCTCTCTCTCTCTGTCTCTCTCTCTCTCTCTCGTCTGTCTCTCTCTCTGTCTCTCTGTCTGTCTCTCTCTCTGTCTCTCTCTCTCTCTCTCTCTCTCTGTCTCTCTCTCTCTCTCTCTGTCTCTCTCTCTGTCTCTCTCTCTGTCTCTCTCTCTGTCTCTCTCTCTCTCTGTCTCTCTCTCTGTCTCTCTCTCTCTGTCTCTCTCTCTGGTCTCTCTCTCTCTGTCTCTCTCTCTCTCTCTGTCTCTCCTCTCTCTCTCTCTCTCTCTCTCTCTCTGCAGTCAGCCTGCGAGCCAGGCTCAAACTGGCCGCGTTGATACCACACAATATGTGTCTGAAATCAGCCAGGCTCATCTCTGAGAGGGCGGGTGGGGGGGTCGGAGGTATAACAAATACAGGCTACGCCCACAGGCGGAGGTCAGTGGCTGTAACCGAGCGGGACTCGAGAGGTGCAGAGCGACGGCTCTCCGGGAAGCAGCCTCTTAGAGGGAACAACCAATGCAGGAGCAGGATCTCATCAGTGCGCTGTCACAGCCGTCCCCCTCCGCTTGCAACGGAGACGGAGAGAGAGAGGGACGTACAGGGGAAAGAAAGACGGGAATATTCACTGCTGCGTAACCCCTCACAGAACCCCGTCCTCTCTCTCTGTCCTCCTCCTCCTCCTCCTAATCTTCATCATGCCGCCGTTTCTGAGTGACAGCACAATTAAGCGGGTACGGCGGCGAGGCATTGGGGGACCCGCCGCGCGTCGCGGGGATGTCAGGAGCTGTCCGTCCAGCCAGAGCGAGCGAGAGTGGTACGTGTGTGTGTGTGTGTGTGTGCGTGTGGTACACGTGTGCGAGGCTGTGTTGGGAGAGAGAACGGGGCCATATGGAGCCTCGTCTGTTCCGCATCCTTAATGACTCTAATGGTCGGACACACGGTGCGGGGACCGAGGCGCCGTGCGGCGCGATAGCTCGACGACAAATCACCGACCGTCTTCTCCTCGACGGAGACGCCCGCGCCTCCGGCGCCGCCAACGTGGACGTTTTCCCACGCGCTCTCTGTTTTGTTTCAGTCCGACCGTGGCCGACTCCGGCCCGGAGACTCCAGTGAGCTCATCCCCACACGTTCAGCCGACGCGTCCATCGCACACGTGCTGAACCGTTGCTTTGAAGAGCTGACTGTTTATCAGCTTCGTCACCAGTTTATCAATAAAAAACAGAGTGACATCATTCCCTCTACAATTTGCTAGCCTATTGGAGCCTTTTTCGACAGTCAAATCCATCCGGTCTCGGCTTATTAATAAGTGTGACCTTTGTTTAGTCCTCAGAGACACATTAAGTTATTTAGAGAGCTCATCTTGGCCTTTGACCGCTCTTCACTCGACTCTATGAGCCAAGCAAACTGGATCGACACGTTGGGTTCTGTGTGGAGCTTCATGGGACAGTGTGGAGCGGTGACGGCGCGACTCACGATCTGCTTCTCGTTGACGTTCCCTGAGCTGTAGGTGGTGGCCAGCGTGGAGGAGCAGGCCTCGCTGTACCAGGGCACGTTGCCGTTCTGCGTGGAGCTGCTGATGGACAGCGTGTAGATGCTGTTGGTGTAGCCGTCGCAGTTGCAGCTGTCCTTCTCCCGCCCGCCGTTGCCGGAGGCCCACACGAAGATGGAGCCCAGGCCCCGCCGGCCCTGCGGGACGGACCACACGTTCAGCCCACCCCATCCATCCAACCCATCCATCCATCCACCCATCCATCCATCCATCCATCCATCCGTTCATCCGTTCCCTCGACTTCCCACCCCGCCTCGGACGGGGGATCCCAAGTGTGCGGCTGAACCCGGGGGCGGTGGAGAAGGCGGCGTGCGCGGCGGTCACTCCGTGAATTAAAAGGAGCTAAATACCCGGCGACAGCCGCGCGACGCAGACAGCGGCTCATTGTGATGAATCATCCAACCTCTCGGCCTTTCGAGTGCAATAATTTTCTCCTAAGGGCCGCTTTATTGTATCGAGTGGAGCCCTCTCTCTCTCTCCCTCCCTCTCCGCATTGATCAAACCCGGCCACGCACCACCCACGCCGCCCATCTGACAGCGCTGTCACCGAGGCAATTATCTTAGTAGTCGGTGTCAGCGTTTCCAATCAGCTTTATGGCACATGCCTCCAATCCTGCTGCTTTCTATAGCGGGAGGCAGCCTTACAGCCCCATGGATGCGTGTGTGTGTGTGTGTGGGGTCCAGATGTAGGAGCCCGGGGTGCGATAAGCTTGCTTAATAATCTGTGGGCTTGTCCCGTTTTCGCACGTCTGACAGCGGTCCGTGTATTACAGTGTGGATAGTGACAACGTGGGGGGGCGGGGGGGGGGTTTAACCAGGGAACCTGCAGCGAACCTCTTCAGGCCATTTCAACACCTTTTCAGGGCTCCTTTAAGACCTCCCACCATTCCGAGCTGCGTCAGTGGCCCGTCTTTAACTTTCCAAATGGTTGCGGGTGATTCAAATCTACAGAGCGCGGCCACACACGACGGACCTGCCATCAGCCGGGGGAGGAGCGGGCGTGAGGGAACGCATTAACGTTTATGCGAGTAAACCTCTCGTTTATCAACTTTCGATGCTTTTGTAGAGCCAGCGGACACCCCGTGTTTACGTTGTTGTTTGTTTGGTTTGTTTGTTGCTACGTATGCTCGTGGCCATTTCGCCGAATTTCCCCCGAACAAAAACCTAGCTTCGACCGCAGCTCACGTTCGGGGGATGTCTCGCAGCGTCGCGGGGAGCCGAACGCGAGCCGGCCTGCGTCCTTCAAACTCACAATCGCCAGATACTTTAAAGGGGAAAAACTTTTCCGTGCCGCTTCGCTCTCCGCCCCCCCCCCCCCCCCCCCACCCCCCCTCCGCCTCCCCGGTGGCTTTTTAGAGGACATTCCCTTCCATTCCTAATTGTCAGGGTCGAAAAGCGCTTTGTTCTGTGCCGCCTGTGTCCACTCATGCTCGAACGGTTCAATTACCGGCCGCTGAAAGGAAGCCGCACACAGGCTGTAAATAATGTCCGCCTCGCACAGGGCCCTCCGAGCGCTCGCACAAACACACGCGCACACACACACACGCACGCACGCGCACACGTAATCAGCGTACCTCGGTGACTCCGCGCAGGAAGGCCTCCTTGGCCAGCTTGGCAGGCCCGTCCACAGTCTTGCCATCGTCCTCCGGGGCCCCAGCTGGCGCTGTAGATGTCGATGTGCTGGGGGTTGAGGCTGAGGGACTGGGCCTCCACCATGTCGGTCACCTCGCCGTCCAGCATGCGCACACCTGCAACCACACACGCCACACACGCAGAGGTTTAAAGTTCACGTACGCACAGCCAAGCGCGGGAACAAAGAGAGGCCCGTGGGAACCGGTCACGCTCGACACCGAGAGCAGACTGGAGGGCAGAGCGGGCAGAGCGCGAGGCAGTGTTCGACTTGGATGTTCACAAACAGTAATTAGCGACGCGGCGCGGGAGCATTGTTGCCGCTCGTCTTTCTTCTCCTTAAACCCATTATTCCCCCCCCGTTCCACACAGCTCTCTGCCGTAAATAACATCACAACCGTTTGAGAGCACCCACGCAACTGAGCGCCAAAACACGCCGCCCGATGGGACTCTGTGCTAATTTCCCATTAGCGATGAACGGGACAAGGTTAAAACCACCGATGAATCGTGTTTTTCCAAACACCCACAGCTCAGGCCGACCTTCACAAGTCTACTCTGTGGACGCAGCGTTCAAGTTTTTGATAGGTATCATAGTTTTTGACCAGTCACCGTTCCACGACTGTGTTGACAGGGCCGCTCTTCCGCCGTCACCATGGCGACCCCGAGCAGTCCCCATACAGCTGGTGCAGTCGTGGTAGCGGTAGCGGCAGTCTTCCAGCTTGTTTTTTCAAAGCTAAATTTGGATTAAGTTGTCCCCTGGGGGTCAGGTTTCATCCTCTGAGCTTCGGCGGCTCTGCTGTCCAGACGGAGGACACGGCGGAGGACGGCCACCTTTGTCCCCTGAAGTGTCCAGCCTCAACTCTGAACCCTGAGGCGCTTAAGCACTTTAGAATCTACACTGCACTAAGCACTTCACCCACCTGTGTGCCGTTTTGTGTTATATCTGCGTTTGACCGCTGTATCTTCGGAGTCTGTCACATGCGCTGCCTTTAAAGCGACAGTGCCTCCTTGTTCATTTTAGATTGTCCCCGGGGGACAAAAAGAGTGGTTTCTAATTGAAACCTGCCGGTATAGAAGTCAATAACAAATCATAGCATCACTCAGCAGACAGCAAAGCTACTTAAGACCTAAAATACCCAAATCTCTGAGCGCCAGTCTGAGCTGCTCTGTGGGGAATGTGGGCGCCAGATTGTAGCGGAGACGAGGAGCGCGGGGAATAACAAAAAGGGCGATATCTCTGCATCTGAGGCATCGATTTGGAGCCCTTGATTGCGTGTCCGCCAAAAATGCAGTTAATGCAGCACAATGCCTCCAACATTGGACTACTCCAGCAGAAATAAAAAGGACTGCAGGATCTTGTTGGCTCAGTGCATCGGAATCCTACTGTAAGAGCTACGTCCAGGTTTACGTCCAGGGTTGCCCTGTGACGTCCATCTACATGTGGTTTGCCTGTGTGCTCTCACACAGCTCGTGCGGTGACGTGATGCTGCTACAGAGACCGCCAGGTAACTCGACGCCATCTCCACTGAGGTACTGTGGTGCCCGAGCGGGCTCTACACGCTTAGAGATGGGGAAATTGAGACAAGACGCTGAGAGAAAGCGTTAATTGTCTTGTTCTGAAATCTTTCAGTGTGAGCCGAGTCGTCAGCCAGAGATGAAGCATGACCAGGCGTTAAACAGGTAAATGCCGACTGACTCCTGGCCTCACATTATGATGACTCCCTATCTCCTTCTCTCCCTCTCTCTTCCTCTCCTCAAACATTCCTCCACAGCTGAAACAGTGGGGAGAGAGAAGAGGAAGTGACTGATATCCCCCCCTGTGATGCATGGCAGGCCAGGTTGCTCCACGCAGCTCTGTACGGGTTAAAGCGACCAACCATCGGCGCTTTGAAGTCCTCCACGAGCATCAAACAGACTCTGCGCCGGGAGCGTTTCCATGGCAGCCGCGCTGCGCCTCAGCGAGGGCCGCGTGACTCGCCGAGGCTCCAGAAGCTACCGTCCCCGTCCCAAAATATCCATCCCGAAAAGAACAGACCTGGATTGACAGGCCTCGCTCCGTTTTCTGTCTGCGTGGTGTGTGTGTGAGCGCTACACAGGCTCTTGAACTCTCGAACTCTCATGCCGAGTTTGGGGAATTCGCATCCACCAGAGGTAATTTTTCCGCACTAATTTGGTCGTAACTTTCACTAAATCACATCAGATTGAATGAATGGAGAACGGTCCAGAATCTTATTTTCATGACAATTTTCTAAATTTGATTTCCAAGATTGTTGATACAGAAATACACTGTGGACAAAAACACAACCTTGATTACTGTTATGGACGAAACGACCAGTATAAAAAAAGAAGAAAAAGTAAAAAAAAAAGCAAAAACATTTGTCTCGTAATCTCGATACGCAACCCCAGACCTTCAGGCTTTCTTTGGATACGCCTGGAAAAGTAAATGGTGCGATCTGATGATAACCAGTAACAATGAGTCATTTGACCTCTTTGCTTCAGGGGAGACATCAACATCACAGAATTCATTATTATACGCTGTTGTGGCTGTGCGATCATGAACAGTAAACAGTGATCATGAACAGTAAACAGTAAATTGGGAGGGAAAAGTTAAAATCTGAGACTGCATAAAAAACCAATTGTTTTACAGCTCGCAGAACCGTCATAGCCTGTATGTCAAATCTGAAGCTGTCACCTGTGTTGACGTCTGACCCGGTCCAGGGGGCCACTGCCTCTTCTGCGTGACCGTGAAACCTCCCTCCGAAGCGCAGCCATTAACGTCTGATCCCGGGGCAAACAATGAAGAGTAACAGCGGGCGGATGAGGTCTGATACGAAGCCGTAGATTAGGCTTTAATGGACAGATATGAGAGCGCTATTGATTTTCTCATGCAGCTCTTGGCAAGCGACGTCAATAAGCGGTGGTTAAAAATGTTATACATCATCGGCGGGCTGACTGAAACAAACAGCGGCGTCCGGAGGCCCCCGAGTCGGAGCAAAGAGGAGAGCAGAAACCAACGCAGAGGGCTTCATTTGTGGCTCTTTTGAAGTTTCCCCTCGCTTCTTCTCCCCTCCTCCCCCCGTCGTTTAATCCCCCCCCCCGCCGAAGGAAAACGCTCAACACGGAGAAACCTATGAAGACGAGAAGTAGTAACCCGGGCCATAGGGAAAAAAAAAGCCTCCGAGTTTACAGTGGAGGAGGTGACAGAGAGGGCAAGCGAGGAGTCCACAAAAGCTTCTCTCCACCCGTCCCCGTCCTACTCTGATGCTTCGTCTCTCCCACACTCTTGGAGCAGGTCTTTTAGTGTCTTTGCACAGTCGGGGCTGTGCCGGTAACAACCAAACGACCCAATCACCGCGTCTGTCCCGCAGTCATAACACGCTCGTAAACAGCCGTTGAGCCTCTACGGCGACTCTCACGCGGGAAAGAGCCCAAGACGGACGCGGCGGATCTGAGGAGAGACAGCGCCGCAAGCGAGGCCGTCCGTCCACGCTGCGAGATCAAACGCTTGAAACGAGGCATCGACCCTGAAGACGAGATCGATCACGTGACGCCTCTGAACCCGCGTCGGCTCACGCACAGCCGTCGCTCCCGTTCCAGCTCGCCAGGAGCAGGTTGCTGGCGTCCCATTCGAGTCGGGAGAGGGGGATCTGGAAACCGTGCGACCCCTGAGCCCTTTCAGATTCGGGAACGTGTTGCCTAGTTTGGCGTCGTATTAGGTAAAACCAGGTACATATTATGGTTTCGAAACCACAAAGATTTCAAGGCAATGAAACATGAGATCCGACTCTTTGTTAAAGTGCCGTCCTTGGGGTTGTCTCTTTAGTATCCATTTTGCCACTCACAGAACACGGTCTCTATCGCTCGTCTCGGCTTACGTAGCCTTCGCAGCTCTCCAGTCGGAGTGGGAGGGAGCGGGGAGACCACACTCGGGCATCATTCTTTGTAGTTTCTGATTCTCCTCCATGGAAAAAGCGCCTCGAGTGCGGATAAAGGCAGATGTGCGGGGTTCTCGCAGCGCGCCCCCTCCTACGTGACCACACACGGCCCCGCTTTATTGCGGTTTGGAAAGCCCAACGCCATGTGGTGCGCTCCCAACGGGCCATCTGGGCGGGTCGTAAAAAAGCGGCAGACTTATGGCACGGCGCTGACGGGGTTCAAACTTTACGAGCGGGGAGGGTGGAGGCGGGGAGAGAGAGAGAGAGAGAGAGAGAGAGAGAGAGAGAGAGGAGAGAGAGGAGAGAGAGAGAGAGAGAGAGAGAGAGAGAGAGAGAGAGAGAGAGAGAGAGAGAGAGAGAGAGAGAGAGAGAGAGAGGGGAGCCGCTGCAGTCGACGTCCCGCAATCGGAGGGGCCCGGGGCGAGATGTTTGAGCATGCGCACTCGAGGCTCGGGAGCAGGAAGTGCGCAACAGCAAACGCGAAACATGTGGCGGCGGCGGCGGCGAGAACATGCCAACGACAAGCCGTAATCCCTCGCCCACCACGCCGAACGTGGCTTCGGAGCGGCAGCTTGTAGAAACACGTGTGGCCCACCGTGCACGAGGAAAAATAGAACAAAAAACCGCAGGCTCCTTCTCGTACTCGTTATTTTGTGTCGCGTTCACCTGTGGAACAACAAGCCGGCTTGTACCGCTCGTATTTGTTGTTGTTTTTTTAAGTCTTTCCTTAAAAAAAGAGAAAAAGAGAAAAAAAAGATCCACCCAAAGCTTCTTTGAAGACTGGGAACAGAAAGTGGAGTGCAGTTCTCTCCCCGAGGCAGAAACAAAACACCCCATCATGGTGCAAAACCCCCTTTTTAGAACAAACAAATGAATATTTCACAATGTCTCGCCTTGCTCACGTACGTCCCATCTTCCGTGTGTTTGTGCGTCTTCGATACAGTCAAATAAGCCTAAATAATAATAGTTTTCCATCATTAAATCATGATGTTTTCTGTGCGGATGCTTAGACCTCGACTAGAGCAGAGGCTCAGGTTTGTTTGGAAATATTGTGATCCCCCTCCCTCACCCTCTCTCTTATTCCCCAGCTCACGTCAGAGCTGCAATCCTTTTCATTATCGGCTCATCTGCCACTGAAGCAAAGAACTGTTTATCTTAAAAAAAAGAAAATAAAATAAAAACCTAGCTGCGAAAATGGAAAAAAAAAACGGGTAATGGTCTGAAATGTAATTTTCTAATGACAAACGACGGAGCAAAGAAGCTCACATTTGAGAGGTTGTGATCACAATGCATCTGACATTTAGTTGGCATGGTGATTATGGGCCGAGAGAGAGGAGAGGAGCTTTTAACAAGCACTGGTTGATGAGGTTTCACAGGCCAAAGCGACAGCATCAACAGCGTGTCGCTCGACCACAGCAGGGGAGCGGCATCGCAACGAGGCGCCGACGTCCCCCCACCGAATGTGTATTCCTCACTGTTTGGACTCGAGCCTCAGTAAAAGCCTTTGGAGAGGGCGTTTTTTGCCTCTCAGGGCAGAGTTTTAAAGTTTGCAGAAGCCTAGTCCAACTCTGAGGCACCCCCCCCCCCTGCTACTTTATTTTCAGACCCCACTGGCACAAACAGATGTCCCTCGACTTTAAACGTTGTGATTGTTATGGACGTCTGTACGACTGAATGCAGCCCAGCAGAGCAGCTCAGGAATCAAACTCTGTCCTCCAGGAGCTCGTAATGTTTCCCTCGGACAGGTGTTAAGTCGAGCCCTCGGCGTATTTCTTGTGGCTGGGGCTAAGTGTGGAGGTGGTGGTATTGTAACTGAGTCTATAATGAAAGGTGTGAGCCGCAATTCACAGAGAATGGCACACCAGGGGCTAGTTTTAACATATCTTGTAAACTCACAGAAACTGAGAACAGTAAACTTGTGATTGTTGACAACGAATGCTATGAACTCTCTGAATCTATGGATTGATGTAAAGTAATGTGTTTCCATATTTAAGTCAGGGGTGCGCGATAATTATCAATGCCCTCTCATCTAATGAGTCACTTTACAGTAGGTTACACCATGGCTAATGCTAACGCTAATACTCATTTCACCTCGTATCGTTCTCATCCTTCATCATTCAGCTCTTGTATCAACTATAACCTTCTCTTGTACTGTAAAAATGCTGTCTCTCAACAGTAAGTCGCTTTGTATAAAAGCTTCAGCCAAATGAGTAAATGTAAATGTTATGGTCATGCCACTAACGCTAATGCTAAAGTTAATGCTAACGCTAATGCTAACGCGAATGCTAACGCTAACGTTAGTTCTCCTTTTAGCTGCTATCTTTTAGCTTCTTAGCCCTTGTAACAATTATAGCCTTCTGTTATGGGCTATATGCTCATAGGCTTTTGTACTGTAAAGCACTAATGCTGTCTGTGTAAACTGCTTAAGACAAAAGTGTCTGTGACATGAGTCATGGTAGTTGTAAATGTAATGCAAAGGCTAAAGCTAAAGCTAAAGCCAGCAAGAGGGCGTTTGGAGCCGTTCTTTTGACGATTAATGTGGTATTAGGGGCACCGAGTTTTACTTCTGTAAAATCTGTTTTATTGACTAAAGTGAAATTACTCCTGCAAAGAAGTGCTCCTATGTTGACCTGAGTATGTGTACTGGATCTCAACACTGTTTAAACTTCTTTTTTTGTTTTTAACTTGTCAAGCGGTAAATTGGCAGCAACAACCGTTGGAGATCCAGCTGCACGCTGTGCCCCGAGAAATGGACTGAAAACAACAACAGTGCAGCAGAGCAAATATTTCAGCTATTCTGTGGCAGTGGAGGGGGGGGGGGGGACGAGATGAAACTGAAGTTCGCCCCTGTGAGAACAAATCAATCATCTCCTTGTTTTTCATTCGACCGTACCTCCGATCTTGGCATTGTAGGCCACGCCGACTCCACAGATCCCGTTATTGGCCGCCGCTGCCACCTCGCCTGCACATCTTGTTCCGTGCCTGGAGAGAAACGAGATGGGAAAGTCAGACGCGTGTTTCAGGGGAGGGGGGGGGGGCACTTAACCTTGTGAATGTCGTCCACTTAACGATACAGCACTTCTTTGGACACAGACACCCACAGGTAGCGTACTTGTAACAACACTTGATCGAGCCGTAGGCCGAGACAAAACAAACCCGCGGTGGACAGCTTCTTGGCTTTGACTCCTTTAAACAAACCTGAAATTCCCATTTCTCCCAAAGAAAACACTCAGCAAGTGAGCGGAGACCACCGTACATTATCTGTGGCCTTCTGGCGCTGGGTAACCTTGGAATGCCTCCGGGGGGGGGGGGGGGGGGGGGGCGGGGGGGCTCGGTTCAAGTCAAGGGGAAAAGGAAGAAATGAGATGACATAGTACCGTCACACGGGGGAGGGGGGAAATTGTGAATTAGATTTGCCGTTTTCACAATGGGTCCTTGACTAAGGCCCGGGCTGGGGAAAGCGAGAGGCAGCTCCGGGGCACTGCAGCGAGAGAGAGAGGCAGAGATCCAAGGAGAGGCTGATCATCACATTCCGG
Source organism: Karalla daura (assembly GCA_029224185.1). Taxonomy (NCBI): domain Eukaryota; kingdom Metazoa; phylum Chordata; class Actinopteri; order Chaetodontiformes; family Leiognathidae; genus Karalla; species Karalla daura. The sequence continues at coordinate 22,840,928 of CM055190.1, forward strand.
TCAGGTGCGGTCCCCGCGCTCGTCCAGATGGATGTGCACTCCTTAATGCCCTTCAAAACCGCCGCACGAGCCCGGGACGGGACTGCAGCCGCTCGGTGGGGTGAAGACCGTCCACGGCGGCCGCTATCTCGCCCCGGCAGGCAGCCGTTACGCTCATACCGGATGTGCAGCCCCACCAGAAAACAGCAGAATCAAAACAAGAGGCCGGCGACACCCTCCCAACCCCCCCCCCCCCCCCCCCCCCCACCACCACCACCACCACCACCACCACCACCACAACAGAAAATCATTCGCCCCCCCCTCCCCGAGAGCTCCATTTCTTCTACTGTAATTCAGACCGCTCACGATGGAGAGATCAGAGTTCACGGGAGCCCGCGAACCCATTTTTTATTGGACTAATTCCGATAATCCCTCGCTTTCATTAGCGGCTCGGGGGCGTAAGCGATGGCGCTTCGATCGATGCCCGAGAGAGAGAGAGAGACAGAGAGAGAGAGAGAGAGAGAGAGACAGAGAGAGAGAGTGCTTTAGAGGCGAGAGGGCGGAGGTTAAACATCAGTGTCACAGCTGACGGCGGCCTCGCAACCCTAATGAGTCATAAGCAGTCAGAGGCTGGGGGACGATGAACACACACACACATTAGTGTCATCTGGAGGGTTTTTCCCGGAGGTCTTTATCTGCACATTCCTGGAGGCGTCCGGCCTGTTGACTTTGGAGCTGCGCGGTCCTGCGGGATCCCCCGTTGGCGATGGCGCTGACAACGCAGCTCCGGAGCTCGGGTGTCTGCGGCGGGACGTCGGGGCACGCTCAGGGCTCGTTCCTCCCCTCCCAAACGCTCCTCTGACACGGCCATTTGCAGTCGCCCACGCAGCACACCGACTCCGGTTGACTCTGGGTCCGATCGCGCAAGAGCCTCCTTGCGTAATCAGGTTTTTTTCGGGGGGGCGATACGGGATACGGGGTGATGTCCTCCCACTCGCTGTTTGGGTCAATAGGAATGTGAAGGGAGGTGCATCAGGGGGTCAAAGGAAACGCTCCTGTCGAAAGCACTTTGGGCTATTTCATCCGCACGACTTCAGAGGAGTTTCACTCGGCTCCAATCGACGACCGGGTGCGGCGAACGCCGTCCCAGGTCAAACGTGACACGAGTCAGGAGCGCGTGTTGCACGTGGAGCTGATTTTCCAGACGGTGACGGGACGTGGAACAACACAAAGAGGCAGCGCGGCGGCAACATGAAGCAGCGCGCTATAATTAATTCATCTGATGTTCCACATAAATTGAAATGAGGTCTCGATTCTCGTCTGACCTTTAATAAGACGCAATTCATCACAGCAACATCGCGCTCGCACAGGAATACCACCTCCCCCGGCCATCAAACGCTTCATTAAAGTCACTGTAGTTGTACAAATGGAGCCCAAAGATCTAGTTTATGGCCCAAATCCCCAAATGCAGAATTACACAGGCGCTAATTGGAAAACCCGCAGTCGTCGAGTTCCTCTGTCAACAGGATGATCAGTCACGAGATGCCTGAGGGGGACCTCGGCTTCATTTGTCGATGAAGGACAAGGCTCGACTCAGAGTCCCCGCCCCCCCTTTTTCCGTGCGTCTTTCTCATATGATCTGACGTCTGGACATCACATGGACCAAACCTGGACCGACTCTGTGGGCCGAGCTTCAGGGAGAGGATGGAGGTGGGGGCGAGGGGGGGGGGTCAGATCATCACAGGCAGAGAAAGCCACAACTAGCCGTTGTCTGTGGGAACAAAGACCCGCCTGTCACTCTGAGCGCCGCGCTGTTCAATCAGCTGTTAACAAGTCACACAGATTCATTATCATCGCCGCAGTATGTGCCCGACACACACACACACACACGTACGTTTCAGACTCTCAGGAGGGGGGTTCACCCTCCACTGCTCCCACTTCCTACAACAAAACGGACTAATTAGATTTGAAGCCACAAAATGACAAAACTCCAGCGGCCCAGGCTCGGTGTTGCGATGGACCCGCGGCCGGTTACATAACGAGAGACGTTCGGAAGAACGGAGTTGACGTGTCCGTCGGATCCGGCCGTTATGCCTCTCGTCTTAAAGCGTTCCCTCGCCAGTGTTCGGACGACTGCAAACTGCACATTTTATCGCTTCCAGTCAACGAGACGGGGAATCAGTTAGCGTCGTTTCGGCAACGGACACGGACATCATTTTGGACACTTTTCACGTCTTCGCTAAGCCCTCTCCCCGAGTCGCTCCCTGGAGGAGGAGCCCGGAGGACGAGACGCCTCGCGTCCGACACGCCGCCCCACCCCGGATTACGTCGTCACGCACGATGGTGATAACAGGAGATTAACAAAGAGCGATTTCAGTGAAGTCGCGCTCCGGCTACAGACGGACGAGCCCCGCGTGGCAGATACCACACACACACACACGCACACACACACAGAGAGTCGCTCGGGTTACATGGAACTACAGTTGGCGGCGGGCCCCGGACCAAGACCGTGAACACGATGTAGGAGCACAGCTGGCAGGGCCATTAGCAGACACGCCAGTGTCGCACAGGCCTCTGCAGCGCGTGCAGAGGCCTTGGCGACACTGGCGGGATCTCACAACCCGCAGGTCCAACGCATTTGACGTTCCCATGGATTCTTCTGGGTCGTAGTTTAGTTTAGTCTCGCTCCGTCTTCTGCGCAGCGAACTGGTCATGTGACACCTACCCTCGTGTGACACATCATCATGTTTTTCACTCTCTAGTGAAAAAAACTTTTTTGTGGCGTCTGAGGGATTTTGTATTGCAAAATCGACCGGGCTGGCCTCGACCCGAGCGAATTCCCCGCACGAGCGAATTGCTCAACTACCTGGGAATAAGTCTGATTGTTACAAAACAAGCAGCCACACATCACTTGTACAAACTGGCTCACACATGCAAATCTAGCGTGACACAAGAGAACAACCCCCGGGAGCTCAAACCTATTGACAAACATGTACCCGTCGAGGCAGGTCCACTGCTCTGATCTCTCCCCGCCTCTTGGCCCACCATCGTTCACCTGCTCCTTCCCACACGCGTGATCTTAATTGCTCGGGAACAAAAAGAGGCTCTGGAGGCCGTGGACGGCACCATTCGCTGTTCATCGGCTCCGGGATGAACTGAACCTCAAAGGTAAATCAGATCGTCAGAATGCCAGGCTCTGCTCCCCCTGTTCTGCCACGTTAACGCCACTGTTCAAAGAAAACCCCCAAAATACGGGCATTTGGAACGCGTCCTGACAGCAGTCGGGGGGGGGGGGGGGAATCACATGCCGTCTTAGATAAACACCGGGGTGAATGGGTCACATTGCTGCCGAGCCATCCTCGCTCGCTTCCCGTCCGCCGGGCGGCAGAAAGACGGCTTTATGGAGGTGAACAGAGTCGGGCTTTCTGCGGGGGAACAGGCGCTCACAGTCTTGCACAACCCGACACGTTTTCATGCCCGCCCACGGGCTGTGTACACATGCATCTGCACCGGCCCGCTGCGAAGGTTCGCGCACGCGCTGAACGGCCGCTGCCACAGGGAGGACGCGGAGAGCCGGGCGGGCGAGAGATAAGCGAGGCGAGGTGAGCGAGGGCCGGGCAGAGGCGCGGCCGGGATGAGGGAAACGTCAACGCTGAGTGTCTGAGCCCGGCTCTGGGCCACGACGAGCCACCGGGAACAGCTTAAGCCTCCTCTGGCGTGGAGAGCCAGGACTCTGTGTGTGTGTGTGTGTGTGTGTGTGTGAGTGGAGCTGCACTGGAGGGATGTTCTCCCTCCACACATTCCTCCACAAGAATTTCCACCATTTAGGGGGAAAAAAAAACCCCTCTCTCAGGCACTGGCCCGATGTGTGTGTATCAAAAACTCTTGCTGATACGTAATCCTGATAAAGCTCTGTGTGTGTGTGCGTGTGTGTTACTGTTTCCATTACCCGTCTAGAAATGGTGAGAATGTAGAAAACAAGTGAAACCCGACCTGAACGTTGTCCTAAAAAAAGCTCTCACGAGGTGTTTTTTCCAGGATTTAAGGAAGTTCTAGTGACATGGCCATAGTGACAAACCTATGGCTTGGACACGCTGTTCCATTAGCCATTAGAGAGAGAGAGAGAGAGAGAGAGAGAGAGAGAGAGAGAGAAAGCCTTTATCTCAGAGACGTTGCTTTATTTAAGGTAAAACACTGCAGCTTTTATAGTCTCATCTGGCGAAACAGCGCTGCGGCCTGGATGATCTTGTGCGACTGGCCTCCCTTCGTCGTCTTTATCGCACGCTTCTCACAGTTCGCAGTGACTCGCGTGCTTCATGCTCTCCCTACACCCTTTGAAGCACGGCCTCCTCCTCCCCCCCCCCCCCCCCCCCCCCCCCCCCCCCCCATGTTGGTCCGCAGCCCCGTCAAGCAGCTGATAGACTTCAGACTCGGCCTCTCCCGGGCCCTCCCCGCCGCGTTCAGGGTCTCCGCTGCAGGAGAGCCCATCTCGCTCCCATCCAGCCCCTCCTCTCGACTGCGAACGGCACATTACAGCACGCACACGCACGCACCAAGAAAGAAGGGAAAAAAAGCAGAAATCAAAGGTCAGAAAGTGAAGTCAGGCGGCGGGAGCGAGACGGGACGGGGCCCCCGGAGGAGCCGAGAGATTTGCTCCGTTTCATTAACGCTGATGAACATTAATTCAGTCGGCTCTCGGGCCAGACATCACTGGGCTGGTAAACAACTCCTAATGCCATCTGTAGAGGCCCCCGGCAATAAGGCGGACATCTTCACACGCACACACACACACACACCTTAATCCCGGTGTGGATGCGCTGTGCAGGCCAAAACAAACCCACTAAATCTCTGTCGGGGGGGGGGGGGGGCACCCAGGGCCCGGGGAGGGAGGTTAAGAGGGGGGAAACGAAGGCGTTTGCTCGTCCGTACCTGTTGTCGTTGAGCTGCGTGTAGCGGGGCTGGGGGTCCGGGTCTCCGTCGTTCACGTCGTAGCTGGCGTCCGGGTCCTGAGGGGGGACGCGGACGAGACGTTAGGGGCCGTTCGCGACTGGCCGCCCGATCTTCAACGATCGGGCGGCGCGGGTCAACCTCGAAACACGCCTGCTCGCACAGTGGGAGGGAGATGCCGTCCGAAATCGTTTGATTTGATCTGATCCTGATCTGATCCCCTCTGTGGAAAGCACAGCGCGGGGGGGGGGGCTGCTCAAGTACGATTCAGAGGCAAACTCTGTCACGTAAAGGTCTGCCACACAACGGAGGCCGAGCATCCAAGTCTTTCATACGCTGCAGCTTTAGTCCATCATGGACGAAATCCTTTTCACCTAATGTTCCCCTTAGGACGACGTGGGATAAGTTTGGTCGGAACGGTCCGTTTTTTTGTAAACAGTGAAAAGTGTAGTTTTAGTTTCCCTACTTGCATCGGGGATTGGGCAGCTCTAACTTTTGAGCCGGGAAATGATAAATGATGAGAGACTTCTCAGAGCAGGTTGTGTCAGCGAGCTCACAGGACGGGGGAATGAGTTAAAATCCTCCCCGCACCCATTAGATCTGCCTTTCAGACGGGTTGCTTTGCCGCGGCCTCGCCGCACAAACCGGCGGGGAGGATAAACGCAGCAGCCCGCCGTGGAAATTACAAGTGATTTCGACCAGTTTTCGCTTCTCGAACTCGCACTCACGTAGTTCTGCATCAGGTCGGGGTGGTTCTTCTCGATGCCGTCGTCCAGGATGGAGACCCACCACCCCGTGGCCCGTGTAGCCCAACTGCCAGGCACCTTTGGCGTTCAAGTCACGGTGGTTGCTGTTGTACTGAGGACGGAGAGGGATGGAGAGAGAGAGAGGGACGGAGAGAGAGGGAGAGAGAGGAATCTAATTACCAAAGAGACACCTGAGCACCGACTACAATAGCTCCTCTAACTTAAACTGGCAGGGCTTAAAGACGCGAGTCATCCGCCAGCAGGTGAGGGCCCAGCTTCCCACTTAATCATCATCCAGGGGAAGAGCCGCTTTCAGTCTTTTATATATGGTAATTACCGTGTTTTTTTACATTTACGCCAGGAAAAAAAAAAGGTAAATTCTGGCCACGTTTCAAAGGGAATCCCGGTTGAAAAGTGAAAGCGACCCCAGAAAACCCGCCCCCCTCAGTCATGTCTCAAATCTAAAAATCGGGGCGTTACGAGGGGATTCCCGACCGAACCGGGCCTCGTCTCGACTGTTGGACGAAGGGAAAGATGAACCGAGGAGGACCGGGCTTTGGCATAGCAGTTACTGCTGATTCAGGGGCTGACTGAGAGGGGGGCCTTTTGTGGCCCGGGCGACACGCTGAGGTGAGTGGGAGAGGTACCAGATCACCGGGTCGATCCCCCTTCACTTTCCACGTCGCCTCCTTCCGGGAGAGAGAGAGATGGGAGGGAGGGAGGGAAAAAAAAGAAAAAAAAGCCTGCTTCCTCTGCGTTCAGGCCGAGGTCTGCGAGCACTGAATATGCATTGTGATGCAGATGCCGATCATTAGCATCTGTCCACAGGCGGGCGCGCTGCCAGCAGACCTGCCCCCACACACACACACACACACACACATACACACGCACACACGCACGCTCTCCTCTGGCCAAAGCCACCTCTGCTTTAATGAGGCCGGCGCTTATTTAGAGTGGAAGGCGTCTTCACGACGCGGCCCCGAAAGCCTCGTTCTGGTTACCGAGCGCTCAGGAGGGTCCGGACGGATTCAGCCCTCCCCGGGCCGCGGGCATTTGAGGGAGGCGAGGCAGACGGGCCATTAAACCGGAGCAGCCGTTCCAGGTGACCGCCGACGAATCCGGGTAATCTTCTTACTCTCTTAATTACGTCCCGCAGTCCGGCTCGCCGCTCACCAACACGATACATACTAGTGACTGTGGTTGAGGGGGGGTGTGTGGTCGTCTATGGATCTGGCTAGCTAGGAAAGCGCTATAGCGCCTCAATACCCTCCTATTTAACTCAGCTGTTTAACTAACAGTTTATACATAGGCCTGAGGCCTTTGTGCCGTTCCGTTATCTCACATAAGCACTCGATTTCAACATTTTTGATAAGACGAGGACGTGCAGGTGAAGAACCCAGCCTGTCTCGTCTCCATATGCTCGATGCCATTCATGTTTACTCCCACCACTCTGTATGGTTGATACATGGTGCTGGTCACCTGCGCTACTTGGAGTCAGCTCCCCTTGCGCTTCTCCTTTTGTTTTCGGCGTCATGTGCTTTATGAGCTCGGAGCTCGCCCCCCCCCCTCCCCTCCCTCCTATCCTACAGGTTCACCGTGACTCTTGCAAGAGCAGCCAAAGCTTTCATCACAATCAGGAGGCTAACGGCCTCTCGTCGCCAAGCATCAATTTGCCGTTTCTTCGGTGACTGGATAATTCCCCAGCGATAACACTTGATTGGCCGCTCCTTCCGTTAGGAAATGGACTCAGAAAATGACTGTGGCGGCCCGGCGCCGCCGGTGATTCCTGCCCATTTGTCAGATTAACAGAGGAGCGGTCGCCGCAACGCGTTGCTCTTGAGGATGCGGGGAGATCTTATTTACCGCGTTGCCTCGAAGGGCGACTGAGCCACGCATCGGCAGGCGGCCGTAGCGAACATGCAATCATAAAGGAGGCCAGTCCCTCCCTGCGGGATACGGGTACGGAAAGATGTGTTAGGCCTGGTCCCGGCCAGGCGGCGGGGCTTTCATCTGCCCCTCGGTCGCCACCAACTGCTCCACGGCCTCCGTTTCAGAGCTCGGACGTTTGTCGACGCCTGGCGATGCAAGGCCGCCTCGCGGGCGTGGCCGCCTCGCGGGCGTCTGAACGGGGAGTCTCGGGGAGTCGAACGTGGAAATCAATCAAGGGAGAAACAAGAGGCACTTCAAGGTGAATCAACCTCTCCCGCTCTCTTTGTTGCCGCTGCTTTATGGACCGAAGTGAGCCGCCTAGTTCTGAGAAGCAGAGGCGCTCCGTTTGGATACGCATGATATTGGCCGAGGCAAAATCTTTCAGTGTGTGTGTGTGTGTGTGTGTGGGGGGGGGGGGTATAGGGGGGGGGGGGCTCGGCATCCTCTGCAAACTAGACACAAAGCTGGTGTTTTGGATGCGGGCAGTTTTGAGCTGGGGAGGAGGGAGCGAAGCCCAAAATGTAATGGCCTGTGCTGACTTAGCTTCCATGGAAATGCATTCCACTAGTGCAGGGGCATCACCACTCAGAGAGGTCCAGACCAGGGACGATTTTCGTCATGTAAAGGCTCACATCATATACGTTGTGTGTGTGTGTGTGTGTGTGTGTGTGTGTGTGTGTGTGTGTGTGTGTGTGTGTGTGTGTGTGTGTGTGTGTGTGTGTGTGTGTGTGTGTGTGTGTGTGTGTAATGTGTGTATAAGTTTGGCTTTTACATTGTGCAGAGGGTTAGAAAAAAACAAAAAAAAAAAGCAGCCGGATACTCACCAGGTACCCACTGGTCTCTGAATTTGGGATCTACAGGTTCCACGTAGACGTCCCTCTTTTTCCGGCGGCTTCGACACCTGCTGCTCGGCCCAGGTCACCTGCGCAAACGCACGTTGGCAGAGCGTGAAAGGTCAGACGGTGAACGGCTCAGGGCAGGGGGAGGAGTGCGGAGCAATGGTGACCTCGACGGAGCTCCGGCAGGGGTATGGTGGCGTCCCACTGACGGGACCTCACCCAGGGCCTCCGCCGCGGGCCTGCGGACTAGTTAGGGTTTCTGGATCGGCTTAAAGCAAGATGCACCGGTGGGTGCGCACGCGCCTCAGTTGGCCAGTGGCTGGGGCTGATCCATGTTTGGATGAAACGGAGTTGAAGCCCGTGTTCATCCACGGAGACTGGGCTGCAGCTTCTCTCCCTCTTTTTGCACGATCGGATGCTGTGGTGTTCATGTTGTGTTGATGATGTAATCGGATGCTCCTACCGACGTTTCATAGCTTGGCTAATGTTATTTGTTGAATTATGAATTGTGTTTTTTCTCAAGTCTGGAAGCAACGCACCCGTCAATCTCAAATGCACCTTCATGTGCAAGCAAACTATTTACGTTGGCGACCACACTGTACTGTGTTTGTAGCAAAGCAAGCAACACACCCAGAGGCAGACAGATCCAGGCAAACCTGCCTGAAATGCATCCCCCTCCCCCCCGCCTCGCACCTGAGCATCAAACACTGGTCTGACCCGACCACCTGAAGTGACAGCTGCCACACAGGCTGTCCATCACACACACACGCGCACACACACACAAGCGGAGCTACAAGGCGAACGCGCGCTGGCCGAGAGCGAACCAGAGAGGGTTTCAGATAAATAAGCCGCGTCCCGAGTCGCTCCGCGAAACACGACGGGAACGGGGACGGGGAGGGAGAGGGCAGGGACGCGTTCTGGAGGAGGGAGACAAAGAGCTGCTGCCTGCCTGCCTGCCTGCCTGCCGCAAGGACGGAGCACCTGATGTGAAGGACGAGCGAATCGCAGAGCACCTCCAGCCCCCCCCCCCCCAGCTCGCTCCTGCAGATCACCAGAGACACGCACAGAGTAAAAGTGGAAAGAAGTAATGAAGGTCACATCAGCCGCTGCACTCGCTCCGGTGCCAACCCCCCCCCCCCCCCCTCTACCCGCCGTAACGGAATAATTAGACATTGAAGGAGCGGACGGGGTTCTCTGAGAGGCGGCTTCGAGACCGATTGGCCCGGAGAGGTCGGTCAGGGCTGGAGATGCGTTTAATGGAGTCAACCCTGCCAGCACGGACCAGGCCCGCTCTGGTTTTCAGGCTGGGGGGGGGGGGTGACTATTGGTGAAGACGGACGAAAATGAAGCGAAACAACAAACCACTCCAGGGCCCTCGGTCGATGATTCATTGAGGTGGCTCTGCTGATTATTTCATCGGTAGGTCGGCCGAGTTCTTTCCTCTTGAGTCGAGGAGGATTTGAAGAGACGGAAATCTCTGATCTCAACTATGGATCCTGAACGCGAACGTCTCCTGGTCTCTTCAGTCCTCCGGTCTTAAAGACTTTGAGACTTCGCCTTGGCATTTTCACCACGTCTGCCTCTTTCTCTGACGCGAAGACCCGATCGAGAAGGCAAGCGACGGATGAACGGACCGTGAAACCTTGGAAACCTTGGAAACGCGCGTACCGCCGCCCATTACGCGCAGTCCGCTTTCCCTATCGAAATGCGAAGTCAACTCCACCGCGTGAGGCGCAATCGAACCAGATGACAGCCCGCGCGCACTTCGGCGTGCTCCAGTCCGTTCCTGTATGTGCCGAGTGGTAAAAATAGCCCCCCCCCCCCCACTCTCCCCCCCGTCTCAAGCACGACAGCGGCTTCTGACTGAATAACGGGACTTCTGTATTTCACTCTGAGTCGTGCTCGTACGGCCAGGCCGGGCCCGGGGCCGGGGCTTTCCTAGGAAGCGTGGAAGCGATTTCCAGTCGGACACAAACAAGCCATTTTCCCCGGACAGTCACAGAGGGGTGTGCGCGACTTCCCCCCCCCCCCCCACCCTCACCTCCCTGCCTAATCGTCCCGGTCTCTGCGGGCGCGGACGTGAGAACTCCCGGCTCTTGCGTCAGGCCCGGGGCGCGGCGTCGACAGACGGGGTTGTGAAAGCTTTGCTCCGTGAGGCAACGAGGGGGGTGGGGGGGGGTGTAGTGCAACACCGCCGCGCAGCTTTTGCAACCCCTCGGACCAGAACCCCGCCGCGGCGTTCTTGTGCCTTTGCCGTCCCTGAGCAGCTAGAGGTGTACCTGATTCTCAATATAATGTACGACAATGTGTGTAACTTTTCCGTCTTGACCTACTTGTCAGTGGTTGCGGTCCATCTAACCGAGCTCCCCATAAAGGAGAGGGGAGGATGTTTTTGCTGGTCGCCATGGTTGGCTCACTATCCGGGCCGATTGCAAAGGCAGCCCGTAGTCCGGGGGCACAGGCATCGGTGGCGGCGCTCCGGTTTCGGTCGCAAGGAAACAATGGCGCGGATAAGCGGCGGGTCAACGGCGAGGCTCGACAAACATTCACTTCCCTCTGCAGAGCTGGAGCCACCTGCATGGGAACCAAGCGGCAGCACATCCTGTTTTGCCGGTTTTTTTTTGTTTCCCCTTGGACGGGAGGCGGAGGCCAAAAAAAAGTACATGTCTTTTGGCGCCACATTTCAGCCCGGGTGGAGCGATAAGCGGCGTCTATCTGCCGCGTCCAGACAGACCCCGGCGCGGGGCGAATGCCCAGAAGGCGGAGCGCGTCCAGGCGGAGCGTCCACTCTGTCCAAGAAACGCATTCCCCGTCCCGACTCGGCCTCGCCCGCCCCGCCGCTTTGTCCTCCTGCGTCACGCAAAACACGGCGTCCTCCCTCGGAGGCCCAGGAGGAGCCCCGACTGAAGCGCTTCCACGCTCCCCCGCGTCTGCTCCGCTGCGTCCGCTACCTCGAAGCTACGAGCTAACGAGAACGGCGAGGCTGAGACGCGGAAGCGGCAGATAGACCCGGAGAGCTTCGAGCTCTCCGATCAGCGGGTCCAGGCGCTTTCTTCAGTAATCGCACAGACTTTGGCCAGGCCTTTTGCTCAGGTCCTCCAAAAAAACCACTCCCCTCTATGAGGAACACTTTTCCGCGATGCCTACTCTACTCCGTGCATTGAAAGGAAGAAGGCGCCGAGCTGATGCAAATGTGCCATTAGATTTGCAGTGATCGGCTGCTTAATGAAAGGCTTTGATCGGGCGATTAAATCGCAGAGCTATCGGTGTTTTTTTTCTTCTCCTCCTCAGCCCGGGCAGAAACGCCGGAGGAGCGCGCCGGGAAAGTTGCATCCTATTGCGGCATCTGCGAAGCTCGACCTTCACGCGAAACGATCCCGCTGAACACAACACAACACAACACAACACAACACAACCGAGGAGCGGTCTTGTAAATTCCTGCGGCCCCCCCCCCTCTCCCCCCCCCCCCATCCTCTCCCTGAGAAGCGGCTTCCCGCTTCTCTCTGGGGCGCGGCGGGGGGAAGAAAACGGAATTCCACAACAGGAAACGGAGCCGCGGCGTTGAAGGAAATCCCAGAGATGGGAGGGGGAGGAGGAGGAGGAGGAGGAGGAGGAGGCGGAGGAGGAGGGAGGAGGAGGAGGAGGAGGAGCGCGCTTCGAGCATGTACGCAAACAAACCCAGCAGAGGCTGCTCCGCTACCCGGCATGCACCTGTGTGTGTTTGTGTGTGTGTGTGTGTGTGTGTGTGGTGTGTGTGTGTGGGGCGGGGGGGCTGTCATTAAAAGACGGAGGATCGTTTCCGGACAGGTTTAACGAAGCTGTCGAACTAAAACGCTGCTTTCTGCGGAGACGTCGAGCGGCTCCGCCACTGGCTTGCCAGCTTCTCTGTTTTACTGCAGATGAGGGGAGCTGTCTGAAGTCCACATTACTCCTCCTCCTCCTCCTCCTCCTCCTCCTCCTCCTCCTCCTCCTCCTCCTCCGCTTCTGCCGCTGCGGCTGGAACAACGGCCTCAACACTCGACTCGGCTGCAGATGTTGTAAAATAACAGCGAGGGACAGAGTGTGGATGAAACGGAGAAAAAGCTGGCAAAGCTGTGATACGAAAACTGCTGCCGGTTTCATCGCGTTTCATCCCGTAGTGGACCGGAGACGTGGCGTCCTCTGCCTCTGCCACACACGGTATACGAGGTGGAGATTAGAGCGACCACAAACCATTATTTCTGCAGCCAACTCATCTCTCCATTGATCGACTGTTGTCTGGTTTAGAAAGTCGAAACGCGAAACAGTGAAAACTGCTCACAGGATAGGAGCGACGTTACTATAACTTATCAAACGTGACGGCTGATCAAGACACAGGAGTGTACAGTAACCAGGAGTGTAAGCAAGGACAACGGATAGCTGATGAATTTGTATGAAAAAGAACCGATTCATTTTTAAAGATCAGAGGAGACGGTTGGATACCCAGTGGTGTGAGAGTGGTAGCAATTCGTTTCATTGTTGACTGCTCATGAGATGATGTAAAAACAGTAAGAACTGTTACTGGCCATATTCAGAAAAGCTTGTCAAAATCATTCTACAATAAAGTAGATAGTCAATCATCAAATAAGCCGTCTGCTGCACAGCAGGTTGTTCCGTCTTTATACGGTTTCCCTGAGTCCCTGAACTTTCCCTATAAATAGTTTCAGGCGTCTCTAGATCTCTGGCGGACGGGTCTCAAAAGTACCCCTACTCTGTCCTCCGTCTGGGGCTCCACATTTCCCCACAGCTGTGAATGTCATTTCACACTCTTCCCTCCCGTCCTCCCCCGTGGGGGGGCGGGACACGCGGCCCGCGTGAACATTTAATCTCCGTCTGTCGGAGGGGGAGGAAATGGCTCGGCCGGTTCCACGGAGGAGGGGCCCGCGTCTGGGGAGCGAGCGGCGGCTCACCTTCAGACGCTTCACTTGAGAGTCGGAGAGGAGAGCAGTCTCGGTCCTGTGACAGAACGGCTGCTAGAGTCACTGACGGACAGAGTGCATGTCCCCAGCTCCCGTGCAGGCTCTGACCAGGGAGACTCGCCTCTAGTTCTGCTGCTGTCTCTTTGGACTTTAATTGCTCTGCATTAACTCAATAGAGTGTTGACACAGAGCCCAGCGCGGGGTACCGTGTCATTTCACCCACTTCGGCATCTCTTTCCCTCACTACAATTTCATGGAAAACAGCTCAGGCATCAGGCAGAGGACACCTGGCCCCACAGAGACAGTTCAGATCCAGTTTTATTTTGAAAAAAACGTTTTATTTTGAAAAACGTTTTATTCTGAAAACCGTTTTATTTTGAAAAGAGCCGGATCTGGGGGTAGAGGGGACGGTTCAGCAGGCTCGATTCCACCAGAGATGTACGGCGGGTTGGCCGAGCGACTCTGGAGCCTTGCGTCGCCGTTAATGCCCGTGGTCACCATGGTAACAACAATGCAAAACACATTTCTTTTTTTTTTTCCCACTTCTTCCCAACACTTTAAGCCGTCTTACCCTGGGATCTCGGAGCAGCCGCACGTGTGTCCCCCTGTGATCCGACAGCGACCTCTTCACCACCGCGCGGTGCCCGGAAGTGGTAGTAATCGCCGAACACCTGGAACACAAAACACGCGGGTCGTCATCTGACGAACGCCGCCACATGCGATAAAAGGCGTCCATGTCGTGTGAAATCGCAAGCGGCCCGCGCCCGTCCCGCCTCTCTCCGCCACCAGGGTGCGAGGCGGAGGCGGAGAGGAGACGGCCGGGTAGCAGACAGGCAAGCAGACGCACAGGCCGCCCTCCCGTAACTGCTCGCTATGGGAAACAGGTGGTTAAATAAGAGCTGGGCATTTCAGAAGCGTTGATAAAGCACCACTGCGACTTGCAGGTTTGGGCAAAACCATTAGCGACTGTGATGCAAACTCTCCAGAAGAGACGTGCTACTGTCATGCAAGTTGCACTGCTATGAGTTTTTTGCTAGATAAAAAGGGACATTTCGCACACACTGCTTTTATTTTGAAAAACCCGCATTTCCACCGAGACACTAACTCTCCAAGTCGCTTGTAGTGATCTTGAGGAGGATGGGCGTCCTAAAAAAGTTGCGTTTCCGTTATGCACTGGGATCTGGAAACCGTCCAGTCTCGCTCAGTAACGCGCCATCAACCGGTCATGTGACCTCCGACGTCACGTCCAGCGAGCACGAGGCCCCGACGGAAAGATCCTCCTCGACAAATGAATGCAAATGCACTGTTTATGTCCTCCTATTTAGATTCCCTCTGCATTTCTGCCCGTGCCAGGCTCAGCTAATGGGCCGACTTGGCCGGCGCGAGCGCGCGCTCATCATGGGACGAGGCCCTCGCTCCGGCTCTCATCCCGCCACCGCTCCCCCGCTCTCCCGGGGCCCGCTGCTGCCTGCCACACTGGCTCGCATATTTCCCAGTGGGGCGGGGGGATGGGTGAGGGGTGGTGGGGGGGGGGGCTATACATGTGGCGCGATCC